>QUSF01000005.1:11829553-12032972 GCA_003676055.1 Chloebia gouldiae | reverse complement strand
TTGTCTGTCAAAACTGATGTGGTGCCTAGTTCTCCCCTATTTTTCAGCTGAAGTATAGTACAAAATAACTGTGTGGTTCAGCTTCAGCACAATTTTTGGCATTTAGTGGATGTCTTACATGGTTTCTCCCACCCACAATAGTTTGAAGCTCTTTTGTGATCCAATTTATTCAAGTTATAACTCATGAGAAGTACGAAACAATCTGTACAAAATAATTTGTCTTTTTGGAGCTTAGACCTTTATCTAATTTATGACAGATGAATTAGCCCACACTGGGCACACAACTTTTCAACAGATAATGTTCTGAAATGAATCCACTAAATACAAGGAGGAATGAGATAGTCTCATAAAAGCTTCTACACAATCTCTCTGAATTATAGATAACATATGGGTTCAGAAACTATGGATTTTTCCTGTCCTGACACACAAATATATACATTTCCTTATTCAGAGAGCTAAAAGCAGATGTTTCACCTAACCAAGACAACCATTTGCTTAGCTAAGTAATGCACATTATAAGCAATTGATGTAAAACTGACCAACCATAAATATCCAGTATTTACAAATTACCCGCATTTCAATACCTGCACTTCTAAGCAGTTTCATGTTCTAACATATCTGGATTAATACAGAGAAAGGAAATAACATTTGGGCTTAAAATTCACCATCTCTTTAAATGTTTGCATTCCCAGAATCTCATGTACATGCAAACAAATTCAGAATTAAAGCAACACAAAATGCTTTCTGTGGAGATGTTTAAATTGCTGCAGATTTCCTGAAAAGAGTCCAATATATACACAAGTACTGGGGAAATATGGACTTAATTTACACAATGGTAAAACTGATCTGAGTGTGCAAAGGGAAAAAATTGTTCTCTAAATTACAGATACCATCTATAATTAATATCTTTTAAATTATACCATCTTCCTCAGAAGCATTAATTATGAACCAAAACATATAATTATAAAAATCAGTTGGCACTAATCTATAAGAGCAAGCATGTGTTTCAAAATTCACACCAACTACAATCATTTTCCTTTTTGGCAATAATAAAACTAAGTTTAATAATTCCAACTCTCACATATTTTGATATATTATGTAGGTCTTAGTTTGCAAAGATGTGAAGTATGTTATACATTCACAATGCATGTCTCATCTATGTTAATAATGAAATACAATCAGAAATAGGGTCAAATGGGGAATACTATGTAACAAAGAGCAATTACTTTCGTACTTTTTCCACATTTAGAAATTAAAAAAGAGTTTGTAATCACCTTACCTTTAAATATGAAGGAATCAATAACATCATTTTCTCCTGCTAGCAATAAACTATCAGGCCATTACAAAAAAATCAAAATAATTTTGATAGTCAAAGAAGGGAAGTTTTCCAAGGACACCAAGGAAATCCAAGTAGTCTCTGTCATTAGATATGGCAAAAAGATTAAATTAGGAATATTAACCACTTCTGTAGATTTGAACTCTGTGACTTTAGGATTCTAACTTTAAAAAAAACTATGAACTATGTCCCCCAGCTATGTCCACATCAATTATTAGTTCTGTACTATCACAAAAGTGTTTTCAAACCTTTTGCATTATTAATTATTTTTTTCTGTAGATGACAGTGCTGTTCTGAAGAGCAATTTCTAGCAGGTACCTAAGTGTTTTCCTGAGTAAAAAGTAACTTTTACAGAGGTTCAGGTTTTATAAATAAAAGAAAGGAAAACAGTTCCTTTAAGTTCATTTGTGGGGACAGGCTCATAATGGTCACTAACCTGAAAGCTCAAATCCAGGAGGAAAAACTCAGTGTGCCCCTGAATTTTCAAAAGAGAAGTTGCTGTTTCATATAGATAGAATCAGAAAATACTTTTTTCCCTAAATTATATTAATATTCTAGATATTCTAAGCAACTGTGATTTACTCTTTAGATGTAAAGTACTACAACCTAGGAGGAAGGAAGCAGATGAATTTTATACATTGTGTGCCTTCTGAAAACTGGGATCTGTTACCATTCATTACCACTCTATGTAACAGCTGTCCTGTTTCCAGTTGTAGGCAGAGAAAAACAGATACCTCATATGATAGAAACGTCTGGAAATATGGATGGCTGTCTCTTGCTGCCATTGCTCCATGGTCCAGGATGGCCAAGCTGGGCAACACTTGCTATTCAGAGAAGCAGAAGCTTTCCCTTCCACATCCTTTCTCTGGGAGGGAAATAGCACCAGGGAAGTCTGGTCCCAGCCCTTTCACAGAAGAAACATCCCAAAACCTGGCTCATCCTCCACCCCAGGCAGAGACATTCAGTTTGCTGTGTGGCAGCCTTGCCCAGAGCCATCTCCAAGAAGGCAGATCTCTTCAGTGGGCTGAGTTCTGACCTCTGCAAGTTAGGGACAGATGATGGGACTGTGGAAGCTGAGTTTTGGGAAGGAGAATAGGATGTCTAAATATGAAAGATAACTCCAAATCAAACTTGTAGCTATTACAAGAGGGGTTCTATCAATTTACATCACACCAGTTCAAGGTTTTTTGTATATCCAATTAAGATGAACAGAGTAATTTCCAAAGTTTTCCATGTTTGTTCAGATGCTTTCAAGTTCCCTGGGTAATTTTCAAACTGATGCAATGCTTACCTCTTAATTAGTAGTAAAATGTATTTTAATAGTTTGCATTCAGTCAGGTTTTTAAATGAGTAAAACAGTAGTCAGGATCTTGTTAAGGAGAAGGATAAGAAGATTTAATGCACTTTTTCTATCAGATCCTACTTTCCAGTCCACAGGATAACCCTGAATCTTCTGACAAAGCCAAACTTTTCACAGTGCAACTGATGGAGTTTCAAAGACCCTCCACAGATGGGTCTCTCCCACCTGCCATGAGCCTGTTCTCCCATTGCATGTGCAACCTCTCTTCATTTGCAAGCCTGGAGGCATTTTGACTTACAGTACTTGGTAAATCAAAAAAACCCAGCTGGAACTCCAGAAATGGAAGACATTAATTCCTGATATATTTACACAAGCAGAAATTCTAAGTAAAAGAGTCAAATACTTCTGACAGTCCATCTCCCCTGACTCAAAGCCTTAGCAAGATCATGTTTTACTGGGATATAAAAGAGCATATTACTGAAGAAGAAGAGATGCTGTAACATGAAGCAAACTTGTTGCTTTAAATCTATGCAGTGACATTTATTTTGCCATTTCATGTAAGAAAAGTGAGAGGAATTATGGGCGAAAAAAGCCCTCTCAGCAGGATGGAGGAGTTCTATCTTGACATGGATGGGAAATAAAAGCAACTGTGTCCAAGATTTCTGTTTCACTTGGCTCTGAGGATTGTGATGTGGGGGAGACCAGAGAGAAAAATAACAACTGGCACATTCTCTGGCTTGCTTGTCTGTATGTTATAAGATTTCAGACACTGAGTCATCTGTCCCTCAAACTCACAGTATTAGATGGAGGAAAACACAAAGACAACATTTATTATCCTAGAACCAGGAGCAGTTTTCAAGGCATTGCAGCAGTAACAAGAAGGCTGGAAGCAAGCAAAATATTGTGAGGGGACACAGCTGGGCCAGCTGAGCCAAAGTGGGTCATGCTTAGCAATGGAACTGGGGTAGTGGGAGAAGAAAGGGAAAGGCAAGCTGGCTTTCAAAAGCAGCCATCTCTCAGGGACTGGCTGGGTATCACTCTGCTTGTGCAAAGAGGTACATGATTGCTTTTGCTTCACTTTCTTGGGTTTCTTCCCCTTTTTTCCTTCACTTAAACTGCTCTTCCTAGACTTTTCCCTGTTCTGCTGGGGTAGGTATGGATGGGGTAGATGAGCAGGCTGTGTGGGCACTGGCCAGGGTTTACCCACCACATATTACCTTCTAAAAAAATTTCCCTCACTTCAAGGAGGAGACTCTGTCTCGGAAAATAGATTCAAGCTCTTACAAAGACCTCAGTAAAATATTTATTCCAATATTTTCACCTCTATAGCTCTCATTGCACAGAGAGAATGATATTAACGCTATATAATAATGGAACACAATTTTTAACTTGCAATTTGATTGCACTTCCTTTTTAAAATCATTTCAGACCTATACCAATTATTATAAGATCAATTTCTTTTTATAAACAGGGCTAAATAGCTGACTCCCATTTAAACCTTGGAAAAAAAATTGCTGGAGTCTCCAAAACTGTACCTCAAGGAGAATATGTCATCACAGTGGCAAAGCAGAAAACAGCACTAGCTACTGTCTAGTATTCCACAGACTTCAGCTTCATTAAATAATGTAGCAAAAAAGAATCTCCTTTTTTTTTTACAGGAAATTACTTGTCCTCTTATAGGATTATTTTTATTATTAGGAGTGAACATAACATCTGAAATTCACATGTAATTATATGGTTACACCAATCATTTTTTATTGATCAAATAAAGCATTTAAAAACATGATTTATGCTGTGTGGAGTTTCACATTCATCATTCTTAACATAAGTATCTATCATGATCTAAAATCTAACTGGTATTTGATAAACATAATGTTTGCATAACAGTAAATGTAAAATTTTGTTTCATTTTGCAGCAAATTAAAGTGGAGGATTTGTAATAATTTAATATTCTTGCTTTGCCCCAAGCTTTTCCCTCTTCTCTTTCCAAATGAGCAAAATTTCTGCCCAAAAGCTACCTGCTCTTGCAGGTTCCCTGACTTTGATCTGTAAGAATTTTCCAGACTATGGACTGAAAAATGAGATAAAGATTACACTGCAAAAAATAATCGAGCAGAAAAAGCCCAGCTATCCCAGTCTAAACTGTTTTCCTGTGCTTCAGCCAGAATTCTCATGCAGAAGACTGACTGCACTGGATTTACACCACAGTCTAATTTACTTAACGGAAGTTCTCCAAGCCAGTTCTCACTTATTATCCAGTTTTATGAATTCACTCCCATTTTTTTCCCTATTCTCATAACGAGGTCAAGGGCTTTTTTGCAATAGTTCTCACCTTCCCCACACTCACCAAGAAAAACACAAAAGAGTTCATTTCTTAGAGCCTGAAAAATCCATATTATCTCACTTTTATTGCTATATGGCTTCTCACTGCTACCTGATGCTGTTATTCATTGGGGAGTCCTCTGATAAAAAACCTGACCTCATACAAGTTTCTTCATGCAAGGAAACATCCAGTAAGTCAAGATCCCTGGAAGTATGTAGATAATTAAATAAGTTAAGTTGCTTTTCAAAACTAAGTTGCAATCAAGCCAGTACTGAACATCCATTTTTGCAATAGATGCAAAAAAATCACTTCCTCGATTAAAAAAAAAATAAAGTCTAATACATTATAGAATTATTCATAATTAGGAAAAATCAGAATTAGGAAAGAGAGTCACAAGCTTTTGCTTTCTTCTCCCCAAAAAATGGGTAATTTTAATGGTTTTACTAATTTTTTTCCTCTGCCCTGAAAAGTAGTGAGCACAATTTAAGTCTCTTCCTATAGTGCTTGTTTATGTAAAAGAATAAATTGGAGCCTTTTTCCTTGAACATTTAATGGGATTTATATCATATTGAGAGGTTTTTTGATGATTGTCTTTTTTAATGCAAAATTAAAAATAGGTTGCTGAAAATACTATTGTTTCTAAGTGTGCAATTCTACAACATGAAAAATCCATGACAAAGATTTCAATAAGCTTTGTCTGTACTAGAAAGGCAGCCTGGCTGCCTAGGAAATAAGCCAAATGTAAATAAACCCTTCATGGTAATTTGACAAGGCTATATAATCAATTTCAATACATTAAGTAATACCATCTGCTCCTCTAAAGATTCTTCATCTAAATGCATCTTATTTTGACAGTCATAATGTTTACTTACTCCATTTTTCTAATGCTTACTCTTTATATGACTCAGGGATAAGTACTGGAAAGGTCTAGGTAAAAATGAGCCCTGCTTTTAAAAGAATATTCATTTTCTCATAATGATGATTTATTTTTTAAGTTCTCTTTGAAAATGCAGCCCAGGCCTCCTTCCTGCTTTGGCCATTTCCACGTCAGCTTCCCACCGTTACCTATCAGCATGCCCAGACACAGAAGCATTGGAGTGACTGACAGAAGCCACTACTCTGAAAAAACATTGATTCAAAACAACGGGGAGCCACAAGTAGGTTGAGATAGAAAGAAAAGTGTTGAAAAAGAGATTTGATAAATATTCAGATTTTCACTATCTGTGATGCTTGAAAAGACAAATACTAGTATTTTTGTTAGTAGCTAAATCTCTGCCAAAAGATAAGAAGTAGCTCAAAATCCCCTTTAAATCTATCTCCAGTTTGCCATCAGGTATTTGGTGAGGGTTTTTTAAAGTCTTTCTAAAGATTAGATAGGATTAAGTGCTCTGACAGTCTCATTAGAAACTAAGTGTTCACAGAATCAGGCAGAATTGCAGAACAGGAAAACAGAGCTTAGTATCTTAAATTATTCCATCTTCATCAGACACAATTCATTCACTTTGGCATAAATTATTTTTGGCCTGAAATAGAAGGATTTTCAAGTTCTCTTCACCTTAACTCACTTTTACCAAAGTTAATTGCAAATTTCTCATTATCTGTAATAGCTGTGAGTTTAACCCCATGTAAACCAAAAAAAATCTACTCCACTTTCTAAAGAAAAAGTACTCATTTTTGAGAATGGTACTGTAAATAAAATACCCAATGTGATTAATTTCATTTTATATATAATTCATCATTGCTGTGAACATAAATAATTCTGGGCCTGCTCAGGTATTTTTTATTGAATCCTTTACTTTGATTTTAAAGACTGGATCCTTCTTCTAGTGAATCGACAGGAATTTTGGCTGAGTTGCTGTTTCCATTGCATCAATTAAAGCTTAGCTAGTAAAAATGTATATTCCTTTTAAAAGATAATTGTTAGAATCTGAGTTCTTGGCATAAGGATGATAAAATCACAAAGACAAACAGAAAAGGCTGGTTAATAGCACTAATTAAACAGTAAAGAAAACATTTACTATACCTTTCTCAGTATAGGAATCATTGTGTGTGAGTATATAACCATTTGGCAAAAAAAGTGCATCATAAAAATCAGCTTAAATCCATACAGACAATTCAGTGCAACACAGTTGCACTGTCATTTAGTTCATTTGTGTATTAATTTGATTCCTTTACTAAACTGTAAACTTGAAAAATCATCTCACTTATCATAATGTTTTGTCATATTCCAGTGAAGTGCTAGTAAAGTTGATATATAGTAAATAATCAGGATTTTTTTCCTTCTTGCTTCAGCCTTCTCTTCATACCTAAAGATTTTTTAAATCTTTATTCACATTCTGTACATGTCAAAGTACTTTGCTTTACTGCTCCAGCTGCTTCACAACAAAACCAACAAAACAACCACTTAAGTGATTTATTTGACAACAAATTCTTATCTATCCACTCCATGAGAAGTCAAATCCTAGTCCTGAATGTCCTTGAACTAAGAGGAAAATTGTCTCCTACATGCTCCCAGTGTTTCCTTTATTTAACTGAATAATAATTATTATTATTAGCTTTACAAGTCTTCTATTCTGAAATTTTCCAATGCTCAGTCACACAATCTTATTGCCTCAAAACACCCTGCAGTACCTCATCAGCATGAAGAATTAAGTCATTAAGGCACACATTCTTTATCTTGCTCAAGAACTCTCCTTCTCTCCCTTGGTTCTTACACAAACAGTCCAAGGCTGCAATAATACAGTGGGAAATCCACGTTCAGGCACCCACCTCTGCCAGTTCAAGGCCAGGAACAGAGGATGTCCACACTGCTCAGGGGATTGGGATGTGGAGATGCCCATGCTGGCAGTGCAGGAGCTGATGGCTCACCTGGAAGTGCCCATGGTGCTCAGTGCAGGGTGCTGCTCTCCCTGCTCCTCCAGCCTGGGGGAATTACCCGGGTGCAGTGAGTGGGATGCCAGCCCCCCTGCTCACACTGCTCCAGCCTGCTCTGCTCACTCTCATTCAGACAGTGTGTGATTCTAGTACTGGAGTCCTAGAAGCATAAAAAGTCAGCCTACTTCGTGAAGTAATCTTAGAAAGGAACAGGATTATCTTAACTCTCAGCATTCACTGAAGACCAGAAGCTCCCCTCAAGCAGAGATTCAGGTTTATGTCTTTGCTTTCATTTTGGCAGAGCAAGAACTTGACTCACTCTCTTCCATTACCCAGGTAGGTATCTTTACTCCCAGTTTACAAGTTATGTAATGGCTCACTAGGTATCCTTTTGTTAACAGAAACTTACTCATCAAGACATGTAAAATTCTATTAAGCAGTTTTGATATAACAAGAATTTCATCATGGCTTCATAGATACATATATATATATAGACACATACATTCATTCCCACAGGCTGTGTAAAAATATCAACATAAAGCTCACCAACCAACCCCTGGAGGTGTGAAAATTCATCATCATTTTAAATCATAATTCAGCGCTGGCAAGACATATCCTCTGCAAAGACCATTAGAAAAGCCCCTGCTCAATTGTTCCTTATGGTTTACACCATGGAGCAAAGCTAGGGAAAATGGTAATTATACATTTTGATGAAAACCATTTTCCAGATGAAAGATGGAAACGAAATGCAAGAACACAGTCAAAGACCTAAACACAATTTTTGGGTAAGCAAATGCTTCCCACGTCAAATACCTAATAGTATAATAATGGTATTGGTCTTAAAATAATTAATTTTCAATATTTTTATGTATTAAAATATATTCTTATCATGTTCTTTACTAGTTTTTACTTACTTATGTATTCTTATCATGTCCTTTACTAGTTTTAAACACAAAGTTTTATATGAAATATGTTTGCCTATTAATATACATTGACTGATACAGAATATATTTGGATGTACTCCAATATTTAAGCTATCAAACCCTTTCCACAATGAAAAATATTAAAAACAAGCAGATACATTATTTCATAGTGAGAAAAAAAATTATTTCAATCAATCATTTGTATAATGTTTTTACCACCTTTGTTTCAAGAAACACTTTCAATAAGTGAGCTGACATTAATAGCTGAGGTCAGACTTCCAGCTGTGCTGATGCAACAAAACAGTTAATTGTGAGGTTTCAATTAACAGTAGGGATGGCTTGGCACGGGTGGAGTGCAGGTTTAGGAAAAGGCACCAAGAAAAAGGAGACCTACTACAGAACTAGGCAGAAGCAGGGAACACAGATTTTAACCTGCCTGTTAGAAAAGCAGAGAAAGTAAAGCATAACAAAAGTCAGACAGATTTTCTCACCTCTCTCTTCCAATCTACACACAAACTCAGTAGGGGACAGAAAATAGAATCTCATCATCACTATCTGCAATCAGACTACAATGCAATTCTTCTTTCTGGCATTTGGAACATATCTCAGCCCACTAGCCACCCCAGTCTTAACATGTCTGAGTGAAAAACTAATATAAGAACATAAAAGAGTATTTTTTCCATAAGCCTAGACAGAAATTTCCAAGTTTGAAATTTCCAAACTTAATCTTATTATTTTTAAAATATTCAAATTTGTTATACCTGTAACTCAGTGATATATATTCTATTTCCTCCTCAAATACATTGCTTGATTCTACATTCTGCCCCAGAGATATAAGAAAAATTAGCAGTTGTAGAAAACAGTTCAAAAGCCAGAGAAGGAGGAAAGGATGCAGGTGGGAGTAAAGTCTTGGTTACATTACTTCCAGTTTTGTTTATCTCATTAGACAACAGTGTGAGAACATATCACAGTTCCCCTGAGGTAAAATATGTTACAGAAACGGGAATTCAGCATCTTTCAGGGGTTGTTGGAGACTGGCTACATTATTTACAAGAAATTCTGGCTCAGACCTTTAGCAATTGTAATAACATTCTTGATCCTCTTGTAAGCAGCAGATGTTGAATGTCTCAGTTTTTAATATTAAAATTAATCTTATTACATCATTATCTAGCTCACAGGATAATCACAGTCTTGTGATGTAATTCTGCATTAGAAGATTTAATCCTCTCTTTTTCTGTTATGTTTAAATACAAAGTAATTAAATCATAGGTATTTATTTCAGAAAATCTGTTTAGTAGATATAGAAATTAAAACATACTACGACAGCTCTATGAATCTACTTCAACACAAAAAAGTATTAAAAGCAGTAAACAATTAATGTATCTACTGATATCTTAGGCTGAGGTGATGACATTCTAAAGACCCATAGCTCTTATAAATGGGATAAATGCCATAATAATCTCTTGTGCCCCAGCCTTCTGTTCTTTGAGTCAATGGAGCACTATGCCATCAGAGCCCATGCCCTTCCTTCCAACACAAACATTCTATGATTCTGTGATTAATTTAGGTGTCTTGTCACTTCTGAAACATATAAAACATAAAGCTTTAACTGATTAATAGCTGCTTTATTGCAGACTGAGGGTGAAATAAGCAAACAGGGACTTCCTTACACAACACATGTGCAGCTTAAAATGGTTTCATATTCTCAAAGTGTTACCCCACACATACCAAGTATGAATGTAGCAACATCTTTCTGTACATTGGTTTGGTCAGAGATAGTCTCTGTCTGGATGCTATATATGTCCAAGATGAAAAGAAAGTATTAAATTATAGTATGATTAGAACCTGTTCAAAAAAGAGGAAATTAATTAATATTGATTATTTATTTGCTGATAAACCCAAATGAATTAAGGAAATCAGGCAAAAATCTACTTTGTGAAAGTAAGCAATTCCACCCACAAATTTGGTTTTGGCTAGGCAAGAATTTCATCTGGAAAAATATTCCATTACACCAACTTTTAGAAGAATGCATGGAAGACTCTTTGTGTGTCATGCTCTCTTATTAAACACTGCTGTGTGTTCAAGACTGTGAATCATAATTATCTTAATCCTTTCTTCTTTACCAAAATGCAACATATAAAATTAGCAGGGAGATAACCACTGTGGGTATAAGTTTTCTCTCCTTGCAATTAGGTTATATTTTCACCAGAAAAGATAGAAATTTACATTATTTAGTGAAGTAGAGATTCCAGTGAAAACTGTCACTTGCAGGAGCTGGAGCTCTGGAATTACTGTAAGACTGTCAACTAAAAGCTGAGATTTCTTTAAATGTTTGGCAGAGGTTTTTTGTTTATACTCATTTTTAGAGAATAATTTGAGCAAAAAATAACACTACAGATATCAAAAGTTTGAAGACAGCTGCCTGCCAAGCAAAAAGAAAATTGCTTTGTTGGCATTGACTTGTTTCTTTACAAAGAAAAAATAGCAACAATTCATAAACACTGTGGGATAGGATTGTCTTAGGGGGATTGTGTGATTTTGGTTTGTTGGCATGATAGCACAGGCCTGGTGGACCCAGAGAAACATCAAAGGACACATACAGCAAGTTCTCTTTCTAATTTCCTCCCCTTTAACACTTTGGGGTTAGAAACTAATTTTATAATTATCATATAGTGTTTCATGCAGCTCCCAATATAAAATTATCTTAGCTTCTGAGGATTGAGGTGATTGATGAGAAATGTTTAGGTGCTCAACCTCAACTTTCATTTTCAAAATTCTGCAAGATTTAGCATGAAATTCAAATGGACTTTGTGTCAGCAGTTGGCAATTCATCAGATTGTATTTTTTGTCCATATTGACCAAGACCAAACTGTTGCTACTAAAATGAAACAAATAATACTAGAAAGGAACACCCAGGCAAAGACGCAATGATAAGATGTTTGGTCTAGCTTCTTCTTTTGATCAGAGAAAGCATCAACCCCTTTTGGCACCAAAAAGCTAGTCTAAGCAGCTCTGTTTCAGCCCTGAAGGAGTACTAAAGAATAAATATGTTCTATCCTGTTGAAAAAGTCATTATAAAAAGCTGACTACTAATGAGTCAGGCCAAACAAAACCAGAATAGTCTAAAAGAGAGCCTTGAAATTTATAGTTTCACTGGAAAATAGTTTATATATTAGTTTATTAGTGACATAGTTCCAACTATATCACACAATATACAAATATATGAAGTTCATACTACTTATGTAAAATACAACAGAGCACAGATTTGTTACCTACTCTTTTACAACTATCTCATCTGCAGTATGAGAATTATCCCAACTGAGGACTTGCCTTTATCCAACTTGTGATGATAAAATAATTTTTTCACAGGCTAGAACTACTAAATCAGGTCCCTTTCTCTAAAATATCTGAAAATCACTGTTGCTTCCCAGATCCTCCTCCCTAAAGATGCTCCAGGGCCAGTGCTTGGCCCATCACAAACACAACATGAGCTGAGTGTGTCAGAAAAGTCCTGCAGAAGACTCCATTTGTACTTCCTCACTCCAGAATAAATCTAGAAACAAATCCTTCCCAATACATAATTGACAATACTACTCAGTAGCAAATCTGACCCTACCAAGAGTGCTCATATTCCAGAGGCGTTCCTGATTATTTCACTTTTCCCTTCCACCACTAAAAGCTACACAAATATTTCCTAGTTTGGAAACTCTTTTTTCTACAGCACTTCTGATTAAAAAAGAATTTGACTTTTTGACCCCAAACAAAGGTGCCTTATTACTTCCACAATTTTTGAACATTTTTCAGAAAAAGAAAATTCATTGATTAACATTATTAACAGAATGACTAACTACTATTTTGTTTCAATCATGACATTTCTAATATGTTCTCCATGTCCTCAGAGATACCATTCTACAGCATTTCTTCAGCCTACATACAGGTATTTTGTTCTATTTTCTTTTCACATGGTTCTGTGATAACCATTCTCAGGCAGTCTTTTTATTACTAATGCTATTTCTTATCCAGAAGTAGAAGAAAATTTAATGCAATTAATGACACTATAAAAAATATTATCAAACCATATCTCAGCAGAAAAAACTGAATTCAGATTTTGAAAAGATGTTAAAGTATGTTTCTTTGTCTATTCAAACTACAGAGCTAGTAACACATTGATATGAAAACAGGCAAAAGAGGAAAGTATTGCAGGTGATCAGCCTTCAGGTTACCCTGAATTTTACTTTATTTTAGTGATTAAGTCTTTCTAGTAATGCCCAAGTCTTAAAACTCAGGTGGCCATACTATCTAAATATTAACTCTGTGACACAGACTCTCAGTGAGTGATTTGTTAATTTTTCAATTTCACTGCAAAATCCTTGTGAATCTATGATATTCCATTACAGATTCAGGTATGTTCTTTGAATAATTTTACAACATCTGCAGAGCACAAGAAACTGACGCCTATTGAAAATCAATGGGAATTAAGTACAGAGCATAGATTTTCAAAACTACTCCTTGCCAGAATAACTCTGTTATACATTCACAGACACAAACATTTTGCCTTTGGGCTATAATTTAACCAACATTTAATGCTCTTTAATGTACATAGTTATAATTTAATTTTTTTTTGGTCAGGATAAATGGTGTCTGACAGTTGAACTAAAAAGCATGATGTAAATAAAGCAATATATGAAATACAGGATTTAAAATTTCATTAGAAATACTCTGGACTTCTAAAATAAACAAGTTCAAATCACTTCTACTTATCTAGAGGAAAAAAACCATGAATTTATTAATGCACATTTTTACAGTTAATTTAAAAGCCATAGGGTAAATATTTAAAATTCTGACATATAAAACAAAGCCTAAAAATAAAAAAAATGCTATGGAAATTTCCAAAACTCTCTGCAGTTTAGCATGTATTTTCACTAGACATATTGAGGCAATATCTATAGAAATGTACAAAGGGCAGAGTTAAAAATACTTTGTAGTTATCAGTACAGAAAAGTTTTGATTAAATGCATATGAATTTGGATCAGTTGCCACTAATTTTTCCTAAAGCCCGCAGAAAACAGAGATAACATTACAGTTTATGTATTATGCTAGACAGAACAAGTTTCAGGATTTAAATCTGAGTATGAACCAAAGTTTCTGCTTGTATAATTCAACAGTCCTGACACATGTTAATGCTGAGCAGGCTTCTACACAATTGTCTCTTGTCTACGTGCACTGAAACACTTTGTGAAGTCCATTTTCAGGCTTTTTTGACTTGTCAAAACTTAGACTGCAAAAGAATGGGCTGGGGGGGGATGATATATAACATATGTGTACTGGATTTCCAGAGTAGGCAATCTCTGTGATGAGTATTCCCTAGCTACAAGCCCCAAACTGCATGTTCCCTTTCCACCTAAACTGTGACAAGTTAAATCCACGCATTTTTAAGGGGCAGCTGAAAGACTTCAATCTTTACTGAAAAGATCTCTCTTGGTTCAATTAATACAGATCTTACTATCATAACAAAATAGTTTGCAGTCCAAACGTTCTACAGTTTTCACAGAAGACTACATTTGGGTTCTGCCCCTCTCTGTAGTAATATTACTCCACAGAAACTGTTGGACATGTTAAATCTCCTACAGCATATTTACTACATTCTTTAAACATGAATATAGAAACTATACAATACTTCATTGAAAAAGATGTCCTTTTTTTTCTTGATTAAAAACCAGAAAACACTGTTTGATAAACTAGTTACTGAAATGGGACACCACTCACACATCTAACATTAACAAAAAAAAAATCATTAGTTTTTTACATTGGCTAGTTCTTTCCTTCTAGCTGATATATATGCAAAAGTATCTAAAAATAGGAAAAAATGTGATTGGGATACAATTTGTACGCAGAATTTACGTGTTGTATCCCAAACATTTCCAATGCACTGCAAATGTAATATTAGGTTATTCTACATGTGTTCCCAACGTCTGCTTCTTTAAAATGTAGAAGAAACAAGAGCATTTTCAAAGATGGAGAAGACTTCGGGTGATTAAAATTATGGCTCATTTTGCTCTGTTAAAATTTTCTTCTTTTTCAATGGAGAAAGTTATTAATAACATTTCCTGACCTACCAGGTAAACTCTGCAGTAGTAGATCCATATCTACTCTGAAAATTGCACTCATATCTTCTAGAGAAGAGTGCATATATTCTAGAGAATAACACATGAAATACTGTGCTGCAACATTGAGGGTGCTTGAAAATTGGGTTGCTCCTGCAAGGAAAGATTAAGTTCAATAAAATTTCGGACGCTGTCATAAAGATGAATATTTTTTAAATCTAATTTATTTCCTCTTAATCTTTTAGGATTCCAATTTTAAGACATGAATGAATAAATACAAACAACTGATGACTCATCTTTACTTGTAATGCAGTTTATCCACCTGGCATAGACACGTTTCATAGACACCTTTAGCTCTGCTGGCTGAGATCAGCACATACTAACTGCCTAGCACAGAATGAGAATAATTTTCTTCCAAAGATGTATGTCTTATAATTTACAGGAAAATGAAAATGGTTATAAACTAAGTAGAGCCTATTTAAGGAGAAAATATTTTTGAGAAATATTCTGTTTAAAACCAAGCCACTAATCAATTGCTTCCAGGGGAGACCAATAGGGAGTTATGTTGAAAGCTGCTACTTGGCAAAAGCCTGCCGAGTTGCACTGCAAGAATTACACAGATATACTAACATTGTGCATACCTTGGAAAAGAAATACCTAATTTTGAGAGGATCCTGCAGTAAAAAGTCTCCTATGGGGCTAAAAAGCTAAAACACAGTTAGACCTGACTACAAAGAAAACAGTAACATCTTTAAAGCTGTAGTCAGGAACAGATGGATATTGTTTTCATGACACCAGTTTCTGCTTGCTCACTTCTTTGTATTCTATACACCTGTGAAACTCACACTACATCAGTTTCACAGTATGTAACTGAAACAAGAAGACCTCACAGGTAAACTAGACAAACAATACTCTCTCTGTTGATAGTATATTACTGCTGCATGCAAATATATCTGCACATAGACCAGCATGAAAAGATCCCAGTAAGATAGTTATAGCCTCAGTTCACTTAAGAAATTATTTTGTACCTAAATACATGTAGCTGAGTAATTTACAAAGAGGAATTTTCTTGTCATAGTACATCTACCTTTCACCTTTCCCTTAATATCATCCTGTTAACTCTATTTGAACAACTGGCATTTTTGTAAAGGATTCTTCTTCCTCATTGTTTTTAACCTTCAAATATTTATTGGTTATTTTCATTCTTCCCAGAACTATTGTGGGAAGGCCATACAATTTGCCTTCAAAGTATGCAGGGTCAGGAAATGTCAGCTGCAGCATCACGTCCTGGAGTGATGCCAGCATTGTTTGGAACTCATCAGATTTCTAGGCAGAAGGTCTCATTATTGACCCACTTTTTAATAGTTTACTCAATTACTCAGCATAGTATTAGAATATTCTCCTGACATTTCTAAATTTCTACATATAAATAGGCTTTTTTTTAAGATGTTTAGGGGTTTGGGGGATGGAATGTGTAGATATAACTCTTATCTGATATGTAATATTAATGGACTTTCTTCTAGTTTATAATGGATGTCTCTCATGCATTTTAATAAACTTTTAATGGCTATAAAGGAACAGCTAAACTGCTTGCAGCAAAAACAACCCACATGGCACATCAAGTGAGATTTGTGGTTCTTTTCACCTCTGCTTCCAGATTGCTGCTACACTAAATGTTGTGAGTGATGAGTGAATTATGGAGAACCTCAGCAGAAAAACCTTTCTACATGTGAGCTTCTCAGAAATGCTTACTTTTAAATAGTTGTTTCCAAAACACCAGTCCCTAAATAATTAATCTGTGAATACTCTTCGTCCGTGACAGAAGTGCCACATCTGGTTTAACATGATGGATTTTAAAAGCAGTTCAAGATAAACCATTGTGAATATTCTGTAGCTCATAAGGAGTGTTATTCTAGGATAATTATCCAAATACTTTTCACAAAATCATCAAGGCTAGAAGAGACCTGCAAGATCATCTAGTCGATCCATCAACCACCATAATCACCCCTAAATCATATCCTCATCCAGTGCCACATCCAGACGAACTTGAACACTTCCAGAGACAGTGATTCTACCACCTCTCTGGGCAATTTATTCCAGCACCAAATCACTCTTTCAGTGAACATTTTTCTTCTGATATGTAATCTGAACCTTCTCTGGTGGAACTTAAGGCCACTTCCTCTCATCTTTTCTCTTTAGATATGGCAGTGGCAGAAGGGACAAATCTCACCTTGCTACAACTTCCTTAAGGCAGCTGTAGAGAACAATGATGTCCCCACGACCTTCCTCTTCTGCAAGCAGAACAACCCCAGCTCCCTCAATCACACCTCAAAGGAAATGTTTTCTAGACCCTTACCAGCTCCATTGCCTTTTTCTGTACATGCTCCAGCATGTCCATGTCCTTCTTGCAGTGAGAGTCTCTGAACTGGACACAGGATTCAGGGTGCAGCCTCACCACTACCAAGTAGAGTTCTACTGCCCTGGTCCTGTTTGCCAGGACAAAATTATTGTTGATCCAAGCCAGGATGCCACTGGCCTTCTTGGCTACCTGGGCACGGCTGCCTCAGATGCTGACAACCAGCACTCCCAGGTACTTTTCCATTTGGCCACTTTCCAGCCACTCTTCCCTCAACTTGTAGCACTGCATGGGGTTATTATGACCCAAGGCCATGACCTGGCATTTGACCTTGCTGAACCTTTTGCAGTTATCCTTAGTCCATCAATCCAGCCTTTCCAGACCTCTCTGTAGAGCCTTCTGGCCCTCCAATCCCCCAGCACTCCTGCCCCACTTAGTATTGTCTGCAATCAGACAAGTGTGCACTCGATCCCCTCATCCAAATCATTAATAAAGAGGTAAAACAGGAAAAAACACAATAAATAAATAAATTCCCAGGACTCCTGGGGAACCCTACAAGTTACTGGAAGCCAACTGGATTTAGTTTCATTACCACCACTCTGGGCCTGGACAGTCTTTCACCAAGTGAACAGTGTACCTCTCCCAGCCATGAGCCATCTGTTTCTCCAGGAGAATGCAGAGGGAGGCAGTGTGGAAGTGTTATTAAAGGCAATAGACAGATGATACATGCAGCCTTTCTGTTATCTACTAAGCAGGTTACTTAGTCATTGATCAGGAAGGTCAAGCAGGACCTGCCTTTCATAAGCCAGTCTTGCCTGGGCCTGATACGCTGGTTGTCCTGTCATGTACAACTTCAATCCAAGTTATCCAGCAAAAGAAAATAAGCCCTAAGTAACTGAAATACTCCAAAAATGCACAGAACAGAACAGTAACAGAGCTGTAGACCACTGAGTGAGAAAGACAGAACACCACAACTGCTACTCACTCTTCAACAAACCTAGTCTAACTACAGAATGAAAGCACATATAAGACAAAATTGAGAAGTTTAAATCCAGTTCATGAGTAAGCAGAAAAGCTCTGGAAAACAGAAGATATAAGTAGAGGAATACTGACATAAACAGCACCACAATGTAAGAAGAGAAATGCACAAATTACATATATATGAGATTTTGTTTATTAGAACACTAACCAAAAAATTAAAATTTCAACCTTACTTTTTCCCATTAGGATATCTTAACCATCATGTTAATTGACTGAAAGACCTGGATAAGCAGCACTAGCTTTTCTGTTTCTTCCTCAGACCCTGTGGGTCTAAGTGCAAACCTTTCACTCAGTTATGCTGAGCAGAAGCCCTGAGGTCTCCCACCCCACGAGAGAGTGAGCAACCTGTGGGCACTGATCTTCTCTCAGCCTGTGCATCAGTGCACAGATTTCAAGGCTGAGGACTCATTTACTCCTGGAAAGCAATAGCATTGTGGGAATTTGCAAACTTTAACTTTTCTTTTGGCACATAAACACATCTGATTTCCTGTATTTGAAATTCATCACACAGGAGAAACCAATGCCTTTATATCCCCTTCATTGTCCAGCTTCCCTTTTCCCAGTTTCCTATGATGTTTCTATCATTGCTCAAACTGACTATTTATGTGCATATGAGTCTTAGGTCTGTTTTATTTCTCTGACTGTCTCACATTTTCACTATTTTGCATGTTAGATCCAGAAACATGGAGCTGCCATCCCAAAGTTACATTTGTTTTGTATAAACAAAATCTCCTCAATTAACAGAAAAATATTTATTTCTCGAGACCTTCTAGCCCCCTTGATCTCTAAGAAGCAGCTGGACTGCAATGGGGTTTATTTTCTGCTAAATTTCCACACCTTTAATGCAACACTGGTTTCCTCTGTGCACTCCTTTTGAGTATTATTGGTAAGAGAATCACTCCAGCTCAGCAGCCAAAGGAAAGGCTTGGGCAGTCACAGAGGATGGCAGTCTGTGGAGAAGGAGCAGTTTTTTTCTGCAGAGGTGGGAAGGATGCTGGTGAGCAAACCCTGATCCTTAGGGGAACCTGAAGCACTGGCACACTGCTGTGGGACTGCTGCTTACTCTTCACTGCCATCAACTCCTACATATTTTCTGAAAGTGAAGTGGTTTGAATATAATCAAGGTGTCAAAAAAACACCACCAGTCTGGAGGAGAACCCTTAAGATTTGGGTCCTTTTCAAGACCAGCTCAAGACAGTACAGTTTGGAAGAGACAATGTTGGGGGTTTCTTTTCAAAAATTTCATTACTTGGGAAGGTTCTTAATTTTATTTCCATTATAAGGGATGTGAAAATCTCTTTGTGTTTAATTCAAACACACCTTGTCAAGTAGTCAATCTTTTCAATTTTAGCACTAATCTAAAATACCTTTGCAATTTTTTTATTGCTGTAACCACAAAGTCTGCTGAGCTGTGAGGCAGTGCACATAGCCTAAGAACTCTGTAACTACCAATATAAAGCACAGTATAAACAATGCAAAAGCAATATAAGTTACATAAATCAAATGCATAAACAGTTCAAAGCACAGTATTAGAAGAAGAGAGCAAATGAACAGTTATTTGGAAATCTGATGAAAGGTTGGAAAGTAACACTCATGAAATCTGTAACAGCAGACACATTTCCACTTGGACTAGATTGATGCCAATTAATTTATTTCTGAAGGTATATGTCTCTATACATTATCTGCTGATGTGCACTGGGCAGCTGAATATTTGTAACACAAGGTTTGCACTCCCTGCCCATTTGTGTACAAAGGCTTGATCTTTAGTATGACAAACATGGCTTTGAGAGCATTTTTCCAAAGTTTCCCAGACTGGACTCTTGCAGCATGCAAAGCATGGGAGAGTATTTTAACAGAAATCTTTGGGCAAGAGCTCAGATCCAAGTCACAGTCACACAGCCAGGGTACCTTGGCTCATGAAATACACAGTTGCTTTGAAGGCAGAAGGGACAAGTAGTTTCTTTTGAAGGGAAGAGACTGCTATGGAAACAAGTTTGGAAATGTTTGTCAGGAAAAAAATCTAGGAGAAAGAAAAGTTGTTTGATTTTTAAAATAAGGGTTTGAAAGGCTCAGGACATGTTTGAGGCACAGGGCAGATTCAAAACTCCCAGGCCTCTGGGAGACATGCAGTTCAGCTTGCTGAGCTGATGAAACACTGCCTTATCTCTGAGTGGTCTCTCAGCTGCTCTTTGGTTATGGGCCCTGTGTGGTTTTGGTTAGGAGACACAGATTGCATCCTCTGAAGATACAAAAGAGAAAGTAAAACGGATGAGAGCATGGAGCTGGGAACAATGGTCTGGCATAGTTACCTTTTATTTCCTAGTAAAGCTAAGCCTGCTGCCTATAATTGAAGGGGCTTTTAATATGAGAGAATTGTTGCAAGCAGGGAAGTAAAATATTTTTATTTCCTTCTGGTGAGAAAGCAGAATTTGTGGTTTGTAAGAGCCAAGTGCTGAGCAGGTAACCTTTAGGAAAGCTCTGATGGAAGCCTTGTGAAACTTTCTACTGTTTGGACTTTATTTCTTGTGATTGTTATATCTATTTATAGAGTACTTTTTGTAGAGAAGTAGGAGACAACAGGAGCCCAAAATAGCAACAGCTAAGTAAAGGCACATGGGAAGCCACAGCTGGGCTAACAAAGCTGTGCCACTACAGAGCTGACTGCAAGGCCACACCATAACTTGAATCTTTGAAAAAGTGGCAGAGGAAACTGGAAATAAGGTTCCTCCCAGCAACAGGTACGTTTGAGTGGGGCTGAGCTCTGGTTTCATTCGTCTGGGCAGAGAGCAGAGGCACGTCTCCAGCCAGCAGACTTCTGGCAGAGAAAGATGGCATATTAGAAGTCAAGGGTGGGCATGGAGGACATGTGCTATAGCACAGATCCTGAGCAAGAGGAACGGAGCTGGCAAGTGTATGAAGGAATAAGCAATCACTGACCTCTGCTTTGGCCACATCACATTGCAGTAAAAGCCTAGATCTAAACACTGAGATGATCCAGTGCCAGAAACATCTTGTCAGACAGCAAGTTGCTGCTCACTCTTGTAATGGCACCTCATCCCTTCCTCCCACCTTCCCACCATGAACTAAGCCAAATGACAAAGTAAACAAAGCAGCTGTCAGATTTATTGTTTGTTTAGGAACTTGGAAATCTTTATTGTGCCTTACCTAAGGGTTAATCAAAGTGTCAAGCACTACTCGCCTATTGTATCTCTAGTACCAAAGCCAAAAGGCAATAGAAGCCAAAATAAATATAATCTACAGTAATAGCATTTAAGTTTCAATACATTAAAATGTTAGGATCCTAAATATGTTTGCTGATTACTTGAGAGCTGGATTTATAACCTATGGCTGGACTTTTTTCTTGCCTCAACAGCAGAAGATCAGATACTTTATTACCAAGTCCCACATACACTATTCATAAGTACAGGTAGCCTAATAAAATGCAGATAAAAAACTCATACTTGCCTTTCTCCTCATCTCTGATTTGATTCTCTCTGACAATAGTTGCTAATTTTTAGCTACAAATATTATGCAAAAGAGATAAATAGTGATCTCCAGCAGCTCTAACCTGACAAATCCTTTTAAAGTCATCTAATTGGTGCACTTTCATGTGCTTTTATCACTCTGACCAGATACAAGTGGATTTTTTTATTACTTGAAAGCTGTTGGTGGTGACAGCTATTTATTGCTGCAATCATCCACTCTTAACATTTAGACTGTAAAAACTGACCCTAGCCTGTCAACCATTAAGCAATAATAATTATGTCTGAAGTCATGAAAGTTAAGTGTGACAGCCATTTCATACCTAGTGCTTTAACAGGTCTTATACCTTTCTGAAATACCCTTATTCTTTATTTTCCATGCACCAGTCAAAAATGAGTGTTTTTAGGGAGAAGTGTAAAGTTTGTGCATGATTAAAGAGTGATGCTTCATAACACTATCATTGGGAAAGAGTATTCTCATGCATCAGGTGGGTGTTAAGTTACCAACTCACACAAAAAGCTTTTTCATCTGTAAATATACCTATAACCAGGATTTTTTTTTATCTACATACAGTGACAATGCACAACAAGGTGTTTGCTACCACTGCTGAAAAAGAATTAACAAACTTTGTATGAATGCCAAAAGTGATACACTAATGGAAATATTTTTGTGAATTGTTAGAATTTATTAACCACATGATTTTGATCACAAGAGCAATTATAAATGCCTCACATAAATTTTTCTGCTAGGTAAGGCATACATCTCAAATACAGTTTATGAGGCTTTTTAGAGCCAGCTTATTTATTAAGCTGTAAAATCTCTTTGGAACTGCTTGTAACTCGTTGATGCTTGTTCATGTTCTACTGGTACCACACCTGTGACACTTATTTATCTTTTTTTTTTTTGTCTCTGGCACTAGAAAGGAGGGAGATAGTGCTTCAGTCATTCATTTGCTACATTGTCTTGAGCCTGAGAAGAAAGCACTCCTTCAGGTAAAATTCCTGGCAGAGACATCCCAAGGACTGAAGCAAGATCTCCACTGCAGCAGCATTAGAAATTATTAACAGCTGTTATATAGCCTGAAGCTATATCATTAAACTCCCTTCCACAAGTTAAATGGTTAAAAACTCATCAGTATAGAAGAATGAAAATAATTCAAGTGTTAACAATATGCTGCAAATCATTATGCAAAACTCTCAGACATTTTCAGCTTGTTTGATTTTAAATTATTTTAGACTAATACAATTTATTTAGAATGATTGACTCATCATGGGAATTTTGCTAAGCTTTTGAAATTAACTTTATTTTTAATGAATAAAATTGATGAAATTGTTATCATAACTTGAGAAGTTCTGTAAAGTTCTGTACTGACCTAGTCTACATCTTGCTGGCATTGCAAATGTTAATGGAATGGAATGACAGCAATATTATACATGTGTAAAGTGATATTTGGATTGCCTGTTTATAAGTATGACACCTCAACATCTTTCTGAAAGTCTTCTTAAGAGACTACTTCTGTTAGCAGAAGAAAACATCCACAATACATCAGTAACAAGGAATGATGTCTGACAAACAGCTGGTCAAAAAACTAGACATGATGTTCATAATATAGAATTCAGGAATAGTAAAAAAAATAAGATTTTTTTTCTTAATAATTCTACAAGAAAATTCTTCAAACTGGAATGTCCTACATTTTAGTAGAGTGTGCCCCTTTAAATTAGGTAGGCATCATCCTCACACTCATATATACTTGCCAGGAAACAAAATTGTCAGATTGCTAAATTAGTCTAGCCACCAATACCAGATATTATCCTCTGAAGACTGTGCACAAAGCAGGAAAATTGCACTGCATTATCTTTTCATCCACTCATATATTTTCTCATTTATTCAGAAGGCCATTCACTGAAGATCAAAGTCTCTAATACTTAAATGTCATTTAACTATCAGTGCAAGTTGCAAAACAAACTTAAGTATTCCATAGAAGAAAGCCAAATAAAGTCAGAGGTCTGAGAACTTACATTTTATATTTTTAATAGAAAAAAAAAATAAAAAGAAGTGTTTTGACAAAATCTTCCTGGCAAAGATTTTGAGGTTTAATCAGACATGGAGGAAAAAAAAATAGAACCATTAAAACTTTTGAAAGGCTGCAGTACATTTATAAACAGCATTCTGATAAGAGGTGTCAATAGGCAAAGTAGCAATGGGTATTGGCAAGGAGTAAGAAGCGCTAAGGACAAAGCCATTAAGATAAGGCTGAATTATTTAATTTTTCAAATCTTATTCAGAAAAGTTGAAAGACGTTCAATACGTTCAAGACGAATTGCAGGAATCACAGGCACATGATAAAGTACTTCAAGCTGAAGTCAACCTGCTTCAATATATATATATATATAATGTACATATGTATTTAGTTTATTCTCTCATCTTATTGAAAACTTTATAGCTATTCCCAATACTGAGTGATAGTCTCTAGAATGTTACATTGTTTGGTTTCATAAAACTGATTTATTTTAAACCCACCATAAATTAGTTCCTGAGGCAGGAGTTACCTTTCCTTTCAGAGCTTGACACAGTAGATACCTATTCATTGCTGCCTAATACAGCAACACTGAGAATATTGAAAAGACCCTTTTTCATTGCAGTTTATGCATGAGCATGCACTTTAGAATGAGAAGAACATATGGAATATTTTTTAAAAGCTTTAGAGTATTTTTCAGTCTGTGCTGTCAAAGGTGCTCCATTTTGTGCAAAACACTTCAGTACTCATTAAAGCAAAGCCCAGCACCTACATCTCTCAAATCAATATGATCTCTACAGCTATAGCTGTGCAAGGAAACAGTGTGCTGGTATCTGAAGAAGCAACCACTTGTTTTCTGTTTTCATTTAATGGCAAAATTTTAGAATTTCTTTTTCTATTGTGAAAACTGATTCAGGTACCTAGCATATGCCTACCCCCAGTAAAGCACTCATCAGTACACTTCAGAAAGCTCTGGTTTCGCTTTAATATAATTCTGTACTTGTGGTCTCATTTCCTTTCTCTAAAAAAACAATTTTCAGCAAATTATTGACATCGGGGGTGCTCTATGAAAAGCAAACTGGAAGCATCTGGATAATATGTGAGTATTTCTTAATGCTGTTTTCCATAAAACACTACAAGACAGACACAGAAATTAATGAAACACACAAAAACCAGAAAATCAGAACAAAATCCAAAGGTTTCCACACAGAAAGAAGCATATTTTTTCTTGAGGAAGACCACATAATACTTATATCTGGTATTCAACTTTCTAGTACCATGCAGGAACAAGCATCTGACTTAACAATGGTCTTGGTCATTTTGCACTGAAAGAAAAGGTAAATTAATATGATGGTTTTCAATTATATGACTACTCATCCTCAAACACCTTGTTCCTAAAAAAATAAATAAAAAATAAATAAATTTGTTTTAGAAAGGATTTCAGTAAAGTAATTCATACATTCTGCCATCAATATCCTGTGTGCCAGTCTCAGTTCTTTTTGTAAGTTGTGCCTTGGAAGATCTGGGGATAAATTAATTGCAAGTAAATTCCCTCCAGTCAAGCAGGAGTTACTTATATGTAAATCATTCTCTTCTCACTGAAGTAGAGGCTCAGATGCTCCAGGGAACTTCTGTCTCCCTCAGATCTGACTTGGTAGAGTCCTCATTTAGGGCACACGACAAAAACTTAGTAAGCAAAAAAAATTACTAAGCAGGGGAGGGGCCCATCAACAGTTTATGGTCTGGCTTTTTCACCTACATGCCTTTGCAAATTATCTGTCCCACAAAGAAAATAACCTCCAAAAGCAAACTGATTCATCAGCAATGCTCATCAAAGCAAGTGCCAGCAACACAGCAAGATCCAGAGTACCCCTCTACCTCTGACCCATTGTAGTTAATTTTATTTGCTTATTTCCTACAACTTCTGCATTTCACCATCACTTATACCAAAAGCTATGATTTTGCAATAGTCCACAACTATCTATGGAAGAGATAAACACACATATTTTTCTTGGATTAAAAACCATCTTTAAATAATTTTATTTTCTAAGGAACTGCTGTGTTCTAAATGGGTGTATTATATATATATATTGATTAATTTTGACATACTGCCTGGATACCAAGTTCTAACAACAATGTAAAAAGTTCCTACAAATGGTGAAGGCCTAACTTGGAGGAGGCCTTAAAATTCTCTTTCCTGACTGTGTGGAGATGGGATAAGAATATTTGCAAAACACCTGTGAACATGGGATGAAGCTATGTATTCACACACATGATTGTGGACTGGAGTTTAACTAAGTTCCCAACACAGCTTTCTGGGAAGCCAGCTATCCTCATCATAGGATATCAGACCTGGAGATAAGCAATGTCTGCTCCAGGAAAGGGTTGAACCAATTGGTACTTTTGATGGGCACACTAGTAAGCATATTTGTTTTAAAGTACCTAATTTTTTTTTACCAGTCCTAATGTTCTTTATCTTCACTCTAATGATTCCCACCACTTTCATGTCATTTGATGTTATAAGGCTCCTCCAATTTTTAGTGTAGCATTCCTATACATAGTACTCCTTACATGGAGGTTTTATGTTACATCCTATCATTTCAGAGAAGCTACCTTGGAACTTTAAGGCCAGCCAGTGGTTTGCTTTTGGTACAACATATACTTACACTTGAGTGTTGAAGTCAGTTTTGGTCAACAAAATGAGTGGCAATGATGTGAAATGGGAGGAGAAAGTAATACATGTAATTTTTTAACATTTCATTTAATTTTTGTTTAAATCCCTGAATTCCACTAACATATCATAGATGGGAAATGGTGAAACTGAAATAAAGACAAAACCAAGAGAATCATGAGAACAGAAAGAAATTAAGTTACACTCAATAGAAAAGACAGGTGGGGGAAAGACCCTCACCTTACCATAAAGAATTTGGATTATTTGAAAAATTTGTTGGTTTTCAGAGTATGTGTCTAACTCAAATGGGTGGACAGAGTTTAAATCATCTGCATCTATATGCAATGTACAGGAAAAGACTGAATAATTAAGTTGTAAAAAAGTGAGTATTCTGCCTTAAGGGTTATTCAAACCACTACAGGATGAAGAATTTGCTACAGTGTAATCAGTGTGGATTTCACTGCTGTAGTAAAAATGAGCAAGATAAAAAGAAAGACAACGTTGTAGCCTGTGCTAATCATAGAAATATAAAGGCTATGAATAAATAATAAAGGGGAAAATGAGAAATGAAATATAGAAGAAAGACATTAATGGTGAAATGAAAAATGTGGCTCAAAATGAACAGGAGAATCTTTGTAGCTGAAAATAGTCTTAATGTAGCCATGTTAAGCACCTATATCATTTACAGAAGTTTAGACTTCCTGAATGATTTCTCTTGAGGTTCCAGTGCATGAGCCAAACTTCCCCTGTATGTTCCAAACAGCACACAGTGCACACACACTGTGTCCTGAACATTCCCTCCCATTATGACATCCAAGGGAATGAAGAGTTTGGCCATTCTCATTCTTGAATTAACAAGCTTATAACGGGAGTGAAGCACTACAGCAGCAACAGAAAACATTAAAAAAAAATAACCCATCAATGAAAGGAATTAAATGATGCATTTACCTGTGACAGAGGAGGACTAGATTAAACAGAAATTTCCTTTGTACAAAAACCCTTTGCTGAAAAGGCAGGTGAGCAAGTTATAGAAAGCAGAAATTTCAATTCTGGAGTCACTGAGCCTTTCAAAAAGGGTTCAGTTTGCAATGTGGAAGTCCACTTCACTGTGTGAGGTAATAATCTTTTCTCTTTTACACTTAGAAGGCATAAAGAAAGATTCATGGCTGACAGGAAGCTTCCACTTTCAAACATCTCCCCATAATCACACTCACAAACCCTGACAATTAAACCACAGGAAATCACCCAGTAGAATTACACTTCCCCGTGGAAGCGAAGTGGAGGATAGCTGCCCACAACTTGGGTTTTATTAATGCTTGCAGCACATTAAACATTGACATTCTGCAATCAAGATCAATTGCTGGGTTGGGGTTTTTTTTCCTGCCTACATCCAAAAAGTTAAAATTTCTTTTTCCACTTCTATGCTATTCTTTTTTTTTTTTTTTTTTTAAGCATAATATCTATAGAAATTTCCATTCCACTCTTGCTTTCAGAAGATTGCTATCGCAGGTAGTCTGTTTTATGAAGCAATTGCTGTTACAAAAATATATAACAACTTTCAGTCTTTTGTTTTGGAAATCATGGCATGTTGTAATTTAATGATGTTAGGAGATATTTGTACTTAAGCTATATAATACTTTAGGCACTGCTCTCTTGATGCCTTTGTAAATGGTACCATCTGTAATTTTCCCATACACTTGAGCAACAACTGCTTTTGGTTCTATCTCAATATCTCAGGTGGAGTTTTTCAGCACTAATCATGGAATTAATTTTTAGGTACCTACCTAGAACTAAGTGTGCCAAATAAGCATGGAAGCAAATATCCATTGTAGCAGAACTCCAGATTCTTCTATCATTATGTTTGACTGGTGTCAAAAAAACAAGACAATTTCTACTAGTATTTAAAATCCAATTTTAATAATGCCCTTAGGGCTTTTTATCATTCTATAACATATTTGGTCTGCTCTATAGCAGTTTATTGAATAACATTTCAAACAACAATTTTACTTTCATGACCACTGGTATTTTCCTCAAAAAACTACTGTACAGAGTTTACATTCCCGGTTCAATTCCATTAATATTTTGGACTCTGTGCAAATTTCTGTTCACTTTTCCCTTCCAAGTTTATTAATGACACTCCTGCCCACCGAACTCTGTTAAGCTTACTTTAAAGGGTTTCTTGATTCATGTAGACATTTCTGCCACTTAAACTACTATCCGTAGTAATATACAGATTCTTCTAAGTCCTGCTTTATCTCAGCTGCAAGATTGTCTCATTCTTTTCATAGATTACAGCTAATTTCAAACTAAAAATGCCTTTTTGTGATATTCCATTTCCAACTCCATTAGAAAAATCTTCAGTGAGAAAATGATAGTGAGAAGGAAACTGAAATACATATCATTGTAATGTGGTCATGAGAACTGAAGAGAGTGTAAAAACTACGGGAAACTGTCAAAACTGTTCATAGTTCTAAAGATCTCTGTGTAAAACAGACTTAGCGTACGTGTTCATAAAGGAGGAGGGAAGGAGCTAATTGAACAGAAAATTATCTGTGGTATGGCAAGCAAAATTATGAATTATAGAGAGAAATCTGGTGTCAGAAAATTATTAAAAAATGAAAAATTCAGTATTCATTGTAATAGAACAGAAGAACTGAAAATTAACTTTAATGCTTTCAAAGCATAATAATGCTGCACTGCAGACTCATTTCCTATCAGTAATGAAGTCTGAGTTGCCAAAGAAACAAGCATTTGTTATATAGAGAGAATATAGCAGAGAAAGTCACTTGCTGAATAAACTAGGAATTTGCCATGAATCTACAATATAAAAAAGAAGACAGCAAGCATGCTTTACATATTCATGAAATAGTATCTCTAGGACTACCCCAACATAATACATGAGTAAATCTGCAAATTCATCCCAGAAACTGTTTATGAAGAAGCAATAGCTGCTTTATAGAGTTTTTAGATTTCAAAAGTAGCAGGAAAATGAGCTAAATCTCATATTTGCAAAGAAGTTTTTCCAGGCTATTAATAAGACATTAGCCTCAGTGAAGAACTTAAAAACATCAATGAGCACTTCATTCTGCTTCTTTCCCTTGTTAAAGGACATGAATATATAATAGAGAAATTGGAGTATACTTAACCTTAGCAACATAACTTGTTGCATTAGACAATCTGACATCTTAGGAATTCAGAATAATTTGCAAACATGAATTTAGCCATGCAACAACCCTTCTATAGTAACTGCTATTAGTATTTACTATTACGAATGGAAGATGCGTGGAACGCAGATGACATTTCCAAAACCCAGCAGCCAGACAGCATAATTAGTAATAGACACAATAATTCTCCAACTAAACAGGGACTGTTAAGCTTCCCTTTTTGCTAACATCATAATTATCTTGACATGCTAAATGAAATAAACCATTCAGTAAGTCAATATAGCCACAAGCAAGAGATTCAGATCAAAAATACTGAGAGAGCAAATTATTTATGAGGATTGAAGAGAAACCTCTTCTGACTGCAGTCAGTGCAAGGCTATATGACAAAACCAAATCTAATAAACCCAAATTTAAAATAATTATGAGAAGTTATTGAGATTCTCACCCGTAAAAACAGAAAGCAGATGGGGCATCAGGACAAGTAAGCAACTCCATTAAAACACTGAGAACACATCCAATACCATTAAGTCAGTCATTGCTCTTTCTTGTTTTCTTGCCTGCATGCTATTTTCCTACAGACTCCAGATTCCCCACCATCAACCTGTGCCAATTCTCAATAAATCAGACAGTGAAATTTTATTTTTTAGTAAAACGTAAAACTTCACATGATCCAAACATAAAAGAGTAGGGATAGGAGCTAACATGGTTGCACTTCAGTAGGACCAGCTCTTTTACCCAGCTCACTGTTCGAGCTCACCTGTACTCTCAGCTGGACAGCACGTGCAGAAGAGAGCAACATGATCAGACAGAACTACATCAAGTATCTCACCATGGCCTCTCACATAGCCCTCATCTCCCACCTCCAAAACCTGCTGGCTCTTGGTTATATCTATTGAGAAAAACTAAAATCACAATCAACCCCATTTAGGCAGCTCTGGCAGCTTAAAGAAATCTAATTGGCTACATCTTCATCCTTGGACCAACACCTGAGGTGTACCCTTGCCACTTGGAGGTGGCTAATAGCAACACCCCCAAGCCTGAGTGGGGCATATAAGCTTGGCAAGTGCATGACTGGGTAGAGCTGCACTGCTCTGATTGACCTGCCTACACTAACTCTGAAGCCAGTTAGAAGGAAACACTTAAGACATCTCAGCTTGCTGAGATTTAGCTTCTTTATGCGTAGGTCAAATCTCTGAACCTTCTAAAGAGAATCAATCTGAACAGTAAGGAAGTAAGAAACTCTTTTGTAATGTATATCACACATCAGTCATTGCTGAGCATCCTAAAATCCCTTTTATTCCCCCTTAGAAAATACCTGGAGGCTAGTAAATCACAGAATAAGTTCACAGGTGGGGAAAAAACTGATAGGAAGCTTTTCAGGCATAAACACTTGCTCAAGACTTTAGCTCTGTAAAATCTGTACCAGGTCCCTGAAATGAAAAAAGCAGATATCTACATCCTGAAATATCTATCACCTGAAAATGTGATCTCACAGATTGCTTAACTGGACTCTGGGATGAAGATAGTTTTAGAAAATACCACAGAAATGAAACTACAAACCTATTTCCATTTTTTAGCACGACTATAAGCATGATCCACTGTGTTATATGGCAGAACATATTCATCAGCAAAATCAGTTCATTTTGGCTGCTTCATGAAATTGATACAAATTAATGCTATCTACACACACTGCAATAAATACAGCTTCTCTTAGGAACAGAACTTCTGAAATAGACAATCTAAATCTAAATCATAGAGGTAAATTGTGTCTGATTGGTTTTTTTACTATTTCAAATAGTTACAGCAGTCACAGAGAAGTTACTGGCAGTAATAGCCAGAAATTATCAAATCACAAAGGCAGTGATTGAAAAAGTGGAGCTTTCAGATGTACTTTTCTTATCCTCTCTAGCTGAACAACCTCTAAAACTGTAGGTTTGAGGAGGGAAAAAGGATAAAGGCCAGGAACAATAATATGGAAAAGTAATACTGCACAAAATGTATAAGGAAGTTTTTAGGATAGCTACATGTACTGTACCTCTAATAGTTGAATGAAGTCAACAGCTGACTGAGGAAGAGTAAAATTAATTTCTCATAAAATATGGCCATAGAAATAGGTCACAAATCAGAGACACAAAGCCAAACTTACTGCTCGGCCATACAGCAAGTGCCTTTACTTCTAGACTTGCATAAGCTGTGGTCTGCAGCAATATCCCATAAGGTAAATGTATAAAATGTACAAAAAGTAAGCACTTGAAAAACTTTCTTCAGCATTTTGGGGGTAAATTCAGAAACCTCATGCTCCCTCAACCAGTTAATCCTTTTACCTTGCTTTAAATATTGCCATAATTTTTAGACATACCACAGAATATGCTGAGCTATAAGGGACCTACAAGGATCATCAAGTCCATCTCCCAGCCCTGCTCAGGACATCTCAAAGAATACACCATGCACCTGAGAGGTTGTCCAGACACTTCTTGAACTCTGTTAGGCTTGGTGCTGTGACCACTCCTCTGGGGAGCTGTTCCAGTGCCCAACCACTCTTTGGGTGAAGAAACTTTTTCTAATATCCAACCTAAACCTTGCCTGACACAACTTCAGGCAATTCCTTCAGGTCCTGCCACGGGTCACCACAGAGATGAGATCAGTGTCTGCCCCTTCTCTTCAGTGTAGACAGATGCATAACCAGATCTAATTTAATTTATTTCACCATCTCATGCATGTGTAAAATCTGTAATTTAAATCAATAAACATTTATTAAGCAGATTGTCTATTGAGTCACAGATGCTCTTGCTGCAGTTCATTAGGCCAGCTCATGTTCCAGAGTGCCCAGTGAGAGCTGGAAGGATAAGGTACAGAAAAGTAAGTGATAAATGTCTAATGTCTCCAGCTCTTCAAGGAGGAAAGAAAAAAAAAAAAAAAAGTATTGCAGTACTCAAAAGCTCATTGAAGCAGTATTAGTAAGCAAAGAGACTGCAACTCCAAACTGGAGTGCTGTAATATTTGATATTAGATGAAAAAGGATCTAGAATAATCAATAGAGCACTGCAAGACTGAAACTACTTCATAAGAAGAATCCACTAAAATTCAGAAAACTGAGGTGCTTCTCTGAAACTGTAAATGCATGGCTACATTGCTAGTCAGTAACAGGACTGGCCACATAGAAATATAATATGCAAACTTCAGATGTATCAGAATAGTTCTTCATCTACACATACCATATTAAAAGTTAACATGAAACTTAATGACTTCTTTAAGATGACTGCTTTTGCAGATACAAAGGAAATTAGTATTATACTCTCACTAAATAGGGTATTTAAATTCCCTATAATGAATAAAAGCAGACAGGAGAGCAATAGAAACAAGCCCAGCAGATTGTAGATTAAAAAAATGTAATTATGTCCAAGATGATTATTTAACTAGTAGCTGACAATCATTTTGAATAAGAATATCAGTAAAACTACTAGATTTCACTGCATATGAATATGAGTTTCTATGAAAGCACCTAGGGAGAGTTCCAAATAAACTGTATTTAAATTTTTAAAAAAAATATTCCTCCAGGGCAGCATTTATTCCTTGGGGCTATAACATGGACATTTGGTTCATTGCTCTTCGACAAAAAGTGCATGTTCCAGATGTTCCAGGTCATATATTCTTTCAGGAAAAGATGAAAAAAGCTTTATCTATAATGATGCAGTTAAGCCTTAAGATACAAGGAATTTTCCACAGTTCTTGGTACTTTTGTCCAGCTGTATTCTAGATAAATATATTACAGTTGTTAGAAAGATATTCACCTGCAAATTATTTGGGTTATTATTTGTGAATCCCCAAAATCTGGCCACTTAAACTTCACAGAAGATCAAGGAATGCCCACCATAGAGGCCAACATTTAACATTCCTACCCAACACTGGTTCTCTTCCTCTGAACACAGTGACTCACATTAAGCTTTGCATCAATAGGTGAGACTCAGAATTCCCAAACTGAGGTCCTGCAGTGAGACTTTCACAAGGAGAAATTACAGAAGTTAGCTGTTGTTGAAAAGGTGCAATACTACTGGCACTAGCAAGCCTTAAGGAATTACCTGAACCTTTACCCTAGCAGAGTAAGGGGATGGAGCCCCAGAAGAGAACCTGCCCCTTAACAAGATCATCCAACAGAGCACTCATGACATTTCACTCCTGACAGGTGAAGTTTACCAGATGGAGAGCAGGAAAGGTGACATGAAGCAGGTTTAGCTAGACAGTCACCCCTTGAGCTCAGATCATATTCATAGACTACTCCAAGTTCCAAGGCTAAGACTTTTTTGCCCCTTGCATATAAAACATTCCTATTTTTTTCTCCATTGTTTCTTTCCTCTCTAAATGTGCTTAGGTTTATAGTCTTACTTTTTCTGTAGGGTTCTTCTAAGCAGAGAAGTAGTACCTACTAAAAGCACTCTCAGAACCCACTGGCAGGAGCCATTTGAATTGGTGGTAGGTTACAGATTTAAAGATAAAAAACAACCCAAACATGAATATAAATAACATATTTCCACAGAGAAAATACTGAGGTCCTTTTATACTTAAATCTAAAATGCTACATTTCAACAAAACGTTCGTGGCAAACACAAATCTTCTCAAATTTAGATAGCATGACATAATTATAAATAAAGGCATTAGCTAGTCCTTGAGGATACTCCATTAGTCCCTTCTTTTTGCATATTTAAATTGTATTCAACCATCCAGTTAAGTTATTGCACCCAAGTGCATCATAAAGTATAGTTTGTGCAGTGTCATTAACACATAAAGAACACAAGCAGTCATTTTTTTGCATGGATATTAAACAAACAGAGGAATAAGATACTCTCCTGCCACCATACAAATGTTTCTTAACTGTTCAACAGCTGCAGCACTCTAGTGGGAGATGCTGTGAAATCAAAATTGAACATTTTTCTAGCCCCTGGTCCCAGAAATGCCTTCAGGTAGTCTGGAGAGGCAAGGAGGGACACACATTCTCTATCCTGAAGGCTGATGATATGCCCACAAAGACTACATGGCACACTAACCTCTGTGAAACACACAATGCACAACATTGTCACAATTCTTTGTGAGAATTCCCTATTTAACAACCCTAATTTAATATAAGCAAGATTACATACTCTTTTACTGACAAGCATGCAAAGAGCAGCTACATCCATGTCATTGCCTCCATTTCTGGGCAGTTCCCTGCTATACATATTGGACATGTGCTCTAAAATTACCTATGAAAGGGGCTAGGATAAAAAGAGAACTTAAAACAAATTACATAGATTAATATATATTTTTGTTTTCAGCAATTCTCCCTTGAAGACAAGTCCTGCTATTCCACAGGGCACTCTTAAATCATGGTTTACATTAAACAGCCATGAAACTGAATGCAGAAATCTGAAAAGTTTATATCAACAACAAAGACTAATGTAATGTGGACAAAGACAGGAGATTTTAGTATTTTTCAAGCTGTGGAGGATTTTGGGGGTTGCTTCTTCTTCTTCCCCACTCAAAACCAGTAACATACAGTTACAGTCTAGCAGCTTTTAAGCACAGGTTCCTCTGTTGTCTATATCTAGTTCATGCAGCATAAGGAGTCATAATACTAAGTGAAGATTGCAAATTGACAGATTTTCTGATAATCTACACATGCTTCAACTTTATTGATTGAACACAAGTCTGTGTCATGTAACAGAGTTTAGAAGCTGTCCACATGGTGGGAAGAACTTTAATTGTAATTTACACAGAACTCTATGCAACATATAAGGACACAGTACCAAGAAGAATTCTCACAGCTACGTAGCAGAGGGAAATCAAACTTCTTGGAACACATGCAACTGGTTGACATAAAGTAAATAAAAGTATCATAGAAGATCTTTCAAAGCTAAGTGGGAACTGGACAAGAAACAAAAACCAAATTCAAGGATTTTCCTTTGGAGAAACTCTGCTCATTCATTCCCTTTTACCTGGCGAATAAGACAAGGAAAGTGTCTTGTACTATTTATCAATTAGATAGATCAAGAAGGCATGTGAATTATACATCTCTGAAGAGTGAACACCTTTCTACAGTCTTGTTTGCTGTAGTTTATTTATATGCTCTGGATAAGGAAGCTGTCAAGTTCCCTTAGGTGCACTATGAGTATCCCTTTGCAAGAGATTTATGCAGTCCTCCCAAAGGCAGCTGTAGTAAAGTAGGGATCCACACACTGAATGGTGCTCAGAGTATGGAATTCTTGCACCACTGTGTTAAACATAAAGTCCCAAGCAATCCATGTTTCTGAAGAGTACTGATTTGTTCCAAGATCTCCAATTCTACAATTCTAGTCCAAAAGAGAACCGAAGTCACCTGAGTACAGGTCTCATTACCAGTGGGGTAAACCCACAGCACAAATTTCATCAAATTTCAGCTTCTGAAAAACAGCAACCTTGAGAGTGATTGGGAATTCCCACACTTATTTTTCCCCACTTCCATTTTGATAGAAATTATGACTTTCAGTTTGAATAACCCACTTAAAACTAGCTGCTGTAATACCTATCCCACCTATTCTTAATTTAATTTCTGGAAAAAAGTACTGAGTATAAATAACAATTTTTCACCTGCAGTCCCCCTCATTTCCTTCAGGTTGAAAATATCAAAAATTGTATGCTATTTCTATCAAGAATCCAAACTACCCTCAGCACTGTACAGTATTGTCCACTTAAGACAGAATACACTTAAGTGAAAGAGAGAAAAGCGTACAGCAATGCAGACTAACAGAAAAAGGGAGGTAGTGGAGAATGACTGGGAAGGAGTGTCAAACAGGCTCTAGTGAAGAATTTCAGGATGGAAGCCACCAACTAATAACATGACTGCTTGTCCACTCCCCGCCCTGCCTCTCAGTGGGATAGGGAGGAGAAACAGGGAAAAAAAGGTAAAACTTGTTGGATGACATAAGAACAGCTTAATAGCAGAAACAAAGTAAATAATAATAAAAAAATAATAATAGTAAAAAACCCCAATATTTTTAATTAAAAAAAAGAAGAGGGAGAGAGAGAGAGAGATAAAAGCTAAGAAGAACAAGTGATGCATGATGAAATTGCTCACAACCTGCTTGCTGCCAAATGAGCAGCTCACTCCCATGTCAGGCCCATTTCAGGGGACTTCTCCAGTTTACACTGGGCATGACACTTTACAGTGTGGGTTATCCCTTCAGTCTTTTTGGGTCAGGTATCCCAGCTATGTTCCCTTCCAGATTCTTGTTCATCTCCTCACTGGCAGAGCACGAGACCCTTAAAAGTCCTTGATTTGGGGCAAGTACTACTAAACACCAACCAAAGCATCAAGGTGTTATAAACATTATACTTAATCCAAAACAAAGTACTGTACCAGGTACTGAGAAGAAAATGAGCTCTATCCCAGCTGAAAGGAAGACAGAGGTTACTGGGACTTTGCCAGTTAGTACATTCTTACCACAGATAATTGAGTACTTAGCTTAGTATAGCTAACCAAGAAAAGTTATTAATAAAATGTATCACAAAGTTAGTTTTTTCATTCACAGAATTCAAGTTTGTCTATCTAAATAAAGCTCCCTTCATGTGGCAGTGTACTGGAGCTGAGTATTTCAAGACCAATCAAATCTGGGCTCCCATAAAGTGCTTAGTATCATCAATGCAACCTCAGAAACTACAGTAAGAGTGTTCTGTATCACAGGGTAGTGGAAAAAGTCTTGAGGTTATAAACACAAGATGCCTCTATTTAATTCATTCCATGTTCAGGAAAACAGATTCTATAAATAAAGTGACATCAAGGAAACATATCCAATTTCTGCTTATAATGAAATAGGCTTGAATGTTGTGCTGCTCGGGTCAAGAAATGATAATACTAATATTGCCTGTAACACTTTCTATTTTGTGTTACAGCCTCTGAGGAGCAAATCCTATCATGGTGAATGCCAACAACACTTGAGATTGCAACTAAAGAGGTCTGAGCCCAGGGAGAAATTATTGCCAGTTTGTTCCATTTAGCTTTAGCATGGTTCACTATTAAAATAGAATATTATATGCCTAGAGAAGCTGTGGATGCCCCAGACCTTGAAGTGTTCAAGGCCAGGTTTGCTGGAGCTCTGAGCAACATGTCTAATGAAAGGTGTCCTTGCCCATGGCAGGGGGGTTGGAACTGGATGATCTGTAAAGTCCCTTCCAACCCAGACCATTATTTGATTCTGTAATTCTATCTGTACATAGAAATTCAATAACACATCTGTAAAATAAACAACACAGATACAGCTAGGAGATCTTGAAAAGACAAAGCATAATCCAGAGGATGAGACTGCATTACATCTCATAAAGTAATATTAACATTAGCAATCTGTTAATGTTACAATAACAAATTGTAAAATTACAATGTTACATTGTAACATTGTTGTTGCATTACAACAAACAACAGCAAATCTGTTGTTTTACTAATTTTCTGGAAAAAAATTAATAGATAATAGTAAGCACAGGCATACAGTACTAGAAGATAAATACACTACAGGAAAATCTGAACCGAGCAGATTTTAATGTTGAACAGCAGAGGTTTTAATAAAGAAAGAAAGGTCTTCCTAAGTACAGGGCTTCCTTTCTCATAGTGAAGTATTTAGACAGGATTAATGTTTTTCAGGTGACCTTGGTTACCACAAGACTATGCAGACCTGTCACTTGAAGGAAAATGTTATTACCTTTGGGGGCTGAAGCAATTACAATACATTTGCTGTGCTGATGGGCCAGTAACCTCTTCTTCAACTTCTGAATTTGGAACACAGAGAAAGCTCCAAATGAAGTGAGTGAAGGCCCATAAAGTAATTTGATAGTCTAAGAAATACAGCCACAACACTGCTGAAAATTTCATTTAATATCCATTTGAATTTTTATAGGCTCTGTTATTTCCTTCTTTTGCTTTCACCTGCCATGAGCTTTTAGGAGACCAAGCTTCAGTGTCACCTGAAAGAGTGAAGAATATTAAGACCTTAAGAGTAGAGCTACTCATATGAGGACCCGGAACTAGTTTCAAAGTTTAATTGTTCATCTGGTTATAGTCTCACACCAATCTACAACATGGCACCACATTTTATAGCTATATGGGGAGTGGCTGTTTCTTGACAGCTTCATAAAATAGTAGCAAGCACTATTTCATTGGTCATATATCATAAAAATGAAAATGTAATTCAAAAAATAAACCCTTGGAAGCTGAAAATGCATATGTTTGATTAATTACCTAACCATATCTGGCAGAATCAACTTCTCTAATGATTACTGTGTTCTCAGTTCTTGTCTGAACTCTTTTCAGAAGAAAACTGGTATTTGAGTTTATGACTTCCACGTCAGGTTTTATTCAACTTCAAGCTACCCTCTCTGAATTACATAAACCACTGAAACAGACTTTAAAGCCAACTTTAGTCCTTAATCTGATAATGCTACTGAGTCTGTAATTACTGCTACACCAGCACTTCATTTACAATCCCCTAATGCCCTGTGTCCATTGCTTTCAACAAATTATGGATTACCGTCCCAGTTGGTTGCTGTCAAATATACATTCTGTTCATACTAACAACCTGCACACAATCAACTGGAACTATGTCATGACAATACAACACTAATAGGAATAAGGGGAAAATGAACAGAAATGGGAAAACCTAAAGTGAAAGGTCTGCATTGATGAGCCTTTTGAGGTAATAAAGTCAAGTGTATTTGAATCAAGACCAGCAAATCTGGAAGGTGAATAGTGCTTAACCTACCTTTTTATAGAAAATAGGTATGGAACACAATGTTGTGGAGCTGTAAAGCTGCATAAAACAGGAAAACCAGCTTTGAGAAATTGTGATTAATGGATGGATTTCAGAAACACAATAACAGGAGCTAATATACCCAGATATCAGGTCTAGGGATTTATGAGGAGAACTATGTAATCTGTATCTATTCTATATTATATAATGTTTCTGGTCTATATGAGAAATTAGACTCTACTCTGCCCTTTGGAGACCACACCCAGGTCATCCAGGCCTGGATTTCTCAGCCAAGAAAGACCTGTTAAAATTAGTGCAGTGGAAGGCCATGAAGATGGGCAGGGAGCTGGAACACCTCTCCTATGAAGAAGGCTGAGAGACCTGTGGTTGTTCCGCCTGAAGTAAAGAATCCAGAGACCTTAGAGCAGCCTTACAGTACCTAAAGGGGCTTACAAAACAGGGAGAGGGACTTTTTACTCAAGCAGATAGTGATAGGACAAGAGCCTATCACTGGTTTTAAACTAAAAGAGGAGAGATTCAGATTAGATGCTGGGAAGAAATTCTTTACTAGGAGGGTACAGGAACATGTTGCACAGAAAAGTCCTGGATGCCTCATCCCTGGATGATCATTCCCTAAGCATTTGCCACAAAGACAAGATGCCAGACTAGATGAACATCTGACCTGACCCAAAACCACCCTTCTTACATGATTATTAGTAGGTATAGGCATTCCAGATGGTAACACCAATTAGAAATTTCCATCAAAGACAGACCAAAAACTGAGCAACACGCGCAGCACACAGACAAAACCTCAGTGTATCTGAACTGCTGCAATTTTCTTGCTGCCAAAATTGCCATGTTGATTTACATCTTCCCTTAAAGATCTGTTTGATCAATTCTGTTTTACCCTGCTGTTAGGATGGCATTTCCTAAATAATCAACAGGGTGGAATACTGAGCTATTAAAATAAATGGAAGTGTAACAATTTAAGGGAAAAATATTTGCAATGCATAATGAAATCTGAAAATAAATATTTAATTTAAAAAATACTTCACTAGTATCCTTCCTAATTTCTAGACATGCCTTCAGAGCCCATTTAAGTTTTTTAGCAGCACAATATTATTTTTTTTCTACGATTACTTCATGCTTCTGAATTAATGCTACTAATTCTGGTAATGACACTTTCTCTGAAGTCATATTTCTTAAAAGCAAGAAAATGATCTGAAAATAAGGAACTTCTGCAAAGCATTCTCTATAAAAATTTTGAGAACTCAATTTTTATTAGAGTACTTAGATTTCCATTAACTAAGCAAGGAGCATACTTGGACAAATAATGACTATGGAATTTTTTTTTGAAAAGGTGCTACAGGAAATTCATTTTGCTTTTGTGTTTGTAGAGAACAAAGCACTAGAGGATCCTAGAAAACAGAAAAGCTTCTAGGACAGAGCAGAATATCTATGGAGGGCAGCCAGAAACAGTTTATATTTAAATATAATTTTTTATTGATGTGAAACTGTTTTCTTGTTTGCACTTGAAGGAGTAACTGCTGAAGATAGATGGAAAATGCATTTACTCCTTAAGAATGATTTGTCATTCTACTAGGATTTAGTACCAGCAATTGGCATATGAGAGCTGAACAAAGGAGGCCGTTTCTTAACAAAAGCAATAATGTAGAATGCTAGATGTTCTCAATACTGGTGTGATGTTGAAAGCTGTTCGTGTACCACATGGGTCAGCTTCTTCAGGTTTAGAGGCATTAAATCTAAGATTTTATAAATATGGCTTGAAAGGAACAAAAGCTCCTTGTCTATGACCCTCAGAAAAAATCACTGCCCAAACAATTCTCATGGAGAATTCTGTAAGCTGACAATGTGTTACCACTTGCCAAGCCACGAGGGCACAAAAGATAAAAAGATGGTTCATTTCTAAGGTATATAGCAACTTGGAAATGTACTGTGGCCCAGCTTGATAGCTATTTAAAGAATTTCACAACTACCATCACATTTCCCATAGCGAGGAGAGGATATGACAAGAGAGGAGTCTCTCATCGCTACCTACATTCTATGAAAAAAATCATACAGAGTATCAGACTTGACCTAGGGCTCTGAGAAGGAACAACTACCTCCTTGGAAATGCTGACATTTTTACAGGAGCTGTGCCCTCTCCAGTACTGGCTAGTAGTGATCCTTGAGAAATTCTTAGCCCAACAAAGAATAAAATGCTGTCACACAAGTGAAATAGCACTGGGGACAGCTGGGGACACTGCACGCAGATCGTCCTGAACTACTTTTGTACACTCTGGGCCCTATACTTCATTTTGGAATTACAGTTATCAGTGTGCATGAAACTGAAACACACAGCTCCCCACTGGAGCTTGACTGATATATAACTCCAGCAACCAGCTGGTTTGTATTTCCACATAGTTCAAGTTTTATCTTGTAAGGAGACTCTTGAAGGAGAGGTAATAAAAATAGGGAGGAGAAGAAATGCAGGAAGTAATGGAAAATAAAGAGAGAGAACTGTCTTCATAATGGTAAAGTACTTAGAGCAGTATTTCACCTGAAGGAAAGTAACTAGCTGGTTGTCAGTGAACAATTTGTTTTCATCAATCTCTTGGTTAAATATTGAAGACATTTGCCTACAGGGTACAATGAATGAAAATAAATGCCTTAATCACACTACTTTTTGTGCCTGTACTTGTAAATCATCATGTGCTGCACGTGGAAAACCATTTAGGTTTTAAAGAATGCTCTACCACTGCCAGCTGCACCTTCCAATTGCCCAGACCAGGAACCTCCTAAAATGATAACCCTTCTTTTCTGGTCTGATCTTTACTTTTTTTACAAAACAATATTAAACAAACAAAAAAATTAAAAATATAAAATACATTAAATACATGTATCAAAGTTGAACATGTTCCTCATTTTAACCTGGCAATAGTGTCAGAGCCATCTCAAACTCAGCTACAGATTTCCAGCTAATTTCTGTAAAATACTAAGACTACGGGTTGAAAAATATTCCATGTATTTATGTGGTCACATAATGTGCACATTAGAGTACACAGTACGCCAAAGAGCCTGATAATCCTAAGTGTTCCATCTTGCTAGCCTTCTTATAGGGAAAAAATCTTTCTTCAAAAGATACAATTAAATATGGGTTCATCTTGTTATATTTTCACCATGACTGACTGATAAAACTTAACTTCTTTTTCTCCTCACTGAATTATTTCAATGAAGTGCATACAAGCCAAAGGCTTGCAGTAGAAGCCATTTTAGGCCATTATAATATACAACAGTGGCTAAAACTGAATGCTTGAGCAGTAGCAGAGCCACTTAAATGTATTTGCAAAGTAATCTCACAGCTTCTGATAATTTTAGCTTGCAGACTTTCTGAGATAGATATAGATAATTTTCATTTAGAGGTTAACTAAACTCAGAGGTTATCTGGGATCAGTTTAACTTCATGCAGCTCTTCAGCTCTCCCTATCTTTGGCATGAGCTCTTCTGTTTGTCTGTCAAATAAACTCTTCCTTAACCCACTCTTATTTGGAGTCTCCCTTCTGCTGTCTTCATGTGATGTCCTCTACTTATAAGAATCTCCATTTTTATTAAATGCCCTTTTTATTTCCTAGGTAATTTAGATGAATATGTTACTGGCTATTTGTATTATTCATGACATTTAAAGGATTATTACGTTCATGGCAGCATTTTAGGATCTTTTTAAGGGCTACTTCTGCTCTAAAGAAAGTTCACTTTTGTTGTCAAGAGATTTCATGTTCCCTGCTCCGGTAGCACCAGTTTTCCAGCCTGTTCAGCCATCATACTGCTTGGTTTTGTTGCCCAATCTATACTTTCAATCAAATCTAGGCAATCCATGTCTACCTTAAAGAAGGCAAAGTAAATAACAGTTTAAATAATTAAAATTAAAATTTATTAATTAAAAAGTAATAAAAAGTTTTACTGACAGCAATGTAAAAATGGTGCAAAATAATTAATCATTGTAATTGAGGAGGATTACCTCACAGACATTCAATCCATTTGTGCCTGATTTCCATAGAAGTCCTTGTGACTGAGAGCAAGTGTCCCCTGGAGAAAACTGAAAGAAAGGTCTTAATTCAGATCTGTGTGCTCCATGAACAGTTATTAAAAAGGCATTTACCTCAGAAAAAAAAAGTATATTATCTTGCAACCTAAAGCTCTCTTTGTTTTTAGAAACTGAAGTCTTCTTCTTGGCTTCCACATATCACTCAGGATTTGGTGTTTATAACTAGGGGATTAAAATCATACACACTGCACTTATAAAGGGTTACATATGCCATGACTGTATGTCCTGTACAGCTTTACATTGTCCAGTAAATAATATGGATCCTTTCAGGCAAACTCTTGGTCAGGGTACACTCCCTAAATTAGTAAGGCTCAGGATCCTTCTTCTATTGAATGTAAAAGTTTATATTAGTCTGACAACATGCTCATAAAAAAGGCCTCAGCATTTTATTACTTCATGTAAAATCATATCAGATAAACTAAGGTATGTGTATGCCAATAGAACAAAACCTGTATTTATACTTTAAAATGAAAACAAACTATTTGCCAAAAGTCTCTAACATGCTATGATTTTTATAGCAAAAATAAGTGTATTTTAACTCACTCTTCAGTATGACTCCATTCTTCCTACTTCACTTCATCATTATCGGGCTGCAGTTAAGAGGCCTGGGAGTTCCTTCAGGAAAATGGGGAACTCTGGCTAATTTCTGCAAAAATTTGTATTCAAAAAGCAAAGTATGAACACTTCTAACACAATAAAAACCATAAAAGTATCCAAATTTCATCTTTTACTGCTCTTCTAGATTCAGAAAAGCAAATTGTTTCATCAAAGGACACCTGAAGTACAAAATCTCATCTTAGTTTATTGTCTCTATCTGTGAAGGGCAGGTAAATAGAAGGGATCTGTGCTTAGGGAGCAGAGGGTTTATGTATGACAGGCACTAGGGAAAGTATTTAATAATGCAGGCAATATCATCTTGCTAGAGAAAGTGGTCTGGAATTATACCTTTTCAGACAAAATTAATGACTTAGTTCAGGCATACTCAGTCTGATAATTAATCAGTGAAGTCCTGTGAAAGACTGTCAAAAGAAATGGTGGATGTGAAATGCTTCAGGGATTTACCACACACTTAATTTCTAGAAAACAGCAGGTTGGTATACTGGTCACATGCCTTAGGTTTGAAGTCAGAGATTCATATGATTCTGAATGCATTTTACTACTGTCATCAACAAAAAGCAGACTATATGCAATAACAGAATTGGTTTGCCACTTGCTACAAAGGCATAATATCTGATGTATATAATGTAACAGTAATTTTAATTTAACAGGACTGTTTTAGTACAACTTTTATGTTATATATGGACCACATGAGGGATTATTTTTCATTATCTCTTTATCATATGGAAAATGTGAGAAATAGTAACACCAGAGTGATAAACAAAGGTAAAATAGCTAATCATGCAAGTACTTGGGAACTGTGCTAGAGTTCATTGACATGGGACTCAGTGAGAGCAAGTTATCAATACCTTAAAATACCAATTCCCATGTAACTTATACATCTGCTTTTTACACATGGCATGAATTAATTGAAAATTGCCTTCCTAAATAAAAAAATACCACTGGCTTCACTGGAGTCTGGATCATGCCCTTCATTCTTTGCCCACATTTAAATCTTCAACATTTTCTTCACAGTCTGACAGTGTAATGGAAATTACAGTAATTGAAAACTTGTTGTTCAGTGTATGTGTGAGCATCAGTTGAATATGGGGCTTGTGCAAGTTCAGAAGACTCTCAACAAATGTGAAAGCCCCAAAGAGTTGTCCAGTAAGCACAACTGTCTCCAGTGTGTTTGCTTAGAAATAGAAGAAATTTCAAGACAGAGAGTAAAAGGTGAATCCATTTTCTAAACAAAAAATATGAGAAAGATTGGATCAAACTTTGATGTAAAGGTTTGTATCAGTACAATTTTAACCTGGCCAAGTGTCTTTTGCCACATCCAACATGTTCACCCACATCTGGATGTTTCATTTACTATAACTACTCCAAGTGAATTTCTTTGCGTTTGGAAAAGTTTAATTATTGCCTTTGAGCTGTATTAAGAGGAATGAGCTTTACCCCAAATTAATCTCTTTTTATGACTTTGTAGAGGCTTTTACTGGAATAAGGCCCTATAAAGCAAACAGATGTTGTGTTACAAAATCAGTTTGCTTATATACCACACTTTCACCTGACAGTCAAAAAATACAGCTCCTTACAGCAACATTCTACATAAAAATCATAGAATCCATCATGATTCTGACAAGATGAGTATTTTATGCACTAAATATCTGAATAGAAGGTATCACAGATAAGATTTAGGTCTCAAAAGATTGCTCCATCACTTCCAAGAGACTTATTGTACTTCAGTGAAGCTGAACCTTTAAATCACTACTATTTTTCCCAATTCAGTTAGACTATTTATTTGTTTGTTAGCAGAAAGCTTTTCTGCAGCCAGTATGCCAATATTTTTTCATTAGGCAGTCAAAACAGCATGACTTTTTCTGCTTCTTTTTAATGTCAGTACAATCAGTGAACCCACATTTACAAAAGCACCTCATCACACCCAGCAAAGTATTGCTATCAGATACACCTAGAGGAAATTAATATGCCTTTGGGCAGAGACGTAGAATAGAAAAATACTACAATGTTAAATTAAAAGTAGTTTCAGTTCAGAAAAAAAATGTTAGATTTCTAAGCAAATGCAACTGAATACTAGCTCTAATAATATTAATGTATAGTAACCACTTTGTGGATCAATCCCACACAAAACAGGTAACCAAGATGTCAACAGCAGTGTTGTGCCTAAAACCATAACTAAGCAAAAATAGAAGCCATATAATAGGGAGGAACTACTCACAAGGGCCCACCAGCACTCTATATTCTACTTAACTGGAGAGTAACAATTCTGATGAAAAGGACTGAGTTCTCAAGACAACAGTTGCTGGCAGAAGCATCCAGGCATCCATACTAGCCATATCCTTGCTTATTCTTTGATTAAGGTATGGAAATGTACCTCTGGGCAAAACCATGAGTTGACTTTTGGTGTAGAACTTGTACCTTGAGCTCAGATATTAAAGACTGTGTTTAACTTGTTCTCCTCTGCATTCTATATTTCCTCCTGAAAACAAGTATTTCTTGAAACACTTAATATCAACACTTTAGGAACACTGAATATGAATGCCCTAAGGCCGTTAAGACAAAAATAAACATTAATCAGAAACAAACCCAGCATCTACTATTAATAATTTCAGTAGCAAGCTAGTGCATAATGAGGGTGAAAGGGAGAAACACTGACTCCAGAGCAGCTTCCACTTTCCTGTATGCCCTTCTCCTGTCTCTTTTCTCAAGCAATTCTCTTTCACCCATTCTTGCCTTTTGGAAGTGGATTAACAGAGAACTAGGCCACATCATGATACCAAACAGTAGGAAAAATTGTGATGGATATACCTGGAGGAAGCAGGATAAAGGCAATTTGATAAGGAGAGAATCAATTCTCCTGTACTATAACCTTTCATGCAAGTTTTACAGGGGTTTTACTGAAGTCTCCTCATGAGAAAGAAGCACGCATTACTTTCCATGCTTGAGAAGAGGCTGAGTGAACAGAGACACTAAAAGTACAAGAGTCACAAAAATTCCTTTACATTATTCTTCTGACATTCCTGAGTATTTCTCAGGAATGTCAGAAGAAAAGATTGACAACTGAGTTGGAGGCAGAGATGGAGTGATGATAAAATAAGATTGTATGTGGTCTTTGATACAAATTTAAATAACTTTAAAAGAATTTACTCCTTCACTGACAGTTACCATTAAAAACAGAATTTCTTTCTGTTATCTGTAAGGTTTCCAGGCTATGGCTTCCTATGAAAAGGCATCCAGAGAATTTAGTTCTCCTTAAGCTGTGGATAAAATTAATCAGAATATAGTAAATAATAATAAAGTGTGTTTGGTCTCAAAATGGCCAGATCAATGACTGCTATAGGCAAAAGTGGCTGTTGGCATTGATTTCAAGACTTTTAAATATGTCATTCAGAATAAGTTCTTTAAAGAATAATATGTCTACTGTGGTCATATTTAAATGCCAGATTCTGGCCATCAAATGTGACTGGACTTATCAATGAGGCAGAATGATATAGAGGAAATTGAAGGGCTGCAAAATACATTATTTGGAAAGTTAATTATAAATAATAGGATCTCTATATGCAACTATTAAATGTGCTTATTTAATTAAATCACTGCAGATTTTAAAAGTTCTTTTTGTTGACTTTGGCATATCATCACATCAGGCTGTTTCTTGAGGATATAATTATTTAGTTAAAGGATTAAATGAATTCTGTTATACATATTAGCTGTTCTCAGCTTTAAGCATATAAAAATGTTCTGTCAATACACTAACCAGGGAGCAATCTAATTTTGGAAGGTACTATTCAGGAAGAAAAGAGTCATTATCTAAAAAGCAGTATCCAACAGTTTGAGCATCCCACTCACATTTTCAAGGTCATTTGTAACTTGCACACATAATACTATTGAGTCACTCAGACTCATTGAGAAGTTTCTGTTTCACTGACTTCGAAACCTAAAAATCTTGGTTGAATCTCAGCCATTGTTCAGAGAGCAAGAATGAAGAGTAATTTTTACTCACTAATTCTGTAAATAAGCAGGGATGAACAACCCACTGTTGTCATTTTACAGAAGTAATGAGAAGTAATGATTTTAGTCACGTTTTCGCCACTATTTACCAGTATCACTTCCTACCATTCTAACTGAGCCCACATTTTGCAACAGATTAGATGAAATAAAATATAAATTCTAAGCAATTTATACATTTTCATGCCTCTTCCTCCAAAAGGACAAAGAACATCAATCCGATCAACTATATTATCCACAGATTTCACCCCTACCAGGTGAGTTACCAGAGTAGTGCTGCACAGCTGCAAAGACAGGACCTCACGTAGCTCTGCAGGCTCCCTGCTTTTCTCCTTGGGGCCAGTCCTTCACTTTTGTGACATACCAGACAACCACTGTCAGTAGAAACTTATTTATGACTCACGTATTCACAGCATGAGCCTAAATCTCAATGCAGTTTTAACATTCAGCATCTTATTCAGATGGCAAAAAAATGACACGCAATAAATGTGTTGCTCTTTGATGGCCTGTCATTGTTAATGCACCTGGTTCACTATTTCAGTTCCTTGGTCTCCTGGGTTCACTCAAGCATGGATTTGCAGATTATTCCAGCCAAGGCATCCCCTCTCCAGTACTTGCAAGTTTTTGACAATAAGCATAGATGATTGTACTCAAAACACAGTAAGCTCTTGTGTTTTATTACTCTTTAAAGTCAATTCTGAAATGAGGTAAAGACTTTTAAAACTATTAATTAATAACTTTTATTCTCCTTGTAACAGTATAAACATTTCTCTATTTTTTTTAGAGATTGGTAATGCCTAAATTAGCTATTTTTCTTGGTATCCTTAACTTTTCTTGTCACTACCAGTAAGAGTGCACTGGAAATAAAAAGAGTAGAATACATATCAAAATATGTAAATTATTAATCATAGCTACCTTTACATACTCAAAATTGTGCTGCTCTATTTGCTATCACAGAGTGGTTTCCAAGGTAAACTTCTTTTCAGAATCTTTAAGAGCTTTCCAGAACAGTTGTCATTAAGCAGAGAGTTTCCCTAATAGTTCTAGAAACTGAGGATTTCTTTCCCTACGTGTCAGGAAACCTCTTGGCTGTCTTTAAGAGACCTGACTGATAAAATATTTTCTTTTTTAATGGATATTTAAACTTGTATACTTCAAATACCTGTGAGTGCATGAAATTTGATGTACGTTCAAAACAGGATTTTCATAAGGTTTATTAAACTGGGAGAGTGCTTTTTGCTACTTTTTAAAACTAACAACCAACCACAAAAAATTCTTGTGTTTTCATATTAGAGATATCACTCCAAAGAATACTTATTAGTGAGGAGAAGAGACCTCTACCTTCGCAGCTAAATCTGTATTTGTACTACTGCAGAAATTATCCCAAGAAATTATATCCTGAGTATATCAAAATCCAGAACATCATAAGAACTGTAAAACCAAGGGAGCAAAATCCTGTTTTGCTAATCTATGTCTTTGCTAATGGTCTTCCAGTGAACCACAAATATAGTAAGACTGTAACATCTACAGAACAGTCCTATATATATATAAGACCATGTTTTAATCAGTATCAGAAATGTAAGTGCAGCAGCAAAAGCAGAAGAGCTGGCAGAGTGGGCTCACAGCATCCCCAGGTGCAGAGTGAATTCCTCACTGCCTTGCTTACTCCAGGGGCATCACACAGTAGTGCTCTAAGCCATTGCTCAAAGACACTCTAGACCAGCACTCTGGCGTGTTCACATTTCATTAAGAGACATTTCCTTAATGACATCAGGAACACCATCATGATGAAAAGGAAATTTAATGTCTTGTAAGTTAGCTTGTAAGTAAAGATGACTAATTAGTATGATGTACAGATTTTTCAGTAAGAATATACATCTAATATGATAGGAGTATGCAAGTTTTTTCTTTTCTGGAAACAATAAAGGGAACAATAAATTATGCAAGAGTCACTGCTGACAAAAGACATATCAGTGTAAGTCACATTACAAGCTCCCTTAGCCTGTTAGAACTTGAGAATCTCTGTTTTCATTTACCTTTGCATTAAAGCACCTATATTCTCAGGCAAAGACAGCCAAACAGTATGCAAAGAGAGCATCACAATTCAGACAGGTCTTTTAGTATCTCTAACTCCCAGCTACAATGATTTATTTATTCAGTATTTACTACCTTATTTCATTCCATCAAACAGCAGCTGCAATGTTTTTCTGTGGCTGGTGCTTTCTGATACATATTCCATATTTCCAGATCTGAGAAAGATGAAGGTAGAGATGAGGTGGAGACAGAAAAGCCTTTATGCAAAACTGAAAATTTGAATTTCTAGAAAATCAAACAGCAAGAGGGATTCATAGCTCTGGCACTGGATCAGGTATTTTTGCATTTCTTGTCCACAGTACAGGGTTACCTAGTAATCCAGTCTTCTAGCATAATTACCAGTAGATCAACTTGGTGAAACTTCACTTTTGTCTTTGCATATCCCCCCGGTTTTCTTCTATTCCTTCCCAGTGTGCATCTGTCCTCTCCATCATGTTCCCATCTCTAAAGGCTGTCTCCATTCCAAATGTGAGAAGTGCTTCTGCATATACTGCTTTCAGTACCAATTATCTTTCCACTCATATTTACCCCAAGGATTTTTTCATGCCTATGATTTGCTTACCCCTAAAATTGCCACCAAGAAGCACAGAACGACAAAAGGTCATAAGAATGGTCATTTGTGTTCTGTGCTCATACAGGACCTAAGGAGGACAGACACTGAGCCCTTAAAAACACAACAAGAAACAGCTTGCTAAATAAAGCATAGTGCCATCTCTTTAGGGTTTTTGTTAGCACTAGCATTCCTCTTTGCAATTGAGCTGGGGAGCTCTTGTTTCCTCTTTGTTTTCCTTTTTGTTTCCTTTGTGTTCAAAGACCGAAGATACTTTCTGACTACATAGGAAGTGTCATGTAATGTTTATTTAGTATTACTAATTAATCTATGCTCCCCACAAGGAAGGATTCAGGAAAAGAGATTGCTGTCATGAACAATGATCATTCTTAGATACGGTGATTTTTGTGTTTACTGGAAAATAAAATGAGACCACCAAGACATAGCCAGTTTAAAATTGGCCTTCCTTACAATTAAAAGGCATCTTCTCCCATTTATAGTCCACTGAGCTGTCCATTCTTCTTCTAATTAACTTCTTTCTCAGCAGCATTGTGCACCACATATTACAAGCAACAATTTGTACCATAATAATCCTTTAAAAAAAAAACCTTTAATGAATTTTCCCCTCTATGAGTTATACAAAGCTGTAATAAATGGTGTCTATGAAGAATAGATGGAATGGGAAGAAACTCTTTCTCAATTTAGAATTTAATTGTAGAAAGCCAATTATAAAATTTTAATTTCCGCTATCATCTGTCTTGAATATTTATCTTATCTAGCAGCTATTTTATTCCTAATGGAAATCTTTGATGGCTTTTTTTGTTATGCTATTCTGAGTCATGGATAATATACACTGGATTAAATTTGTATGGAAACTAGGCCATGCTGGTTCATGCCTGCAATTAGATACAGGTAGCTTAATTTTGCTGACATATAAAAGAAAGGGAGGTTTGTTTAAAAAGATAAACAGAAGAATAAATACTTAAACTCATGGAATATTTCACCTGATATTCTATCTGCCAGAAGTATGAAATCTACAGGATAGAATTAAACAGCAGTTGACTGAAAATCAGAACAGGACACCCGGGGTACTACTTTCTGATTAAGACTATGGATATTGAGTAATACTGATATAAATTTAATGTTTTGAATGGTTAGTATAGTTCAAAAAGCTGCTTTTTTTAAAGCTGGAAAGCTCACTTGCAGTTACCCACAGACACAATCTTCAACGTTCTGAAACAATCTAAAACATTAAATATCAAAATCTTCAAAAAAGAAGAAAGAAGGGCAAGGGGGAGATAAGCACAGATTCCCAATTACAAGGCTATTGCAGTAAAACAGATTTGCTGAAAGATAAAATAGAGGATATACATATACAGCAGGGCAAGGAAGCCCTGTTTTAATTACTGTGGATAAAGCAAAGAAATCACTGGTATTTGCACTTCAAAAGCATGACATTTTCACAAAATTGGAAGGTCTATAGATTGTGCAATATTGAGACTATCATTTGCAGAAAAAAAATTGTCAAAAGATCCAAGTCTCTAAACTTAACATGATCTTAACCTAATCATTAGTGATCTGTCCTTTTGAGTCAGTTTGAGTTATGTGGCACTGTTAACATTGAAATGTTAGCTGCATTTACAACAAGATGTATTTCCACGCTTACATTCTACTGCACCACATTTTTTCCTCTCGATATATATTTTCAGGTTTAAGTCCATCAACATATTCATACCAATCAATTTTACAACAGCAAATATATTAAAAACAAGAATCTGGAAGGGAAAAACTCTACTCCCTTCTTTCTACCTCTCTTTGGTTTAGGTGGAGAGAGGAACTAATGCAGTCAGCTCAAAGTAGGACAGACCTGCAGGATTCACATAGTAGGATCTCAGCTCCTGGTCACTTCAGGGCTTTAGTGCTTTTCCATAGCTCTTTTGCTCCCCCTCTTCCTTTTGACTTGAGCCTTTGCAATGTCAGAAAAATCAGTGCAGTTTGTGACAAAGACAAGTCCTGATGTAAGTAGAAGGAGGAAGGAGAAGAAGAAAAAATTGTGTTTGACATAAGACTGGCATCATCTATTTTTCCCCCTCTTGTGTCTGAACAAGTTTGAAATTCTGTGACTGAGGCATTAATGATATGATTTTAAAAAACTTAGTAGTTCTTCTAACAGTTCACAAAATGTAAATAAATTCTCTGTTCGGTGCATGAAAAAAATCAATCAGACCTGCTACTGAACAGTATGCATCAACTTTTAGGTCAAAATAAGACAAGGTAAACCCTTTATAATGCAGACATAGTAATGCATCTTAATGATTTTTTAGCAATGACAAAATGCATAAAGCCATGCATCACATCCAAGCTGTGTTAAATATTTCATGCCACTAAGAGTGCCATGGCACTTTTCTTCAGAAAAACTCAAAGATGCTGAGCATCTTTGAGATGATACAAGCTTCTGGCGTTTGAGAAAGAGAATACTGTCTTACTCAGTGCAAAGGCATAGGTGCCATGAAATTGGCAGTGCATTCTAGAAAACCATTTCAAATAAACTTTAGTGAATATTAGTCATCACCCATAAAACCCAGAAGAATGTTCTTCATAGTTACAGAAAAACAATGTAGAATTATTAGCACAAAAAAAGAATGATTAATTAATAGATTTTTTTTAATATAAGAGAGAGTCATAGGTCATAGAAGCAACAGAGATCTGAAACACGTATTGAATGACTCTAGTGCTTGTTCAGCAGTGCTGTGTAACTCACAGCAACAGCAGGCCAAATAGGTTTATGAAGCCTCATTCAATCAGTGTGAGATTTACCCAGGTTCCTGCTTGGAAAACCAACCATATGACTTTGTCCACCTTTTTGGTGATCTCACAACAAAAGGAGCTACTACTTGCCTTTCCCATCTTGGTACATGCAGACTGGCAGTGTTTCAGAGGAGGCACACTGAATCTTCATTCTCCACTCATTAACCCTTTTGTACAATGGAACAGCCCAGATGTGCTTGAAGAGATTCTGTTATTGCTCATTATTTTGCTCTTCTGAATACACAGGTAAAGAGCATTTGCTATGATGACAGTTGATGAAATTATTCACTAAGCCAATGGAAGCCTTTCCACTGATTTCTAATGGTGATGGATTGACTCATTAGCCTGTTTAACTCTAGACTGTCACCTGAGCAGTGGCAGCTGTTGCACTGACCATGCAGATAAAAAACACACTAATAGCTTTGTTTACACCAGAAATGTTTTGTTGCATTGACAGTATTGAGTTTGCATTTTGAAGAACTCATTGGTATTCACTTCAACAGTGATTTTTACCTACTATCTCTAACTTGCAATGAAAATTAAAAACTGGTTTTCTTCATAGGCAGAGAAGTCTGCCTATAGACAGGGTTCATTAACAGGATTCCTGGGAGGAATGAAGAGGGTACAGCTTTCTGCATTTTTATGCTGAAGCCATTGTTTTTGTTTGTGGATGAGTGGTGATAAAATGTTGATTTCACACTAGCAGTTGCAACTCTAAATTTACATAAGAGCCATTCTCAAAGAGATGACATGCTGTACACCTGTAAATGTGTGGTATGCACAGGTCTAAGCTTAGGCGCTAATTCTGGTTGTTACAGCTCCATCCTCTCTCTCTGCCTCCAAAGAGTTGGGCATTGCCATCTGTGCAGGTCCTTCACTCTAGCTGGCAGGCAGAAAAGATCAGTGCCCGAGCAAAGCTGCTGGACAGAAGTCATGCATCCAGAAAACAGATGCATGATCTTAGCTCCAAGGCACTGCCTACACCACTGGTGAACACTGCATCAGTGGAGAACTGGAAGGAATGACGAAAATTACAATGTTTTCATTCATGGCTCTTTCCCCACCTACCCCCCACCCTGAAAATGCCTAATTCACTAGCTCTGTCTGTAAGACTGAACAACATGCAGTACCTACTATTAGTATCTTTTATTTGGTATCAGTATTTTGAATCATGTAAATGGTCTTTGCCATCACTGTATTAATCCCTTAAAGGGAGTTATTACTAATGTTTATTCCAGATGAGCTTTGGTGATTATGATGGAAAAAAAACCCAAAGCAGAGGACTAAAAGGGTGCATTGGTCATCAGTGTATTTTGAAAGCAATTTAAAAGATAAGTCAGAAGATTCTTCATTAAGAAATTATCTCCTCTGAATCCCCACACAAAACACAGTTATTGATTTGAATGAATGATTACAGGTCTTTCAGTAAGATTCCAGTTTAGTCAGTATACAGGTCATCTAACATCACAGTCAGTTTTAAAAGACTAAGTATGAAATTAATTCTTTAGATACAAAAGTATACACTGAATTTTCAGGATGTGGGACTTCAGTATGCTTCAGAAACACTGTAAGAAAACAAATGCCCTTAGTTTCTCTTTCAACTGGCTTTTTGTTATGCAAAACCAGTTTTCACCTAATTAAACTGCTTTTTTTAAAGTTTCTAATTCATTAAACTGCTAAGTCCTTGAGCCACAGGAATGTCCCACACCTCCTTTTTCAGGCACTGCCCTCCTATGTTACTTTTAAGTTATTTATAAATACAGCTCTCCTGCAGCCTCTACCAGCAGGGCACCTTCATGTTGGAATTTAATGAGGCTCAGGCACAAGTCATGAGTCCCTGAAGAAAAGTGTTACCTGATCTGCTTCATTTATTTCTACCAATAATCATACCATTACCTACAGCTTCTGTTTTTAATTAGTGGTATCTAATGATTAACATTGGCCAATTTGCATCCAATTATGTCCCCTGAAAAATTAGAAGTGGATGAAAAGGCTGAATGCAATTAATCATTCTGCAATGTGAATTTGCTTAAATATCAAGGATGAATGTGTTGTACTTTCCTAAATAAGTTTTTATTGAAAACATACACTGTCTGGTTATGAAGCAAAAGCATGACACTTCCCATGACAGTATGAAATCTGGATTTTAAACACTAGAGAATTACCAAACACATCCACACATATCCTTTTAATAACAATGAAAAAAAAATGACATGCCTAATATCTAATTACACTCTGGATTCAGGTACTGCCAAAACAATTAAATGCAATAAGCAAGATAACTTTTTATAACAAATAGATCTTAGCTTTGTCTAAAGAAAACTTTGTGTTTAGTATGCAATCTTTAGATTCTAATTACCACTTATTTTCTTCCATTCTTAAGAAGTTTAGCTTTAGAAAATACTCTGTTCCAGCCTCAAGTCAAACATTCAGTACTACTTAGCTATGAAATATTTTGGACGACCATAACATCTTTAAGAAAATTCAAAAATCATAGGAAACATTTATTAAAAAAAAAAAATTACCAAAATCCCCACCCACAACAAAGAGCATCACCACAGCACAAAACCAATTTATCTGGTATCTTCAGCTTCTTCCCTGTTTTCAGAGACCAAACTTTATCAGTCAGTTTCATAGATGATGACAACAAAGTGCTTTTCGTGAGGAGTTCTCCCTCTTCTATCTGAAAAACTCTGAAGAAACCTCACATAAACACAGAAACTTTTTTCATCTATGATGGTGAAATTATTTTGTCCCTAGGATACTTGTGAGATAAAATAACCTGACTATCCTTTTAAAGGTTAGTACTTGTAGAGCAACTTGCAAGTATAAAACCCTCTAAGCGTAAATTTACAAAACCAGATTTATTACATTACATATCATCATCACAAATCTTTCATTTAAAGCACCATTCCTCCTATTGTTGAAATGTTTAAAATACAGTAAAGTCAATAGAAACCTTTTGGAGGAAGATAATCAGGAAAATTGAGTTTAAGATGAGTGAAGATCCTAAATGACATTCAATCTATCTATTCTGACCTTCAACATATATAAAGCCAAGCCCCTGGCCCGCACCACTATATTTTTGCACAAGATAAACCAAAATAGTAGGCATCCAAATAAAGTATCAATTTCAGTGGTACACACACTACTCCTACCTGCATTCTCCACCTTTTTCATATCTCCTGTGCTGTTCTTCCTCTGCTTCAAACATTTTTTCCAGTTCTTAGCTTTTTTGGTCAGGCATTTCATGTTGTTCTTCATATAACCTAAGGCATTACTTTCTTCCCTTTATTACTGTGCTACTCCATCCCACTTTCTGTTTAAGACACAGGCCCATTTTTAATCTCTCAGTGTTTTGCACTGCACTTTGGGAAGGTCAACAAAATTTACAGGGGAGAAATATTATATTGCAGATAATAAATGCTTGGGGTTTATTTCAGGCTTGGAAGAACTGTTAGATTTTCTTTTGCAAAAAATATTTTTCTTTAAAATATTAAGTTCTTTTTAGCTAGGTTCTGGTATTCATTATGCCAGACATTCCACAAATAATGTGGTTTCAATGTGTATGGTGTTTGTCATCTATAACCCCTGCCAGCAGCCAAGCCCCACACAGCCACTCACTCCCTACAAACAGGATCAGAGAGAGAATCAGAAGGGTAAAAGCCAGAGAACACACGGACTGAGATAAAAACAGCTTTATATGGAATTCAAAAGCTGAGCACATAAGCAAAGCCAAGCAAGGAATGAATTCACTGATTCCCATGGGAGGCCAACACTCAGCAATCTCCAGGAGAGCAGGGCTCCATCACAGGTAATGGGGACTTGGGAAAAAAAGCACCATCCCTCCAAATGTATCCCATCTTCCCCCTCCCTCCCCCCAGTTATATATTGAGCATGATGCCACATGGTCTGAAATACCCCTGTAGTCACTTTGGGTCACCTGTCCTGGCTGTGTCTCCTCTCCACCATGGCACAATGAAAAGCAGAAAAGGCCTTGGCTCTGTACAACCCCTGCTCAGCAATAACAAAAACATCTTCACATTATCAACTCTGTGTTCAGCACAAATCCAAAACACAGCCCCATGCCAGCCACTGTGATGAAAATTAACTCTACCCAGCCAAAATCATCACATATCTCTGCTTCCACTCCAGGCAGAATCATCAAAAACTGCTGCAAGATGATATTTTGAAATGTATGGCTTAGTGGGACAAGTACTTTAGTTTTGAACACCAGATTAATTTACAGACGATGTACTGAAAAACATTGCAACAATACTTCAATTCTCACCATCTGCAAAGAGCCCAAAAGGTTAGAAATAAGATCTAAAGAATACACTGCACATATTTTTCCCCCTCAAGGATCATCAAGTTCCAATTACGATGGATTCATTATTGTAGAGTGTTGGTTTACACTTCATGAAGCAGCCTGCAGTGACTACCAGCAGACTTACAGCTTCAGACATAAGAGGCTATCAGGTTTTTTAGCAGGAAAATTTTTATTCTTTCTCCCTAAAGTTGTATAAATTCATAGTATCCTAAATAATATAATACTAGCACTAAAAAATATGAAACAAAAACCTTCCTCACACTGCTGTGCATTGAGATAATGATTTCTTGATTAAGTCAATGGCTGTATGCTTGTCTAATGCAAACAACTGACTGACACTCCTTGAAGCTCTTTTTGAGGTCCAGTCACCTAGCTTAAGTTGAACATGTTAACTCGTTTAATTTCTCTATTCACCACCACTTAGGAAAACAAGTAAAGATTCATGCATTTCATGAGGAAAGGTAGTCACTATTGCAGTACAATGCAAAATCTGTAACAAATTAATGAAGTTTAAAGAGAGCAAGCAAAATATGTACTCCAAGGGGATTAAGTGTCACCAACCTCAGAAAAAGAAATAAAGCTCTATGCTACAGGTCTGAACTGTGGTTTGGAATTAAATTTATTTCAGCAAGAATCAAGACAAAATCTTGCATAACTGCTTTTTTTTCAAAGCACCTCCTTTGAGCACCACTGCAATGTTATGCCTGGTGGCTTTTGGGAGCAGCTTAATTTTCTTGGGACTTGTGGCATAAGTGAGGAAAGCAGCCCTTATATATGTGGTTTATTATTAGCATTATACTTTACACACTATAGTGTACACACTACCTGCAGTCTGATTTACATGCGTATTTAGTCATCAGTTTTGACCATGTTGGCATCATAGCAAGCACAAACTGTGAGATGATTCTCACTCTTGAACAGAAGTTAAAGACCCAAAGACAGAATGGGTAACTTCAACCAGTATCGTGAAGTGTTAGTCTAAGGCACCTGATACTTACCTTCCTGCATTCCTAATAAATGGCCACTTGAAGAACTACTTTTCCAGTTCTCCTATTCTGCATTTCAGCTGTCTCACAAGCACAATCTTGTTGGCACTTCACTGTCAATAGAACCAGTCTGGTCTCATTTGAAATATTTCTCTTTCTTCCTATACTCCATCTACTTCCTATACTCTCTCATTTCTGTTAACTTCACTGACTTTCCTGCCAGCCCTTTGAGTGCAAGGATCTTTGACATCCCTGGCCTACTCCCCTCAGACATTCAGAACATGATCATATTTGGTATGTCTCCAAAATTCACATTTTTACTGTCAAAATTTTCTTTATACAATTCTAACTCTTTTTTTAACGTATCTCCACAGAATTCAAACTAATAGCAGTTTCCACAGTGCATTTTCCCAGTCTCAGCTATTTTAAGTGCCACGCCGTTTGCATTGCTCCCCTTTTCCAGGTATATAAAGTTCAAAAGTTGTTCTCTTGTTTTTAAATCTTTTTCCTAATTGAAGGTATTTTCTCTCCCCTATTGCTCTCTCCACTGTTCCAATATGTTTAATGATGACCATGCCTTACTTGCCCATTTGGCCCATAAGTCTTCTCATTGCAGAAACAGCAGTTTCTTCTTTGTAAGCCATCTCATGCTTTTACCACAGTGATAACAAGTTAGCCATAGAAGATGATCTAGCTGAATCAATTACAGCACAGCAAAGCAGTCTTTTGACTCTTTCCTGACATTTTTCTTACATTAACTTTTGCCTTTTATTGTGGCTGATGAATAGAGTGAGAATGAATTCACTTGAATGGATGGAAACATTCTCTACTCATCACTCACTGATTCTTTTGCACTTCCTTCCTTGTCTTCCATCAATATGCCCACATAAATTTTTTATAATATTATAATACAGCTTTCTTAAACGTCTCAGATACTGATAGCCTAAAAAATACTCTAAGTGTAAGCACACACACCAGCTCCAAGAATTTAAGATCCAATTTTACCATAAGGTATTGACAGAGCAGAGCCACCTATATTCCTATAGTATCAGAAACAAATACACATTCCCCTTGGCCTGTGACAGATTGCACATGTGTCCATCCCCTCAACAATAACATTTGCAAAACAGTAATTGAAAAATTAATTAGACTCTTTGGAAAGAACTGCCTCTTTTCCTAACTTTTCAAAATACAAATTTTTGTTTGTATATAAACTATAGGCAAAAAAACCATAAATTAAATATCTGGATTGTTTGGATTATCTGCAAGAGAAGAGCAATTTAAATATTTAAACCTCATTTAATCAGTAAAATGAGGTCTCCAATCAGTCTTACTCTAAGGACAAAGTTCATGAATGGAGCCATATGTGCAAGCCATTTTTGCTGAAGATATTACTAGGCATTCTCAACAACTGAGGAGCCCAACAAGTAGGCCAAGTGTTGCATGGCAGATCCTTTCAAGTGTAGGGAGTTTCTGTATTAATAGAGACAGAAATTTATTACATGTTACCAAAGAAGATTTTGCATTGAGTATCTCCACATTTTTTACTAGTCCTTCCACTACTTAAAATTTTTATAAGGCCCTAAAATTAAAAGGTTATCCTCAACCACAGATTCATCAATAATTGTGAACTAGGGAGTAAGTCATGCCCTAGTAACTTCTTCAGCAAATTTCTTAAAATACACCTAACAGATCCATATATATTCCTAAAAATATCAAATCATCTACAGTGAGAGTTTGACTATTGATTTTTCTTGCGTATTTGATGCCTTGAAGAAATTGTCCAGAATAAAAGTTAAGCATGAGGAGTCAGTGTACCCAGGACTGTAAACCTATTTAAGTCACTTGATCACTATGACCTTTGCCTGCAGTAAGAAAATTTATATTGTTAATTCAGTATCCGTGCAAGCATCTGGTCATAGACCAAGCGAAGATGGGGGTGCTTCTAAGAGGGCAAGCTTCTTCAAGGTGCTTTAAAGAAACTGAACTCTTTCTGCTCTTATTTTCTGTGTTCTTTTTATGAAGAATTTTACTGTAAACTCAGAACTCTAGTACTGCAGCTGTGCACAGCTGGTGTGCATAAGCACTAATGAAATAGCCCAGGATCAGCGGGACATTGCATGCACTTCTTTGTTCTATAACTTAAGAACTGATGGGCATGGAACAGATATCACCATCACGGAAAGGAGCAAAACAGCTGCAAACAAAGCAACAGAAAGCAGTAATAGATCACCTGTATAAGGCAACACTGAGTACTAGCCTTCAGAATAGAAAGTAACCAGGAGAAGGATTGTGTTGTGCAGGTATGTTTTGAGGTCAATACTTCCTGAGGCTATTTATGAGCTGTGTTTCACTTGCTTGGGGCTGTATTTAAAGTCAATATCTAGCCTGTAGGCAGCAAGGACTGGCTTTCCCTACATAACTGAACCTTTTTTAAAGCATATCAGGATTTTGTTATATTGTTTATAGATCCAAACAGGGCTGTGGACTGGGACTCCTTTCAAGATCGAGTACCCAAAAGCAGGAGGCAGCAGCAGAGCAGAGAGCAGACCCTTGGCAATTCAGTCTTTCCCCTACACTCTGCCCCAGACAGAGACCTTGCCTCCTCCCTGTCCTGAAAGGGAGCAGATAGGCCAGAGATGTCAGTCAGGAAGTCTTAGCCTGCAAGTCAAAGGATTTAAGATGAAAGAACTCTTTAATGATTGTCTTTATTATTAATTAGAAGTAACACAGAAAATTACTGCATAGGAACACTCCAGAGATGGAGATCTGCTGAGCCCTGAGTATTCCCTTGGCACTGACAAAACAGATGTACAACTGAGCAGAGTCTGTATGATGATGTTTGCAAATGACATAAAACAGTTAGTTAAGCTTTCTACACTGATGTGAACAGAGTCTATTCATTGACCTAAATGTTGCTTTCTTTTTTGTTCTTTCATGATCTTTAGAATTAGGACTTGTAATTCTACTGTCTTAGGAATTATGACTAATAAATGGATGACTTAACACCACCTCTTTTTGAATTCCACCCCTACTGCCCACCAGCCCCAGCCAGTATTACCACAGATCCCCAAATTAGATCTTCAAATTACACTGGGGCATCTCTGTAAAATGCACTATTCCAGAGAGCCTCTGGCCTATTACAGGAATATTCACAGCTGCTCTACAAAGCACACATATGTGATGGAATGGTTTTCTAAACCATGTTTAAGTACCTAAAAAGGCAAATGGGTGCAATTTTGGTGGTGTTGGTATTTTAAAAGCTGCTGACAAAGTATAACTTGGTACACCTATTTCTACCCACCAATATCCTCAAGTTACCCTGAATACTGTTTGTACCAGGCACAGGGATCGCAGTCCGAAATTCCAACCTTCAGTCAAACTTCCCCTTATTCAAGTACCTAGGAGTCGGCTGGTCCCTGAGCACCTCAGCAGCATTTTACTGGATGGAGAGGTACCTGTCCCACTCAAGAGCCTGACTACAGCATCCCATATGGCATCTGTATGCCCATATGCCCAACTTGGGCATACAGACCAAGAGCAGCATGTGAGCAGGAAAGTGTTCTGGTCAGTTAAACTCACCCACTCACCTCCAATCCTATGGCTTTAGCCAAAACACCACTTACTGGGACAAATCTTTGATTTGTATAACTCAGTTCAAGACAACGTTCCCATACCAGAATCTTCCTAAAAGTGGGTTTAATCAGCTGAAGCTCTTAAGAATTACCTTCAGGTCTACATATTACCCCAGTAATGATTTCAGTTATTTTCCACAATCTCCCAAAAATCTGAGTAGCATGGTGATCTCCAAGCTCAGGGCTAATTCACCTTTTGCTCAGCTTCACTGCAGCCTCTAATTATGCCAGGAATCATTTCTATCCTTTTTGTATTTTGTGTCTTCCTTCTATTAAATATATAGGCATTGCAAGGATTCTTTTTCCTGGTGTGTCTTTGCCATAACTAAGCATTATTCATAAGGTAGTTTGTTTAAATGTTTGGGAGTGCTGTTTCTGTGCCTCTCCCTTTTTTCCATCAAACTTTGCTACATAAACAACCTGAAATTTTCAGAGAAACATACACCACAGTCCCATCTATAAATAAAGAATATAAGTGAAAACTGGAAATATTCCCCCAGCCCACTTCAGGAGTTATGCTCATGAGATTTTGCTAGAAAGATTGTTTCTCATTTATTTTTTCCTCCTGGATTCAGCCTGTTAGCAGTAAGTTTGATGTCTCAATTTTTTATGTCAGTATTTTTGATCTTACAAACTTCAAATGAAGAAGTTTAGCAGTGTGCAAATAACACTCACACTCCAAAACAAATGGCATGCTTTCTAAATATTTAGTCACACCAAAAAAAATTGTATCACAAATTGAAAATATTTATTGATGGGGCAGCCACAGCTTCTCTGGGCAACCTGTTCCAGTGTCTCACCACCTTCATAGAGGTTCAAAGAACCTCTTCCTAACATCTAATCTAAACCTAAACTCTTTAGTTTGAAGCCATTCTACCTTTTCCTGTCACTACATGCCCTAAAGAGCTTCCTTCCATCTTTCTTGTAAACTCCTTCAGATACTAGAAGGCCACAATTAGGTCATCCCACAGCCTTCTCTTCCCCAGGCTGGGCAATCCTAATTCTCGTAGCCCTTGATCTGAGGCCTTTTTCCTCTTCTATCCACATTGAGAAAAATAAACCAAGAGACCCAGCAGCATGTGGGGGATAACAGCACAGAACTGAACTAAAAATGTCCAAATTCTGAAACTGTGACCAATTAGGCAACTGACATATAGCCAAGATCAGGACAAACATGCATGCCAGATCTTTGATTTAAGCATGTAAATGAATTGAAATTAAATGATTGGCCTGTCCTGAAATCTGAGAAGTCTACTGTAAGGAAAGGTCATCAGGTAGAATTTAGAGGGGCTGGAAGGAGGAGAGCGGATGTTGGAAAGTAACTGGGGGAAAGCATGTTAAATTTCAACAGAAAACAAAGGTTTTAAGGTGATGGTTACTCAACTGCACATCCCCTAAGGAACCTAGGAATTTAAATTCTTCAGGAAAAAGAGGAACTTTGACCCTCTGAATACATCGGTTGTCTTTGATATACAAGAAATGAATATTTTATAGTCTTATGCACTCCCCCACCCTTTTTTCTTTGTTCCACTGTAAGTAAAAAATGGAGAAACGAAAAAAAAAGTAAAAATATGATTTCAAACCAATTCAGAAAAACCTGGAAAGCTGTAAGGAATAAGAGTTGAGGGGCTTAGAGAAGCATTGAAGTTGGGGGGGCACATAGATACAAGCACCAATTTTCCTTTAATTCCTGTGCTGCGGTGACCTCGTGAAAGTTACAAAATCTTTTATGCACAGTTTCAAACAGACTTTTTGTCTCCTGATTTTTTTCACCTGAGAACCGCTCCATTTTAGAGGGGAGGAGAAACTTGGGGTTTGATAAATGGAGATCTGAATTTAGCTTGCCATACACCAAAACCAATTAAATCAGGCTGAGTTGCTCAAGAGACATTTTCAGTTTTCTGCTGAATAATCAGAAAGTATTAATAGTACTTTGAACGAAAAATATGGAAAAAGTACTCAAGGGAAAGAGAAAATTTTGAATTTATGCAAATTTAAATTAGGTGAGTGGTTTCAAGTAACTAGGAAAAAAAAAATAAATCACAATGCAGTAACTCTCTGATACTGCTATCCCTGTGTATAGGGGACCTGTTTCCAAAACAGTGTTTTATAATTGAGAAAAAAAATGCAAAATTTAAAAGACTTAGAAGCTAGAATAAGAATGCAGATCTTGCAGACAGATATCATGGGGATCCTAAAGGTTCTCTTAAACAAAAACTTTTCTTCAACTCTGTGCATATCAAAAAATGAGTCCTTACATCCACCACTGGAAGCACATTAATAATTAGCAATTATTGAATTATTGAATTATTAGCAATTGATGAATAAATAAATTATTTCATAAATCACCCTGCTTCTTTCATGCCAGATATACATGCAAAGCCTGGAATACAAGTTTAGCCTTGTAATATCTTGAAGAAAAAAGAATTTTGGACTGTTCAAACCACAACATTACAATATCTAGTGTCCTGCAAAAAAACACCAAGGAAAACAGTTCTTAAAAGCAGGGTGTGAAAGAGTGAAGGAGGAACAAGATTTTGGTATGCACCGTTGCATCTAAGAAGTTCAACTACACAATAAAGGGGGAGTATAAAGAGAAAAATAAAGTTTCAAAAAGCAGAAAATGTAGAGGAAATACATAAACTTACTATTTATTGGTATTATACAGGACAGTGAAATATTTTTACTCCTCCATCACAGATCTTTTAATCATAGCTGTTAAAAACATGTTTCAGATGGTGCCATGTGCTGGTTAACAAACAGATGGAAATTTACCAAAGCAAGACTGTACTGCAGGAAAAATCCAGAAGAAAGTTTTCTTCTGACACTCCAGAGGAAAGCATTATTAGACTCTTCTAGGAGCACCTACACTTCACAGCAAATATTGTAAGAGGTTTTCAGATGAGCTATGACTACTACAGGACAGATCACACATCTAAAAAAAGAGCAGGTCTGGGGAGTTCCTCTGGGCTTGGTTATGCTCTGACTTACAGAACTGGTTTTCACCAACATAACCAAAAATTAATTGATACTTGCTGTCATTGTAGCCACAGTAGCAGAAAGCTAACAAATCTGTTTCTATTTTTCATGTCCATTTTGCAGTCTGCAGTGCTGTGCACTGTACTTCATTTCAGAAGTACATCACTGCCCTGCAAGAGCCTGGTGCTCCCGTGTGAGCGTCGCTCATAAAGCGCACGCTCAATACCAGGAGTGACACCCAGCCACTCCTGCTGCTCCTCCAGAGCACATACACAGCACGGGGACTTTTGTGCACTTGAGGTAGCAAAGTGAGAGACTTCTAAGTCAGTTTGTATAGAAAACTTGTTGAATAAGTCTGAAACTTGCAGCAAACTTAAAAAAACAGCAAGTGCAAAATACTCCGCAAAATACAAATAAACAAAAGCCAATAAAGACTAGAGGAAAAATAATGTATTTGAATCTATATGCTATATTTGCTGAAAGTTTAATTTTTAAAAGTCCATGTCTAAGTAGATGAAGTCAAGATCACTTTATAGATCGTTTGTTAGTTTTGCCAATATATAGGCAAAACTGTTCTGTAATCAGTTATTAATTGCAACTTCAAAACAATGCAACAATCATATACACTTAAAACATCTTCTTCAAAGCATGTTTGAAGTGTCTGAATACTGCCTCTTTTTGTAACTTGACTTACATTTTAAATTAACAGTAATCATTTATTTCTTCTGCTCCTTGCTTTTTATTGTGTCTATGTCACTTCCAGCTTTATCCCTATAAGAGGCTGAACTAAGTATCTCTGTCTTTGCTGGATAGCAGAGTTGAAACATGATGATGTATAGAGGATGCAAATATTTCCAAGTTATGTCCAAATGGAGATTCAGGGAAAACACTTATTCCTCTCATGAATGACCTAATAGCACTTTAGATCTGCCAAACTGAATATTTTCTACTTAAGCACTAGCTCTCTTATTCACTTAACACCCTCCTATAAATTCAAGCATTTTCAGTAGGTTGATAATAAGGAAGCCTGTTTGCAATAAAGTGAAAAATTTCCATAATTCTTGATGTGCCAAATAAAAATACCCCAGGTTTTATAAACAATACTGAGATCAAGAAAAAAAAACTTTTCCCTCTATAGTACAGAATTGTAGAAATCTATTCCTAACTAGTTTAACTATTCAATCAATACCTTGGCCATTAACTTTTTCAAACTCATTCTTTTCTGTATTTTAAATCCATGCAATGGAGTAAAGTACTGGCTGCAAGAGCTTACTTCATGCTGCAGTCCTTTAGCAGAACCTCAATAAAAACAATCTGGATGTTGGCTCACTGTTTAAGGGCAGCAGGAAAACTTTCCCACGTTCCTCCTCATGCATAATAGGACAAAGAGATGGCCAGAACAGTCTCCAAATTCAAAGCTTTTTTATTCCAACTGCCAGCTCAGAGAAACAGTCAGATTCTGTCCCACAGGCTGCACAGATCCTCTTGCCAGCAACTCCAGGCCCCTGCCCTGGCTTTTCCTGTTCCTACTTTGCTCTGTCTCAGTTCCCTTTCAGGATCTCTTCCTTGCTCCCTGCTCACATGGATCCTGTGACACTACAATAAAGGAGAGCATCCTATCCTTCCCAGGGACATTTTGTGGAGAAAACAGAAAGCACCCTACAGAAACAATTTTGGGTTTTTTTTGACAGACTCCATGAACAAGATAGTGTGTTATTATTAAAAGAAAAAAAAAAAAAAACAAAGAAAAAAACACCACACAACCTGATTTCACCAATATGTGGTCCTTCCTAAATAATTTCAGCCTATTTCTGGATTTATAGGACTCCTAACATGACACTGTTTCTATAGCCAAAAAGAGAAGATAAAACTTCTTATACATTCCTTCTAGGGGTCCCCTTGATTTTCTCCAGAAAGTAAAAGAAATAAAAAAGTGGGTCAGAATAATTCCTGTCAATGCTTTCTGCTATTTTTCATTGAACTGTGTCTCTCTGCCTGACTGACCCAGCTTCTCTCCTCTTTCAGCCTCTGCATGATGGAGAGGACTTCTTAACATTCCCAGGAGCTGTTTAAACTATCATGGTTAAGTGCTGTTGCTGACCGACTGTGAAGTTCATTTCAGGAGCTGGGAGCATAATTATTGCTACTCCATTTAGACTGGACTGTCATTTCAACTACTCTCCTAGGTGCTTTATGACTATCCAACTTCACAACAGCCAGAAAAGGGAGTCCTTTTTCAGAGCACATCTTTCCATCTAGAAGCTGCAGTTATACTTGCAAAGGACTGTGGCAGTACTTTTTTTAATGGAAAAATTCAAAACAGTCAGAATTATCTCAGTTCTTAGTTTGAGAGACTATTTCAGATTAGCTTGATTTGAAACATTAGAAGTCCTGTTGATGGTATCAATGGTTTGTTTGGGTTTTTTTTTTCCAAACTGAGTAAAACATCTCTGTAGATACACATATTTGCTCACAGAAGAAACAGAAAAACATCATTACAAATATTTAACCTATGATAAAAGTGTTCATATCTGTCAACTATGGAGATAAACTCATTTTATATATCCTTAATCACAACTAAAGCTTTGCAATGCAGTGAAGTAGAGACTTAATTTCTGCAACTACTAATATACAACTTACATGATGATTAATTTTTTTTTTAATTGATTCTTCAAGCAGAATACCAGGAAAACGCTACACAGAGGTGAATTGTCCTCTAATTCAGATCCTATAAAGACACACACACAGTGTAATTTATTATTGGGAACAAGAATAAAGAACATGTTTTCTTCTCACTTGGATAATGTTATAAGAAATAGCATTGTGCTAAATTTGCAATTAACATAAATAATTATCTGAGTTTAAAAAAGTGTCTCCTCATTTACCAGTTAACAGTATTTTTATTGCTTTATATATGTTTAAATTTTGTAACTGTAAAATACTCTACCATTTTCCTGCTTTCTAGATGCTTTGACAGATAACATTTGCAAGAACTATGTATGTACTTTGAAAATACCAAGTAAAGCATTATAATTTCCTTCTTGCATATAATACAGATTGATTGTTCCCAAATACACCTGACATTTTAAAGTAAGTATTTGCTGCAAGTAGCAAAGAAACAAGTGGGAATACTCCAGATCTCACTTTAAATCCAAGCTCAGGCATTCATTCAATGTGTGACCTCAGGCAACAGATTTGACCTCTTTCTAGTTCAGCCAATTCAGCAGGCTAAAAGCAGGAAATCATTGAAAACCAGATGCTGCATCTAAAAGCAGATCTTCCCCAGGTAAATAAATTACAAGAGAGCCACAGGGATGGAGGAATATAGCGTTTCTTATTGTAAGAGTCAGGAAGGCATATGGATGCAAATTGGAAATAAACCAGAGGTCTTTTAGCCTCAAGCTTTACTTTGATATCTGAAAAATGGCATTTTTAATGCTGTACAGATATAAGATTTTCTTGCTATAACTAGACTGCAAGACTAGATAATATTTATTCAAATGTACTCAGTTCATGAAATCAAGGTGGGGCTTTTGTATTTTGCTAACATTGTTGTCTACAAACATCTGAAATATTAACACCAATGTGTGGTCGCATCCGCAGTCATGTAAGAGAACAGCCAAGATGCAGATTTCTAAGGACTTTGGTAACTGCTGTAAATGAAGTCTGTGGTAATTGTGGAATACTAGGTGATTTTGGGTCCCTTTTTCCTGTAAAAGGGGAGAGCATTCACATCTTCCTAGCATTTCTTCCTTTTCTCCTCCATCCAGCTTGCATCAAACCACTTTGGACTATGGTTGTGGCTGCCAGAGTTACGAGCAAAAGGTTCACATAGGTTTCAGAATAGAAGCAACATATCACACCAACATAAAATGGAAAAGAAAGAGTAAAGGTGGAAAGGTTTCTATTTGGTTCACTTTCCCGGCATCCAGTGGAATGGCTGGTATTGCTCATCCAGATAGAGGGCCCTTTAGGGCAAACAACTGACACACCCACACAGGCAACTTTGGATCTGAACACTGGATGGACATAATTGAAAATATTCATGGAGATGACTATCCTGCAGCTTGGTTAGAGCACTCATAAAGGGGCTAGAGAAAAAGAAGAATCTGATATCTTAAGTGTGGCTTTTAGAATGTAATAAAACATACAGGAAAGCATCAGAAAATATTCAGTAACTGACAGTAGAGAAGCTTCTGTCTACAGTGACAAGGCAGTAGGACATAGAAACTTCTCAACCCTCTTGACAACTATTTACATCACAGTTGTCACAAAGATCAAACTACATTTACTAAAATCTGAAAGAATTTATATCTACCAGCAGCCTGGATATGAAGAATTTAAAGACTTGTTTATAGTTCTTAAGTTTTACAGGAATGTAAGTGGCACATTGTTAAATTCTAAGCATTATACTTAATCCTATAAACATATTAATGTGTTATTGGTTGGTTTCTCTGACATTAAACTATTCTGAAAAAAGTAATAATTTAAAAGTCCACTGATAATAAATGTAGACTTTTTTATAGATTATTTTGGTATAAAAATACTTAATGAATAGATTTGTTTATTTATGCCTACTTAACAAAAGAGTAACAATTTATAATGGAACATTTATCTAAGAGAGCTGAGAGAACAGACTTAGAAGGTAAATGAACTGCACACGGAAAAAATGTTAAAAATCAACCAAAAACCATATTTTTTTTGAAAACAGAAATTTAAGACCAAAACAAGCCAGATGTAACAGGTGTAATTTATGAACTCTGACCTCAGAAGTTACGTGTCTTGAGGTTTTCATCCCTTCTACAATTCAGAAAATATTCTGTGCTACACAAACAGTGGCTGTGCTTTTGTACAGCTATAACAGCTAAGCAGATATGCAATTTTTTCACAGGAGTCACAAAATAGAGTGTAATATGAGAAGAAAAAACATTGCAGTAAAGGTAACACGCTCACACTGAGGAGATCTGGGTGCAATATTGATTCTCATTCAAACTTACTAGGCCAATACCAAACAAATCCTCTGGTTTAGATTAATGCCTTCAAATAAAATTCTGTTAAGTACTGTTATTACTTTGCCTGGATTTCTAAATTCTCTATCAAGTATTTTCACTGCCACTGCATGTATTAAGGAAGAAACACTGAAGGATACAAACCTCATTTGAAACTGCTGATACAAGGTTTACCATGAAATAATTCTGATCAGTGTTGACTGGTAGAGAAAGGACAATCAAAAAGTTTTGGAAAAAAAATCACCTCTTACTTAGCAGAAAAAAAAGGAAGAGAAGAAAATGGAGTTTGCTTCTTATCGTAAATAGATACAAAATGGTAGAACTTTTCCTGTAATCAAGACTGCAGATAATACAAACCATTATCTTTCCATATTAGATAATCCAGTAATGCCATTAACTGTTTAGTTTTCCATTTAAATATCAGTTCTTGTACAGAAGGTCAATACAAGCTTTTAACATAACACTAGATATAAATGACAAATTTAATATAGGCTTGCAGCATCCCACTTTCTGGAAGCACTTGATTTCCTGATCTCAATTAAGAAAAGGCAGCATGTCAGTGAAATGAGTGTTTTTACTATAGATCCCTTTGCAGGAAGGTCCAGAAATCAATTAGAACCATGAAGATGAATATTTGTAGCATTTCTATGCAAGCATTAAGCACTCTAAAATTCTCATGTCAGACATTCAGCCTTCCCATAAAGTTTATAGAAATAGGGATCCTAAAATAGAATCCAAATAGTCAGTAAAAAAAGCATTAACTAAATGAAAAAAAAAAAAGAGAATATCACCTTTATTCTCTTCTTTATCTTGGTTTGGTATTGCCACCGAGTTCCTGCCTCCACCCAGAGTCACCAACCTCATACTTGCTTCCATCTTCTATACTTCTTTCAGGGATTAAGCAAAGGGTTATCATATATCATTTTAGAAATAAGAGCATCTCCCTTTCTTTTCTGTACTGAGATCCAAACTTCATTTCTGTTAAAACCTGTACTACCAAGAGTACAGAGCACTCTTCTTGCTAGGTTGGGAGCTTTTCTGGAACTATGAAACCTCACTAAACCTTTGATGTGAACAAGCCTGCAGAAGCTTTATATACCTGAAATACATGGGAGTGGTATTCCTTCTGTTTGTTAAAATGTAAAATGTGTTGATTCATTCTTCATGAACTAATTTTTCCTTAATTTTGCAGTTATATGGCAACTTATGCCTGTTCATGTATTTAATAAACCTAAAAGTATAATCACATTATAAGCAGCTAATAGTTAAAAGGAATCAAGAACAAGCAACCGTAAGTTGATAAGGACTGCAAGTAATATAAGTCTTGATTTGTATTAAAAATTTCCAGTCTTTTTGAGATACACTAAGAAAGTAAAAATCTGAAATTACCAATGAATTTCCTATTCAGACTTTGTGCTTTCAAGGTTAGTCAATAACCAAGTTTCAGGTTTCCAGGATTACACTTCTGGAGTTAAGTACATGCATTTCACTATTTCTTCATAAATTCATCTTTTCATTAATTTACTAGCACTCAGGAAAAAAAAATTAGACCATTCCCTTTGTTTTTCCCTGATGTGTTCAAATCAATCATGAGAGAACCTTGTTCAAAGGAAAGCCACTGACTGAAGTCTCCTCTGGGTTGTACTGCCAGACACATTTGAAAATATGTCAGTAAGAACTCTAATTTATCACTGAAGAATAATGATTGTAGGTACTTTTAAGTCCTGCAAGGTCTTTGAAACAGCTTTGCAATTTAGTGAATGGGATAAGATGTGCAGGCTTTCAATTACCACAGAACAAGTAGAAGAACTTCCATTGCAAGATTTGAGCCCCAGCTACATCTGCAGAGAGAAAAAGAGCCAAAACCAGTATTGTGGAAATAGTCAGAATGTGACAGCAGAGTCCTCTGAGCTTATACATAGCAGTGATGTACAAGCAACAGTCTTAGGGCTGTGCAAAGAAAGCAACAGGCCAAAAATCACCATCAGTATTTTTTGAAAGCCAGTACATTTTGCATTTAGGCCCTCTGCAAGTCATAAAGGTCTATAGTCAAAACAGATTTTACAAAAAACAGTTGAATGTGAGCAGGGAAATATTATAAAAAAACAACAGAAGTCCAAAATGAAAAGCATTTTCCATTTCTAAGGAAAAAAAAATCAAAGCCTAATTAAACAAATTAATACTAGCAATCAAAAACAACAACAGCAAGAACAACCACAGTGACTTAAGGATACTGTATGGTTTCAGAAAATTATATCAAATCATATTCAAGCAATGAGTTCAGACTAGACAATAACAGCCCATTTAGAGTAACCTCCAAATTGTTTCACTTACTTCCTAATGTCAACAAAACACTAATTGAACTATGTGAAATGATATTGCCTTAGCACTCAGTTAACGGCTTGCATCATAAATTCAGCACTGTCTTTGTATCAGATAATTAGTGGCAATGGTAATATCTATATCAAGCTGAACATTAAGGTTGGCTTAAAAGTATTTCTTATTAAGGAATGTGGGTCCATACAAGCAGCAGGTCATTTTTCAAGATAAGAAATGAACACACTAAATACTTCTATTTAATATAACAAGCTGAAATACTGACAAAATTAATAACTAATCTACAAAAATATTAACCAATATTATCCAGGCTGTTCTACACTTCTGCAATGGGTCACATTCTGGTTCTGAAGAAGATTCAGATGCCATAGTTGCTCACTAGTGAATTTTAATACTGGTTGTTGGAAGAGCTTGGAAACAATTACTCTGCCTGTAGACTAATAAGAAAAATCCAGTCTGAACTTTCCACTACCATGGAAAGGGTTATTTGTCCATGAAATCCAGACAGGCACTAATCCCCTCCCCAAAAACTATACATCATGGTATTCACCAAAGAGCAAGGTTCTTAACCATTTCAAGTTTATTTCAGAATTGTGCAATAAACATTTGCAAACAAGTCAAAGCATCAAGCCTTGATAACTGACAGAAAACTGACAGTTTTGACTCTCAGAAATGGAAACACTTATTCCCATGCTATCACACTCTGCAAAGTACTGCTGCAGCTAAAACTCTACTGAAAACAAACATTTGTGAAAGCATGCAAACATAAGACACATATGAACTCTGGAAGAACAAGTACCCTTCAATCTTCCTCAGAATTCCTTCCTCAATGCAGGTACTTTTTAATTTAGTTATGGGGATAGAACATCATTTTTCCTCTGCATAATAGAGGAAGAAATGACAATCTTTTCAACAATGCCAATCTGGGAAGAGAGCCAACCCTCAATTAATAACTTCAATAACTATTTTAAACAATCAAACTAACTTTTCTGATTTACTACCTAATTTTCATATTTTCATTTTCCATCCAGGTCTAATAATCATGCTGACTTAACTATCTTGAAGGATTAGATCATGCCTAATGATGGGTCTTACATTTGAAAGTTCCTATCTACCCACCCTTAATCCTCATATGCAAGAATAAAGTTATAAGGCAAAAACACAATTCAGACCCTGACTGATCTCTTTTTGGTCATGATTTCAACTGTCTTCAAAATGTTATAGGTTATCAACTGCCTGACATTCACCCTACCATCAACTGTTAGCAACTTATTCTTTTTAAGGACATTGAACAGACCATTTATGACCACTGGATTTAAGTCATTTTTTGAGAATTGATGTTAAAAGTCTTATGGTCAGACACATACGACGAAAGGAAGTTACTCTTTCATATTTCCAATACAAATGAGATCATGCAGGCAAGAGAAACAATAGACAAAATCTTCCTCATGCAGCGGGGCCCTCAGATATCACAAAATGAACTTAGTTATTACAAAATCAGGAGCCTGACTCCCAGTTTTTCTGTTAATGCTTTCTAATCTACTTATTCATTTTTAAGGTTTCATCAGTTATAAAATCCAATCCAAATGTTCTCTTCACATCCTAAGAAAAGTTACAGAAATGCCGAGATTGGAAGGGGTAGCTGGAGATCATCTACTCACATCTGCTTTTAGACTGCCTGATCACACCAAAGTCAGCCACAACAGGCTGCTCAGGACTGTGCACAGTCCTGTTCTGAATATCTCCAATGATGGAGACTACACAAGCTGAGCAACTTGCTCCAATGTTTGATCACCTTCACAGTTTAAAAAAAAAAAAAGTTTTTCTTTTGAAACTCTGGTATTTCAGTTAGTGCCCATTGTCCTTTTTGCCTCTCACTGGACAAAACTAAGGGGAGCCTGATAGCACTTTCTTTATTTGCCCCCACCAGGTATTTATACACTTTGGTGATATTCCCCTCTGAGCCATCTTCTTCCCAAGGAGTAAGGCTGAGCAGCCTGTGAATCCTCCTTCTCATGCTACCCAGGAATGAAACAATACTATACAAATAAATTCTCTGTTTTAATTAGGAAGCTTATCTTTCTAAAATCTGTAAGTACAAAAACCAGCAGATTGTTAATAAAACTTATGCAGCTCAAGTTAATTTTGTTAATAAACAACTGATTATGAAACTGAAGCAGCACAGATATACTGATCAAAAGAGTCCAAACATTGCCAGTGAAATGCCACTTAAAGTCTGGCAAAGTTCAGGCCAATATCAGGAGTAGGACCTGCTCCTGTTACAGAAGACACTGATTCTCTCAATACCAAAGCTTAACAAAGAGTATATCCATTTCAAGATCTTCCTGCATCATAAATATACAACACTGTGTAGTGAAAATCCTGACACTTCAGTCAGGATTGATTTATATGCTGGCCCAGCATATAAACAGCAATTTCACAAATAGCATGTTGTCCTTGTAGTTTGGGAAAACAGCAATGGCCACAAGGAAAATACACCTAAGTACAGATCAAGCCAATTTATTGTTTTCTACTGGCATCCAAAATACCTGTTAGATCAACAAAATACCTTTAAAAACTTGTGTGTTTATATATATATTTTCAGTCTAGGCCAAGTAATAGAAATAAATCTGAAGTCTTGCAATACAGTTGCTAAGGAGATACAGAATTGACTCAAACCTGCATGCACCAGGATGTACATTGGTACCTAGCATCTCCACAAGAAAGCATTTTTCCAAGGCACCAGAGTATAATTCTGCTGAAGTCTTGTTTTACTCCTGTCAGGGCCTAAGAGGTCCAAGACCACTAGAAATCTATTTTTGTACTCTTCTTTCCTCTTGAAACTGTAGCTATAAAGCTACTTCAGTGCACTATTTCAATAATTAGTTAACCTTTACTTCTGCAGGCTTATTTGGCAAAGACTGTCATCACAAAGCACACAGCTCACAACTACAAGAAGATTCTCAAAAGACTGCAGGAAAATATTACCTGCTGCTGGAAACATGTTTTAATTAATGTCTTGGAGAATCCATATGTCAAGAAGCAGTCCTTGTTTGTGTTTTATGCCCAGTTAGAATTCCAGGTAAAGCAGCATTCTTGTTTTCAGTGAGCATGCTGAAGTCAGAGGCATAAGAGGAAACCCTCTCATTTACTATGTATTAGTGCTAATACATTTTTCAACATCAATCCTTTGAGAAAATGACACATTGATAGTCTGGGATACTTAATGGGATACATTAATTGCAAGTAGTATAAGAAAAGAGGATTACTAAAATGCATGCTGGAAACAGAAAATTAGATTAAAAATGGCATTTTGGTTAAAGTTCTCCAGGCTATTAAAAAATACAAGATGATTAGTCAAGGAGAAACTAGAAAGACCATAAATGAAAAATGCTGAGGGTCAAGGAGAATCTGGGCGAAGGGATTTATTGCTAAAAGCAGGAGAATAAAGCTAGAAACTAAAAGAGAGAGGGGAATGGGGAAAGGATGGCATTTCTAATAGTACAAATCTTTATGCTTTAGAAGAGAGAGAAACAAAGCTAATGCCCAGATACTGCAGATGTTCAAGCACATGAATGTCTGTGTGGTTATAGCTAAATATTTTCTTAAAAATAAAGCCAAGCATAGTAGATGTAAAGGACACACCAATATCTTCGTCAGACAATGAGAAAAAACTCATTTTCGCACCACAAGATTACTGCAGTCTGTGTATGCACAACCAGGGGAATCAAATCAGTGGTGAGGCAACACTAACAGTGTAGTCACAACCAGAATAATGTAGCTCACAGTATTAAAATTCATAAGAAACTGTTCATAAGTGATCCACAAGGACAAATTCTACTACCAGAAAGCAGACATTACAGAACATCAGGAAGAATTAGAAGAAGAACAATCAAAAAGCTAGTTAAAAAAAGGTATATAAAAGGTGGAGGAAAAATTTGACAGTAGACTCTACAACACTATAGAAGAAAGAATTACTATTAGATTGACTAATCCAGATATTTTTAGAGCAAAGACTTTTAGGAGGGTTTCTTAAACAAACCATTGATTTTCTGCCCTTGGCTATTCTAAAGTTAATATTGGACATTTCTGTAAGTAATATTACCAAGGACACACCAGGGAGAATTCAACTTCTGTGTATCCTCTTAGGAAGTCCGACTAATCATTCTTTTTCTACAATCTACTCAGGGAAAAATGATCCTGGGTATATCAATACTCAAGGTGAAAAATGAGAAACCTGCATGACTCATTTTATTTTTAGTAATTACAATCTGTGAACTGCCTCAAGAACTTCTCACATTTGGTAATTCTATGGTATTGCAGTTGTAGCTGACAACACACCTCTCCCTCCAAAAAAGTAGTCTTGGAAGTTTCTGTATCACAGCAGAGGTAAGAAAACACACTGTACATAGAATTGCAACTGGAAGCACAGAAAAGCTAAAAGAGAGCCCAGAAAACTCTTGTCTTGCTGGTCTTCCACTGCTAACTACCTATTGTGATGAGAAACAGCAAAGGTAGAAAGTGCTTGGAGATAAGAACATGCACACATGACTGTGCCAACACGCATTCTGGTGCCAAGGTACTGAAAATTCCTGCAAGAATTCACTGATAAAAAGTGTCTATAGGTGTCTATATGTACACAACATACAGCAACCTCAGAAGTGGCATAAGAAACTACCCAGTTTCTTCTGCCTTTCGACAGCTTTGTGAACCAGGGAAGACAGCAACACCAAGAGGAACGTTTCCAATGCACAAACCAAAATGATTGAACTTAGAGCCTTCAGAACAATTTTGTCTCAAAATGCATTATCCAAAATATGACATAATTGATCTCTAGATCACGTTATTTTGTTCTGAATGTACTGGTGTCAGAGGGACATTTCCATTCTCATGACAAGTGCCAATCACAGTGTAATTTAGCTGTACCCAGAGGTGCACTGTAGCCTACAGAGTAACACCTAGACTGTCCAGCTATTTCACAGTACCACTGATTATCTGCCTGAAGATTAGATGTGCTTGCTCATTCTTATTTGTTAATCCATGGCTGTCAGAGGAAAATAATGCCAGGGAAAGTCCTGCATGCAATGACTAGAGGGATTAACACAACAAAAGTAAACATACATAACCAGAGCAGCATAGACTTACTAAACTGAAAACTTGGACTAATACCCATGCTTTCATCCCTCTAAAAAAACTCACAGAAACCAGTTAAAAATTCATTTTAAAATCAGAAGGAAGAATTATATTTCGTAGAACTTGAAGAAAATTGCTTACTGCAGTTTCTACTGACTTCTGAAAACATCTACCACCAAACCACAAAGATAATTTAAGAAACTGAACATTTTTTACATGGTTATAGTTAAGGCCTTAATCTACTCCAAGTAAAAATCTTCCTTCAAATCTCCATAGTTATCAGCCTATATCTCCATCTCTGTAGAAGTAGAATGGAGCTAAATTACTCAGGAAGAAGTTTTGCATTACTTATATGGAACAATTCTAGAAAGGATTCTATTACCTTGTACTGAAGAACTTAGATGACCCTCCTTAGAAAGGAGTTTGGATTTAATTCTATTGCAGCAAGTATCGAAGCTGGGGGTTGGGGAGGAAGGGTTTTCAGAACAAGTATGCTGAGTTCCTTTGAGGTTTCTTAATACTTTTTAATACCTGAGACAGGAGGTAGGAAATATGGGAGTTAGTGATGAAAGCCCTATGGAAATCAGTGAAGCATTTTGCTTTGTACCATCTGAGAGTCTGACCTCTTCTGTAGCTTGTAGAAGACAGATCAAGTCTGGCCTGCAATGAACCCAAGCATTCTCAGCAGATAAGTGGTGTTTTAAATACTAAATTAAATTGAGATTTTACTACCTCAAAAAAAAAAAAATCTGTGAGAGACTGAAATGAGTGCAACATTTTCCTAATCTGAACAGATGCAGCGAAAGACAAGCAAGCCTATGTTTGCAGGGGAATCCCCTAAATTACCTCAGGCCTGATTCCAGCTGAACTGCAAACATTCAGTTTCAGAAAATCTGCTCCAGATTGTAAAATTTAAACAATATGATATATGACACAGCATGGATGAGCAGGAAATCACTTAGGAGAGGTTTTATTCTCTTTATGAGTTCAGTACTGTTGCACTTTCCAGGCAAGAAGTCTACAAATCCTAACTACTTTGCCCCAATACATGGAAACTTTTTATCAAAGTTTACCTGTGGATCTATCAGTGCAACTAAAAACAGTATCTGTTTATTCTGTCATAAAATTTCCTGATGAATTATGGACATTTCTCACCTGGTGCAACTTTGACATATTCTGCTACACATATCTGTATTTTTCTATCATTAATTTACTTTTTATTAAAGAAGAAAAATGTCCTTCACGATTTCCTTGTTCTTTCTCTTGGATCATCTGGAGAACCCACCAAAGAACACAAAAAAATATAATAGAGAAAAGTCACTTTCAGGAAATTAAAGCTTGTGTAGGATACAGAGTATCATAAAGGACTTAATTTTTTTTTTATTTATAGAACAAATCTAAGCAACTAGATGGAACCTGAAGTCAGTTATTTATTCATCTTCACTTTTAAGGCAGGAAAAATATTTCTCGTTCAAGCATTCTATCTGCTGTTTTAATGTCAGGATACAGCTATTTCCTAGAAAATCTGAAGTATTATAATAGAGATTTGCACCATAATAGGGGTTAAAAAAGCAAATGTTATGAGTACCACACACTAATTTAATAACTAGATATATTTGACACCCCAATAGCGAGGAAGAGAAAACCAGTATATATAAAACACAGCATCCTTAGTCCTCAATTCTATAATCTTCCACACAGTTTGATGCCCACATCCCACAGATTAATTTGCAGCACAAGCAGCTTATTATATAATATGCTGGTAAGAGCTATGCTATCAAGAAGGTCTAATGGAATCAAAGGTATTGCAAACTCACCTGCTGGTCTGACAATTTTTGTAGCAATCTGGAAATAAAATACTTTCAATGGTATGCAAAAATCTCATATTTCCCTATCAAATATTATTGTTCATCTATAAAAAATTCATATTTACTGAGAGTAATTGGAAAACTAAATACTACAAAGAAAAAGTATGGGGCAAGGCCTGGCCTTTCTTGCTGTCTCACTGCAGGCTTTCATCCCTGTTAGAAAAAGGATGTAGGCTTTTAGACTTAAAATGGATTTTTTTCCCCCCAGAAAGAGAAAACAATTCTTTTAGCCAAAAAAAAAAAAAAAAAAAGAAAACTCTAAGAAACTGAAAGGCTTTCACTTCAGCTGAAATTCTCATATCCAAAATGCACTGTGAAATAAGATCAAGCGCAGGCTAGTTAAATGTTAGCCAGAAGTTAAGCCTTTCCACTCACTTTAAACCTAAATTCTGGTGCACTGATACTCTCTGTGGCCTCCCTAAAAGATTCAGCATGAACAAACTCACAACTCCTTGTGAGCATTGTGTCACCTGGGCTTAAAGGATGTCATAGTTATAGAAGAAGCTGTATATTTGTACTCTCATCCATGACAAGCCTGGAATTCTGCACTTTAATTTTTAAATAACTATATAGGGCTTCTTCTGGCATGGAATTATATTTTTTATTCAATTCCACATGCAAAGAAATTCCAACCATTATTCATAGAATCACAGGTGAACATTCTGGTAAAAATTACAGTCCAAGTGACACAGTAACTCAAGCCTCTCCAAAAACAAATGGTTTTATTTCCCTATTAAGTAAGAGTTATCAGGACTGCTTGCAAATTTGCTCATACTTTTTATCCCTGTGAACTCCAGTAACTTTCATCATTTTAAAGGAGAAGCAGCATAACTTGATACCCATGTAATTATTCTCTCTCCCCCAGGTGGTCTTCACTTGCTTGCCTGCCTGTGCTCACTCAGAGACTTTTCTGTGATGATAAGGATCCTCTTTGATCTCCAGCTGCCTCCTTGGGGGCCTAAGACATTCTTTTCTCTATGGAACCACCCCAGGAATTTTGTTCCCATTGATGGTACAACCACAGTCTCCTCAAAAACTTTTATCCATGTGATTTTTCTCTTACTCAAGCTTTACACTGGGCTATATCTCATTTTATTATTTCAAGGTTAGAGCAAATAAATTCATATTAATTTTGGGAGAATCAAAAGTGATGTATTTGTGTACAGCAATATTATTTCAGGCACTGGTATCTTATTGGTGTAAGCCTTCATAGAAGCGAAGTGGACAGTGCACACAGTGTGGAAATGTCTGCCTGTATTTTGTTTCTCATGCTCAAAAGTGTCTCTACTGGGTTTCCTACAAGAACTAATATGGAACTATAGTATTTGATTCGCCAGATTAATGAAATTTTCCCAAATGTTTTACTTTTGGGTTTGTTGTTTTTGTTTTAGTTTTTTTTGCGGTGGGGGGAGAGGGGGTGGGTAAGAATAACATTTAGGAAAACATTCTAATCATAAGTCCTTTGCTCAGTTCTAGTCCCAAGAAAAATGCCACTTAGCACACATCTATTTCTTTTCATAACATTTGGTGCATTTCAAGTTTTTTCTTTCACTCTAAGTCTATACCCCTAATAACTGGTGTTCTATCAGAGACTGAAAGCATAACTCTAAACAAAGCTAAAAGTAGCCTGACAGCTGCACAAAGCCATAAATAAGAACCTCTATGTTTCCTTTAAACCATGCAATTGATGCAGAAATGTACAAATCAGATGGTATCTTCATAATACCCTCACAAGACTTTCAAAGTCAATTATCATGACATTTATTTCAGATCATTCAAGAGATGCCCTTTCCTCACTCTCTAAAAAAAAATATATTTTTGGGGCCACAGTTCAGTTTAACAATTCATTAGCAGATCCTTAAAACTGATGCCTGGCAAGACTTTCAGAACTGTGAGGTTCTTTCTGTTTCTATTCAATTCAAAGTCCACACTCCTATTTTCAGTCATCTCCAAATAATTAAGAGCCTGACAACTTGTATACCTGCTGATTGTAAAACACTGTGCTTATGTTCATCTTTTTGTACATCTTTTCTACAATTCCCTGAACTGCTGCTTGCACTGGAACTACCTTTAAAAACTTGGTAAGTGACATAAACACACTGGGAATAATTTGGGGTTTGTCTTCTGATGCGTTCTTGAAAAATACAGAGGTACTCCACAGAGCACGGAAATTACTGAGTTTATATTGGCAAGAAATAGAATTTCCCTATGGCCCTAAGATAATATTTTGTAGAAATTGAAAAAAGTTCCTGTAAATAAAAGACAACCTCTAAAGACTGGCATGATATTGCAAAAAACCTACTCAGCTGTATAAAAACAAAACACCAATTTAAACCTATTTAAAAGGTGATCTAGCCTCAATGAACTCTTGGTCTTTGCACAGATCTATATTTTCTAATCCTAAAGATGTTTATTTTCCCTGCTGCTGCACAAAACTCTCAAAGAAAAGCTCACCATTTTCAAACAAAATTATGCAATCACAAACCACAGCATCCCATCCCGTTCTGTCCTGTCTTTCCCATTCAATATAGTTAGACTCTATCCTGCCTTTTTTCACACCAGTCTCACTCTGTTTTTGTCACCTCTAGAACTGCAGAACTGCCATAGCATAACAAGTGACATTGACTATATGATATTTTACATCAATTAAAGCAAAAAGATAAAATCCTGTAATCATTTTCTTCTGAATACTCAGTCCTCCTCCTGTAATCCCACAAATTTTTGGCTGGGAGAGAGAAAAGCTCAGTCAATAGGGAGACTCTTTAAGATGACAGATTCATCTTTCAGATCACCAAATCCAAAACAATTTTAGAAAGAACTTACAGCTGCTAATGATAAAAGGTCTTGATATGACTGGCCCACTGTTCCCATAGAACAAAAAGCACTCCGAATAGTACATCAAAATCCTCTACTACTTGAATCTACTTCAGATAATTGGATATTACAACTTTAAGGGGAAATATTGTCAAGGAACAAAAGAATATGGCAAGATTTAATTATTCCTTTACAATATTTTAAATACATTTAACGGGCTATATAGGCTGGATCCAAAGATTACTGTATTCTGTGAAGATTCCTAGTGATATTAAAGATGCTATGAAGCAATTATTCACCTACTTGAAATTCTTTTTCTATTTGCAAAGCCATTCAGTAGACCTGTCACAAACTGTCAGCTCACTGTGCAAGGAGCAGGAGTGCAGAATTAATATATTTTTATAAAATGCATAGTCACACAGGAAACAGACTTGTTTTCTGCCATGAAAGACATCCAGAAAAGAGTCTTGATATCTTTGCAAGTCATTTGTCAAGAATATACCATGAAAATGTGACAGCAGGAAAAACAGATATGCCATAAACCCAAGAGAAATGGTATAAACCCAAGAGAAACCAAACAGGAATACCTTTAATGGCCACAATCAAAATTGTAAAATAAGAATCTGCAAGTATGATCAGGCAGGTGTTCCTTCTAATTTTTGAAAGGAAAAAAAAACAGAAGTCAGAATACAGCATTATCAAATATATGACTCTGCCACCAGACATTTTCATCTAAATAAATTTAGAGGAACATTTGACTAAACTTGCAAGACATAATTGTCAAAATATCCTTCCCTACTCTCTAACTGCACATTGACCAAACTCCTTATTGATCTCAATGGAATAGCAGGACCCTATTGCACTATAGCAATGATGTCATTGATTTTTCAATGTGCAATATGCTTGATGCAGCCATGAGGTTTTCCTAAATTTGAAACTATTCAACTGAGAAACTGAAAATTGTATTTCATTAAGACAACCTGACAAGGGTTTTTTTTGGTGATCTCAAATTTTTCTCCCTGTGTCAGATAGTCTGATTAATAACATTCAGCTGCAAGATCTTTTAATTGAAGTAAAATTCTCATTTAATCTGCTACAAATAAAAAACTACTCCTTTATCCTTGTAGTCCATCTAGTACAGAATACTACATTTCACATTATCTTTGGAAATTTAAGTAAAAGCAAAGAGAAGTACAGAGAATTTTCTCACACTGTATCAACCAATAGAGCATGGATACATAAACACCAAGTCTGTAGAGCTGCCCAGCAGATGTCATTTATGCACCAGATCTAATTGTCAAGCATGGTGCCTTGAGGCTTCGTCCTTGCAAGAGGCTGTGAGGATGTGAAGATCACAGTTCCCACTGTGATCCCTGGCTCCCACTGTGACAGACTTTGTAAAGAAACAACGCTCATCTGCAACCACTGAAGCCTGGTCTCCCCCAGATATGCCCCCAAGGATACCTGGAACTTGGGCTGCAAGCTAAGTCACAGTGATACTACTGTACAAGGTGATACTACTGTACAAGAGTTACCCGAGGCCTAGGAGGAGATAAACAAATAGGAATAGAAGAAAAATTTGCACACAACTCACCATCTGAAGTTCATTTCAGCAGTGAGAACACAATTTCAAAAGCACCTCGATGTACTAGGCATGTAAACATAGACCTGTAAAGCATTAACTGCTTTAATTATGCCAAACTTCAGGCAAATGAGGTTCCAATAGCTCACTGGGAACACTTGAGACATTGTATCATAAGACATCTTTAGACAATTTAATTTCAAAATTTATTCAGTTTTTCTTTAGTGATTGGTCTTAAACACTTATCTGAGAAAAATTACCCTGGTTTAAGCATAAGAACTATCAAGAAAGATACAACATATTTTATGGAAAAAAGTGTAATATAAAATTAAACTCAATTTCTTTTCAGCTATCAAATAATCCCACTGATGTCAGTAAATTTATTCATCTGCTTAGCTTGAAACAGCTATCTTGTGCCCTACAGAAGCAGTGTATTAGTCACTGTCTCTTTTCTCCCAGAAATGAAGGAAATAGAAAATGTGCTGTATTACAAAGTCAAAACAGGAGCAGATGTAATATTTGACATAGCTTGGCTTTGTTTTTAAGTCAATATATTTTAGTTTGACTACATGCTTCTAATGCCGAGTTTGTCTCAATCACTGAATTTGAAAGTACAAATTTCACACTGTTAAGAAAAGTAGGAGAGCAATATTTTTAAATTGTGCTTTTAGAATACTCACTGTAATTTTCAAATAAATACTGCAAGTTGCAATTGAAGTAGTACAAGTTCTTCTGTTACCAATTACTCCCAACCAGGAGTTCCCACTAAAAAGCAAATTGCTAGATTGTTTAAATCTCTTCTGTGGGTTTTCTTTTAATAACTGATATGTATTGCAGTGCTCTTTTAACCAAATCCCTCAAAGTTTTCTCATATCCATTTATACAGATTACAACTACCAAACTGACAAGACCATGGAAAATAATGAAGTAATAAGGACACTGAGTTGAAGTCTTGAACTGCTCTCAAAATATTTTTAGCAATGATGTTAAAAGCATAGCAGATCATTCTCATTAATACAAATAAGGATGTGGAGAATTTTGTTTACTCCTTAAAAATATAAAATACCCCAAATCATACCACACTCAAATGAGGGGGAAATCTTTTATACAAGTCATACAAAGTACAGAAAAGAGGACTAATTTCATAACAGCACTTGCCAAGTTGGACAGCTAAATGTTAGGCAAATAAATGTTTCTCCAAGATAACAGAGGTATGGGCTTATAAGTCAGAATTTTTAACACCATTCAGAAAAAGCCTTTTTAATTCAAATCATTTTTCCACTGTCCAAGAGACGGCTGTACACTTGACACAGAATTATGTGAAGAAACAGATCCGTTACTGAGAGTACAGGACATATTTAGCATTTGCTGACAAGGATACAAAAACTAGTAATTGCAAGTTGGAGCTTACTGAGTTGAACTGCAGAAGTACAAACTTTCCAAACAAATGGTGAAAAATTATTAAATGCTGAAACATCTTAAACTCATATGGTGCATTTATCAATTTTAAAGAAGAATTTAAGTTTTTTTTTCTCCACTAAGAGTTATGCTTGAATCCAGCTTTCCTGAGGTAGCCTTTGGCCTGCTGCTTGGTCAAGGAATCTCAATTCCAATTTCTGCCGTAATTCTCTTGTGTCATTTTGGAAAACGGACTGTTCATTTGACCCAAAATGGTCATGACTTTATAAGTTGTTGAGACAATTATAATAATTACTTTATTAACTCTCTACCAAGGAATGAGGTTAATTTCTGATCTCTCTCCTCTCCCAAAATTAACTTCTACTAAAGCACTGCTGTGAGCATAACCTTTTCCCCACAACCAAAAGCAACTGACTAAAACTTGAACAAGGATACTGAAACAATTGGCTGTCTGGAATGGTGCATAGAGCTTTCCTTCCTGTGATTAAATGGTGTTCCTGCTCATATATTAATATGCACATGAGAGGGAAGTAATCTTTTCTCTCTTGTACTATTGCAGTGTAGCAGTATACAGAAAAGAGGTACTTTGGCATTCCTGGGGCTCTCTCAAATACCAGGTCTCAGTAAGATTAGCATCCCTACCAATGTCCCATCACCTCATTATGCACTGACTACTTCTAGATGCAGACAATTTTATTAGCCCAGCAGAGCCAGGGCTGGCATGAAATGAGCAGTTTTTGCTTGTTTGCCTTCAAACATGGAATTACTCCTCCAACAAAACTAAGGTAAAGACACCTACATTGCGGAGGCTTGGCAGAAAATCAGTTCCAACACCCAAATGGGCTTGATAAGTACCCTCAGAGGGGTACTCAGAAACTCCACTCATCAAGTCACATTACACATTTTCATTCTTGATAATTTAAGCACTTAATTTTTGATACTAAATCTTGGAATAATTCTTCCCTTTCCCCCATCATCCTTCCAGATCTGCTGCAATTCTTTTGTTTTGAAAACCATTCCTGCAACTACTAAATTTCAGACAAGCTTCTTTTTGATAGCCTTGCAACAGAGTAGAGCAATGCTTCAAACCCAATATCAAAGCATTTATCAAGACGAAGTCCTTCTGCCCTGCTAGGCTGTCATGGGAACAAAATTCTTTTAAGGGTGGATTTGAATCAATGATTTTGCCACATGAGAAGACACATTCTCAGCTAAAGAGCATCATGCTGATTTATATTACTGAGGAAGCAAACTCTTAGTGTGAAACTATAAATAACTTACTTATTAAATCTTCTGGCATAATTGGCAGGAATTTGATTTCTTTATTGTCAACCTCACAATAAGAAAATATCACTGCTAAAAAAGGAATCCCATTTGCAGCAGATATTGTAGGGAAGTCAGTTCATGTGCAACAGTAAAACCATGCAAATCTTTGTTCCTAGAAATGTGCACTAAGGTTGCAAGGAAAATCAAAATGCTAAGATCAGGAAAGCAAAAGCATGCTATTGTCCCTAGCAGTGAATGCTGATGAATTACCAATGATATTCTGCTGCTAGGTCTCACCATTTCATAAGAAACAGGCTGCAGCAGAAAAATGTAAACACTATTCCTGACATTATTCAGATTTTCCCTGTTCTTTTGTGTAATTCAAATTTCTACTACACCAGAATTTGTAAAGAGCCATTATACTCCCAGATCTGAAAGAATGCTTTGGCTATTACTTTGGTTTCCCAAAGCAAAACAGCAGGTGTTGCATGGACTCAACAGGCTGACATGGTCTTTTAGAAATATCTTAGTACTGCTAAAGACCAATGAAAGACAAGCCATAATACTGCTTTACTAGAGTACAGATATAAATTTGAGCATATAAAGCTACAAGTTTTCTCAACAATTTATACTTTTGTTAGCTATAAAAGATAAAGGAAAACAACACATTCGTCCTATGTATTCAGATTTTGAAAAGGTTTTAAGAGATTTTCTAGTTTTTCTTTGCTTTACTTTTTGATTTCAGGAAATTTCCCTGACAGAGGAAAGAAGCAAGGAAAGATTAGTCACATGCTGCAGCCACAAGACTTAAATTTGGTTAGAAAAATTTCAAAGGCATAAAGGCATCAGATATCTAATATATTTTAAAACTCTCATTGTTAGACACCCAATACTGCTTCTAAAGATATGTAAACATCTATTAAATTTAAATTCTTCCTTTTAAATTTTAATTTAAATTTAAAATCGCTGTATACCACAAGACACTAAGGACACACCAAAAATATCTGAATATACAAGAATTTCACACAAGTTTAAAATACCTTCATCTTATAAAAAACTTGGACATGGTAAAAAAAAAAAAAGTCCATCAAATACATCAAACACTTCATTCCATCAGTTTAGCTCATGGGAAAATTTACTCCTTTTCCTTAGTAGTACAGAGTAGAACTTGATTCTTACAAGTCAGGATGCAATAAACAAAATATCTAGAACTGTATTCGAATGGTTAGCATTGTATAATTCTTATAAGGTAGATTATTGCTGACAAATATTTTTTCCTATGCTTTTGTACCTTCACCATGAGAAGTTTAGTCCCATGAGATTAAGCCCAAGGATTCAGCTGTGCTGAGCCTGTCAGCCAGACTGTTAACACTAGGCCTATCAGTGTATTCACATCAGTCCACAAGACAGACATCAGGATGAACAGTACAACCTACTCAGCCTAGGCTGCCAGGCTTACCTGGAGGCTGCCTGCCTTGTCAGACAGCATAACAAGGTCAGCTGAGCTCCATCAACTCCACCTGCTACACTCAGGACAGATTCAGGCTGTACTTGGTGCTTGCAGTGTTATTTTTATTTTCTGAACTAACAGAAGTCCCTGTGGATTCAATACAGAAGGATTATTATGTATTTAAAAGCATTGTTTAATGCAGATTAGAATGGGTAGAATATTTAAGGTTCCTTCTGGCATTACTGGACTGAGAAAATGCTGTAGCATCATCCTACTCCAGAGTTCAAATGTATCACCTTGCCATTTTATATAGTGATTTCACTTTATAAAGTTTATACACAGCTGAACTCTTCTGTTCTTCTCATCTTTAGCAGACAGATTGAAATGCACCATTGTGTGATAATGTTAATGACATACAGTTTTCTATTTAAATATTACCTACGGAACAAAACCACAATGTACTTCTCTTTAGAATTTACAGTACTAAAAGCACTGACACTAGCATACTTTGTAACAGTTTTCTGGGTTTTTTTTGCTGCTATGTAATTATGTATAGTGATTTACAAAAATCAAAATCAAAACAAGTCACAGACTTTGCCTGGCTGAATCTACATTTTTGTACAGAAAAGAATATGCCTAGCATCATCATAGTTACAGGAAGACATCACGCTTTTCATGATCTCTTTCCTGTTTGTTTTCCCACAAGAAAAAGAAAAGGCTTTTTCTATCACTTGAAAATGTACAATTGTAATTTTCATACAATTTTATTCACTTTTCTATTCCTTCTTTCACTTCCCCCTAAACACCAGATACCCTGAAACTCTCTTCTTCCTGCTTTGGAATCCCCAGTGATGAATTCTGCCAAGATGCGTATCCATGGTGTTGAGCTCCTCTGACTCATTTTCCTGGCTGCTGGCACTAAATCTATAGCTGGTACTTCAGAATTTAGCTAAGAAGGATTCTGGCAATGCAATCTAAATTAGAAAGCAGCATGCTGCAGACTGAATAAAGGCTGTCATTAAAGATTAAACCCTCTCTGCCTCTTTAAATCCTTGAGAAAACATTGGGGAAAGAGGAAGAAAACAGAAGTAGTCTCAGTAAAAAAACTTCACATCATTTTGGATCCTGTGAACTGTAAGTGAAAAGGTGTGGCAAGACGTTTCACTACAATCACATTACTAAGATCAGTTGTCATAAGTCAGTTTCTTGAAATGTGTGTTTCCTAAATCCCTCATGCTTCCTTTCCATTTTAGGCATGAAAAACATCTCTTCCTAAGCAATAAAATTTCAGAGGACTTAAATGGCTTTGTATTTCCAAAGTAAATATGTAATTCCAGTGTAAATTTAGGATGACAAATACATAAAAACAGTAATACTAGAGGTCATGAAGATGATGGTACATGGCAGCTCTGACAAAGAAGGATATTCAAAGCCATTCAGCTAAGTTCTAGTGCAGAATTATCCCCTTCCTTGCAATTTTGATTAAGCAAGGGAATGCTACTAAGAAATAGTTTTCTCAGAAGAATCACATGACAAAAATGAAGGTTAATTAGATTACAACTTTAATTATCACACAATAATATGAAGGTAATCGGTTTTTTCTCACTCACTGTCCCTTCTTAAGGGATGCTGTCAGTCATAGCCACATCTCAGGCTCCAGCTGAGATCACATGGCCACAACATAAAAGAGATAAAGAACAAAAAAAGAAATCCCATCTGAACGAGGAACATTACATTCAAAACCTTAAATTACAAGCAAGAAAGTGCATGTTAGAAAGACTTGAAGAAACACACACTTCTTTCCATACAGTATCTAGAATTTGAGGAACCTCACTTAAAACAAATCCAGTAAAATTCAACATGGTTATGATGGAGATAAAATCCATCCTATTTCTCTAGAGCATAAACTGTTTGACTTCCCTTGTTTCTCTTTTGTACTTTTTCCTCAAAAAATTACTAGTTTGAAAAGAATGCCATTACATTATTTTGCATCCTTTGTCTCACAAAGACTGAGACCCAAAGCTTTCTCTCCACCACAAGCACTGGCTGACCCTTACCCAATAAACCCCACAGACACTTCCCAAACATAGCCATGCTGTTGCTGCAGCCTGCACTTCCTTTGATTGGCCTCCCTCAGGCTGAACATTAGAGAAACCCCAAACATTGTCAAAACTAAAAATTCCTCCAGATAACTCCAGTGTGAAGAAACGTTCCATCTGTGTGATGACCGTTGCTGGATAGCTTGTACATGGCCCAGCAATTGTTAGGAAAAGGTTTGGTACAAATTGTGAGGGTCCCAGGGTCACTCCAGTGGAGACACAGACCTGCTTTGAGCAGTGCTGGCTGCTACCCATCTTGCCCTGCCAAGAACAGCCCCTTCCCCAGTTCTGACTTCTGACATCCCATGTCCCCAAACTGGCTTGTGAAAACCATCACCAGGGCATTATAAGAGACAGCTTTATTTTAATGTGAAAATAAAGCTGTAGTGGAGGGGCAGCAACTTGCATAACATAGTCAGCTCTAATGGCAAGAACTCCAAATTCAAGAGCATGGCTTAGCTCAAGTATTCACAGAAGCATAATGCTTGTTTACCATATTCTAACAGCATTAAGTGGATTGTAACTCAGACTGCTATTGTGCATTGAACAGCAAGCACATAGTTCCAAAGTAACTAGCATGCAGAATTAACTATAAATATTTTACAGTATTAAAGTCCATTACTCCCCTTATTTCTGGAGTCATATGCTACACTAGTTTTAATAGCTTTATCTTCCATTGACATCAATAGCTCCCAGAAGATTAAAAGAGAAAAAGAAAGGACTACACAAAATTACAATTTTTAAAACTGCAAGAAGTTCATTCAGATGGATATGCAAACATGCCCCACATTTGTTCTCAACCCCATCACTAAAGACAATATTTATGGCAATAGACTTTCAATGCAATACAATTTTTCTTGTATATAAAAGAACTTAAAAACATCTGGGATACAATTGTATAAATGCAGATATCTCTAATTTCTAGAATTAAGATAAGCAAGGAAAAGCAAAAGTGTTATTGTCATAATTTTTTCTTCAAGGCAAACCTAAAAAAAAAAAATTATTGTGTTCTGAGCAAGGAATTTTTCCATTTCATTTCCTGAAATCATGCTGTAGACCTCTACCATTATGATGAATGCCTTTTAGGTAGTAGGGTAAGTATCTCAATGGCTGTGTGCAGGCACAAGACTGCCTGTGTAAGTAGTTCAATGGGTGCAACTGCATGCACTCGGTAAAGAGCTCTTATTTCTGGAAATTGGGTCATTTAGTTGCATTTTGTGTTTTTGTGTGAGTCAGCAGCCAAATCTTTGAGTACTTCCTTGTTCCTGTACACTGCAATTATCTGGTCTTCACCTACACTGGGGTTTTCTGCATTTTCACTTGCCATTTCTAATTTCTCCAGGCTCTGGTTGAGCAGACTGTGTCTCAGGGGGGAATTCCCTCAGAACTTTGTTTTCCTTTAAGACACCTGAACTCGATGAGAAGAGACAGCTGCAGTAATATTGGCTGTAAAACACATGAGCAGAATGGTGAGATGAGAAAAAGCTTAGGTCAAATTTACATTTGCATTTAACCAACATCTTTGCTGCCTCCTAGCAAGGAGGAGTTTGACATCTGACACTTCAGTGAGATAGCAGCTTGTTCAGTTCTAAATGTGATTTCCCTGCTCCTGGAGTTACAATTACCTATGTTTTCTAACAGGAATAGATTGGATCATTATTGTGAGGGCATGGATATTAACTAACATACATAAAAATAAGATGTAAGCACACACTAGGCCTTTTATATGTCTATTAACCTAAAATCCAAATGAAGTAGTAGACTCCAAGGGAAGTTAAACCTGATACAAATTGTTAGAAGCAAGAAAACTGCAATCACAGCTGGCATTTATTCTCCAGCTCAGTCATAAGGCTGTGGATATTGTAGCACATACAATATTATATCAGGTTCTCAGTACCTTGTAAAATTCAGGCACAACAAACTCCTTTCAGACATGCTTGCCAAAGAAAGACTGAATTATCTTATTATTTCTCCAGAACGAGACTTCTTATCCAGCCTTTTATTGATTACCTTATTATTCCACTTATTTTGTGGTGGCATAAAGCAATAAGCTGACATGGCTCTCCTCCTCTAAGATCTGATTTTAGTTTTTTATTAACATCCTGAAGGCCTTGTTCATTCATCTTAGGGTAAAAAACTAGCTCAGTGTTACTGCTCACCTCTGTGGAGTGGTAGCAAGACTTCCACGCATAGAAAGTCTACAGCCAATATAGTAAGTTGGAAACAGAACATTGCCTCCAGTAAGTTCTAACATTTACTGTAATAGCTTGTGTTATCTCCCTTTGCATTTTCCTCTTTGAGTGTAGTATTATGAATAATTAGCCAGACACCAAGTTTATGGACAACATTGTTACTATAATTCTTTTATCTAACAACTAGCAATCACTTTCCTAGAGGCTTTTTCCTTCAATTTTTTGGACTCCTAATCTCTTAATAATGATTCATCCAGCAGATTCTGTTAAAATCATCTATTTTACTCACACAAAGCTTATCTAAGGAACACCAGCTGCCCCTAGCTGCATGGAGTAGCAACACAATATTGCATCCCTTGCATATGATGAATTACATATTAAATTTCCAGTACTCTATAATATATAAACCAACACGGAATTACATTTTCACAACAGCAGACCTTTCTTAGTGGAATTCTATAAAGCGTATTTCTTTTTAACCAACAGATTGTAATATGGCTTTGGAGCCCCTGAAAACTATCATGCAAGTCACAATCTATTATTTCTGTTTATGGGGGAAAACTACCCTGGAAGACTTTGGTTTTTTGTTTTGTTTAGGGCCTATTGCCACAGCAAAGCATGTGCTGAGTGCACTCACCGGAGCCCACAGCTTCAAACTTTCCCCTGGGTCTCCAAACAGCAATTTTTTTTAGGAAAAATACATGTTTGTTCTAAATATGATTTCGAATGGAATGGGACACCTGGGCCACTTTCACCTTTCCAGTGCATTTGTGTACACTCCTGGCATACATAAAAATGCCAGAGTTTGTGCCACACAAGACTTCACTAATTCTTAAAAACACTGGGTCACTGTTTGGGGTTTTTAAGTTGCTCTTTCTTCTTGTCCCTTACACTTGTGTAGCAAACTTGGGTCAAGTAATTTTATCCACCATAAGGATTGAAATCAAGGCTTTTTTTCTTCCAGGTCCTCCATGCAATAAGCAAAGTGGTTCATGACTTTTCACTAATGATTACAAGAGACATCAAATAAAACTCAAGAGGTGGGTCAGAAGAAACAACCAAAGAATCAGCAAATAGATTCTGAAAAGTAACACATATGAAGTATTTGATACTCTCAATCATGCCACATGGACCATGTCGACTCTGCTCATCAGATACACCATTGCCAGGGTGACTGATCTGCACTGACAACACCCTTAAGACCTGCAAGGGTCACTGGGCTCTTTCCTGCGCTTAAAAGAAAGGGCACATGAAAAGTGCCCACAGGCACCATCCTCTCAAAAATTTACTCTGATAAACATTTAAGCAACTTTCAGTATAATTCCCCCCACTTTCATTTCAAGGCATCGTATCAAATTCTTTCTCACATTGTTCTACATAGTAATACATACTCTGTGATAAGTCTATAAAGTCCATGCTTTACCACTCAGCTGCCTTGAAAAATCTAAGGCATAAATTTTTGTTAAATCTCCTTAAAGTGATGAACTAACAGTACTACAAATTTTGTAGGAGATATTAATATCATTTTTTATCTTCACCAATAAAGAAGAAAAAAGAAAATAATTAGATAATGATATTCCTACCACAATATTCATTTATGAAACTATTCTCCTGTAGTTCTAAATAGCTACTCTTTTGGCTCACAAATCATGTCATTTCTTAATTCTACACTTTATCTTCCATGTTTTCCTCATATGTATATAGAGAGGCAAAGATTTACATTTAAAAAATCCTTAAAACAACGAGAGACTTAATTAGATACTTCATGAAACTATAAAAATTCCATGAGATGACAGAACTGTTTAATGATGAATTATAGGTACCATCACCAAATTCATCTGCATGTATACAGAAAGGACTCCAAAAGGTAAGAGAAATTCTCTACACCACATCCACTATTTTTGCCTATAAGAAATGGTATAGCTAAATAGGATTTTTCCAGGTTAGTTTTCAAGTTCTCTTTTTTTGTACCATAGAAACATTCACGTTTGGGAAGAAACTGAGAAATGTAGTGAAACGGTGTCTGTGGACAAGGCTCCAATTCTTTATAAAGCTGCTGCTCAGGAAATTTGCTCTCTACCTTACTCTAAGTCAGGCCACAGAAGTGGTAATATTGTTACAGACTGCCAAGGAAAAACAGGAAAAAATAAAAACAGAACAGGAGATATTGCTCACAGAACTTTTGCTCCATTTTCCTCCAGTCTTGCAAAACACTGACTATTGTTTGAGAAAGATGGAAAGCTAGGATGAGAATAGGAAACTTTTGTTTAAAAAAATAAAGCATCATGCTAGAAATTGTTTAAGTTTTTTAAAAAGCATATCTCAAAGTTTATTCTTGAATGAAAAACAGTGCAAAATGTTTTAGAGTTTAGGTAGAACATATCTTTCAAAGGGTTAACAAGTTTGGTTTAGATTCATAGCTTCTGAAGACAACAAAAAGCCAGAACCTAACGTTGAGATTGTCCAAAGTGAAAAGTTGTTAACTGGTATTACACTTCTTCCCAGTTAGTAGATTTGATGAATAGTAATCAGTGAAAAATATGAAACACAGGTAACATGAATGACACACTGTATGATCTCCAGGCAAAGCCAGCTGTGGACCTGAGCAAACCTCCTGAAAACACCGGGCTGAGTTTTGCCTTGAGAAGAAAACCCTCATTGAGTTGAGCTTTTTCCGGGTCAAGATTTTCACATATCTTTTACTATTTGGACGTTACATTTCACCCTGCCACCTAGGGGATATGTAAGGAGTTTGTCAGTCTACACACTTTATACACACTGCAAGTAGAAGAGATGGTAAAAGGGGTAGGCATTTCTACTTTTTCTTTTTCCAGAAATAAACTAACTGCTAAATCTGGTTTACCGAGCAGCTCTTCACACCAATAGGGAAAGGTTGCAAAGAGATTGTCAAAACAATATATGGCAAAGGCCTGATGAAGGATAAAGATAGAAGAAACAATAAAATATGGTCTAGTTTCTATGCCCTTAGGAGAGGAGATAGTGCCCTGGAGACAGCTTGAGCACAAGGACAAGGTTCAAATAACTGGGCAGGAGGTGTAGTTTAATCCCAGCTGACAACTAATCATCCCATTAATCACTTGCTCACTCCCACACCAGCAGGACCAGGGAGAGAATCTGAATAGTAAAAGTGAGAAAACTCAGGGGTTGAGTTTGGAATGCTGCTTTGGTCAGTGTGAGTCAGCTGTCCCACGTGTCCCTTCCCAACTTCTTGTGCACCCTCAGCTTCCTCACTGGTGGGGTGGGGTAAGGACCAGAGAAGACCTTAACTCTTGTGTTCAGCAGTAACTAAAACATCCCTGTGTTATCAAAACTGTTCCCAGGACAAACGCAAAGCACAGCCCCATATCAGCTACTATGAAGAAAAATCAACTCTACCCCAGCAAAAACCTGTACCTCAGCTACAAAAATAAAAATACCATTCCAATGAAAATATTTCAATGCTGAGAAGTTTATTTTATTCTATATGAGGACAAAAAAGACATCTTCCACAAAGCGTAACATAAATTTAAGGAGACTGCTGCAAGAGCAGCAATCAGTACTTGGTCATTCACTTGGTTCCAGACTTCCCATAGCTTAACAACTTTTTCTTCTTGACCAGAAGCAAAAATACAGATCAGGGTCACCAAAGTCCTTGATGGATACTGACACTATTAAGCCCTTTGTGATGAGAAAGCTTCCACCAGAAGTTCCCTGGTGTTTTCTATTTTGAATTGACTTCGTGATAGCTTTCACAAGATCCTGGTACCATCATGCTGTATCTCAGACATACTTGGTTTCACTTACATTAGCAAAAAATAAGATATCTTTTAAAAGGACCAGCAGTCTGCTTTGTATACAACATGGAAAGAGGAAATCAGTTTGTAGCTTAAAAGAAGATACAGTAAAGTCATGAACTATAATTCTTTGTTAAAGATGAAATAAAATGTTTAAAGGCAGCACATTGCCCCTTTTTCCCATAATTCTGCTCCATAATTGTGGAGGAATGGGTATGTGAAAAGGGTCACGTAGATGCGGTGCACATGAATGATATCCTTGAGCATAGTTGCTGAACAGGAACAAGACATGGATACAAAATAACGATATGGGGAACAGAGGGAACAGACAAAGTAAGCGAAAAGGATGAAGAACAATGACTACTGTAATGCATAAGGGAAAGGGTTGACATTGGGCTAATTAACCAATAAGGAGCTTGCTTTTGTACTATGTATGAACTTCATTATCGATGGTATAAAAGAACTGCTATTGCTGAAATAAACGAGACTTGCTGATGACCACATGGTGTCCGCGTCTCCCTTCTTCGACAAAATGGTGACCCCGACGTCGCCCTCGCGCTGCGCTTGAAGAGAGAGCGGGGGAGGACGCGCCATCGGTCGGTGAAGTAGCGTTGGGACCCGAGGCAACCGGGCCGGTGCCGAACGACGCAGGGAAGGCACCCTCGAGAGCTACATAGGTGGTCTTGAGCCATACGTGCTGCCGAAGCCGGAGAGTTGCAACAGCGCTGACGACAGAATGGACAGGCAAGCAGCATATGATTTGTTTACTGCACATTTGGAAAAGAGGGGGGTCAGGGATATAGATTTTAAAAAAGATCTTCCGGGGCTCTTAGCTTGGGGGTATGCTAAGGGTGTTTTTACTAATCCACATACAGTGCATGAGTTGTCTGAGTGGCGCAAGCTAGGAGATATATTGTGGGAGGCGGTTTTAGAGGATGATAAGACAGCTAAAAAACTAGGAAAGATATGGAGGGCTGTACATAATGTGCTTTTGAAACAACAAGCTGAAAAACGAGCAGCTGAACAGGCAGTAGAGGCATATAAGAGAAATGCCCAATATGGACATCCTAATGAACCTTTAGCACCGGGTGTATCAACGGTGATTTTGCCTGCCCCGGAGGGGACCCCTGCTTGGCCCTCTGCACCCCCCTTTGAGGGGCAGTCAGAGGAAGTTAAAGAATCACCGGAGGCTGCAATGTACCTGCCGCCCCAGTCTCCAAAGCCGAAACCCTCAGGGGCTGCAGCCCCGTCCTTTCACGAGCCAGAACCTGTCCCTGGGGCACAAAGTGACCTGTGGGAGGAGATGGCAAGGCAAAGAAGGGAGGCTTGGAGCGCCCTTGCTAAGCATGGGCTGGAGACGGGAGATGAGGCAGAGATGGAAGCAGCACGATCTATGTCCTTTCCGGTGGTTTATACTCCAGCAGTGGACCAGAATGGGCAGCAGGTACAAATGGGAACGTATACACCCTTGGATTGGAAATTATTATCGCAGTTACGTCAAACTGTAAGCCAATTTGGATTTAAAAGTGAACCAGCTAAACAGATGCTTGACTATTTGTTTAACACGCAATTGCTACTGCCAAATGATTTAAGAGCTGTAACAAAATTAATTTTTACACAGCATCAGCAATTGTTGTTCAATGCACATTGGCAAGCTGCAGTAATGGAATGCCTGGCAGTTCAGAGACATCCGGGAGATCCCTTACACGGGGTCACTTTAGAAGAACTGATGGGCTTGGGTCTGTACCTTAGGACGGAAGCTCAAATGCTTGTTGGACCTAATAAGGTTAGGGAAGCTATGCGATTAGTAAGAGAAGCCATAGACCGAGTGAAAGACAGTAGCGGGGTGCCTATGTATATGGGAATTAAACAAGGAAGGGAACAATCTTTTGGGGAATTCATAGATCAGGTCGCTGCTGCCATAGATAAGGCTGGGGTTCCCGACTATATGAAAGGAGCGCTGTTAAAACAGTGTGCTCTGCAGAACAGCAATGAGACTACTAGAAGGGTTTTGTCAACTTTGAGGGCTAACTGGTCAATTGAGGAAGCTTTAGAAAGAATGGCCCTTCAGCCTACTGGGTCACAGGCCTTTTTAGTTAATGCTATAAAGGAAATTGGATTAGGGCTGCAGAAACAGGCTGAGTCTGCTCAAACACAAGTGTTAGCTGCTCTTGCTCCGCTCCGTGCTTCTGCTGCAGCGCCGGCAACCACAGGGGATCGCAAGCCCCCTCTGTCCGATGCTATCGATGTGGAGGAGGAGGTCACATGCGCCGAGAATGTCGATCCACAGGAGTCTGGTGCCAGAACTGCCAATCTAGTACGCACAATACAACTGCTTGCCGCCGCAGATCGGGAAACTCTCGGCGGAGCGCGAACGGCAGCCGCGCACCGACACAAATCGCTGCCGTAACATCAGCGCCACCTTCAGCATGCAGCCAGCCACAACAGGGAGCCTGGGACTTGGCAGCAGCAGTAACTACAACTTTAATGACCTCGCGTCCTGCTAAAGTTCCAACAGGAGTTTATGGTCTTATAAAAATCAATGGACAGACATATGGAGGATTACTACTAGGACGCTCCTCGGTCACCATAATGGGATTGTTTGTGTTACCCGGGATTATCGATGCAGATTACACTGGGGAATTGCAAATTATGGTTCACACTCCGTTTCCCCCTGTGACTATTGAAAAAGGGCAGCGCATTGCTCAGTTGATTCCGCTACCCCAGGTTACCAAAGGAATGCCGGCATTGGACTCTCATCCTCGAAGTCAGCGAGGATTCGGATCCTCGGGGTTGGCTCTTCTTACAATGGACTTGCATAGCAGACCAAAGAAGAAAATCAAACTCACCTATGGCAGTGATACCATTGAGCTCCTAGGTCTACTGGATACAGGGGCGGACACAAGCATTGTTTCGCCGGAAAAGTGGCCAAGTAATTGGCCTTCTACTCAAACTACAGATACTGTTACCGGGGTTGGGGGTTTTACCTTGGCCCGAAAAACACCTCCAATAAGGATTACCATTGATGGCCAGGAATTAGTGACTGTGTTATCTGTGGTAACTTTACCCCCTACAGTTCATTGTTTAATCGGAAGGGATGTTTTGGCACAATTGGGAGTGATACTGCTGCTTTTGCTATTGGTACCTTGTGTACTTGCTTGTATTCAGAACTTAATACAACAAAGCTTGCAAAAAATGTTTACCGCACACTTAGCTATGCAAAAAGAAAACGGGGAAAGTGTGGAGAGTTTTGTACAGGAATGGTTAGATGAAAAGGGACATAGCCATGTTAACCTGCTCCAAGCAGCAAAGTAGGCGAGAGTTAGTTTGAAGGTCAGCCTGTCTTTGCGAGAACAGATGGCCTGAAGGAATGTGATAAACAGGATGCAGATACGGAACATAGATTTTTTATTGTTAGCCCTTGGACATGGTTGTGAAGACTTTGAAGGGATGTGTTGCTTCAATTTATCTAATCATGGCAAATCAGTACAGAAGCAGCTACAATGGCTTAAGCAAAACACCCAGAAAATAGTAGAGGTCACCAGTCCCTTTGATAGTTGGCTCACCTCAATAGGAATATCTGCTTGGCTAAAGGACATTATTAAGCAGTGTATTGGTGTACTTTTGATTATATTATTGGTTTTGCTTTTTGGACCATGTATCCTACAGTGCTTAACTAATCGTTTTACAGCATTAGCTCAGAGTGTCGTTGCAGGCCAACAGGAAAACGGGGGATATGTGGAGGAATGGGTATGTGAAAAGGGTCACGTAGATGCGGTGCACATGAATGATATCCTTGAGCATAGTTGCTGAACAGGAACAAGACATGGATACAAAATAACGATATGGGGAACAGAGGGAACAGACAAAGTAAGCGAAAAGGATGAAGAACAATGACTACTGTAATGCATAAGGGAAAGGGTTGACATTGGGCTAATTAACCAATAAGGAGCTTGCTTTTGTACTATGTATGAACTTCATTATCGATGGTATAAAAGAACTGCTATTGCTGAAATAAACGAGACTTGCTGATGACCACATGGTGTCCGCGTCTCCCTTCTTCGACACATAATATAAGGGTAAAAGGCTGCATGACAAAAGCTAACCCTCTTCTGCTATTTCCCAGTCACGAGTTATATATACATGACTAGCACTGAACACATCATAAATAAAAGATATCAGGGTCGTCATATCTTCCTTTCATATAAATTTCATCATAATCTGTTTAGGGCTTAATTTAACAATTTTTTAGGCTTTGGTACTACAGGTTTTTTGAGTAGTAAAAGTAAAGAGAAGCTTCCATAAGTGAAAAGTACAGCAAATATTGTTTAAATATTACATTCTACATTAATTTCCTTTTTGACAATAAGATCCGTTTTTCCATTTATCTGCTAAATATATTGGTAAATGTTATTCATATCCTGAAATTATGAAGAACACAACTGTAGTGTGCAGTCACTGATCACTGCAGTCAATCCCATGCAATAACACCTGGTAGACTTTGTCAGATATGGCCAATATCAAAGGAGTTTCACCAAGATAAATCTGATTAAGTACCTTTATTCTACAAATATTTCAATGAGGACACTGAAATGTGTCTGCATAAAATCAGAGTTAGTTTACTGTCTAATAAAAAAACCCAAGTAGACAAATATTTTAGTTAATGGACTAACATTAATTGAGAAATAAATTAGTCATGATACATTTGCAATCCACCTGCATGCATAAAATATTAGGAATATTTTGAGCAATCAAAACAACCATGCTTGTTTAATAGCTCACTTGTTCCAATTATAAGAATCTACCATGAAAAGGAAAGAGGAAGAAAATCCTGTTCTTTTGTACTGTAATATTTAGTGCTCTGCTAAGTCCCCCATTTTTTGCAGATTGTGCATAGCCACAAAATACCTTGAAATACCTGCAACCATTTCTTTTCTTTCAGACATAATATTCGTGAAGCAAATGCAAGAACAAAACTGAATTTTATGTTCTTAATAAAAAAGTCCAGCAAATGGGTTTACAAGCTGGTCTTACAACCACAGCCTATCTACCATAATCAGGTAAAAGAAGAAATACTGTCATTTCAGACCCCTTTTATCCTCCCTAAATAATTTCTGAGAATTTGAGAGCATTTCTAACAGTGACCACATAAACAGTACCATCATTAAGCAGTATTAGGAATAACACGTACACTTGACACCCATCTAGGGAAATGGCTCTCAAATTTACCATCAGTTGTGTTACATTAAAGAATATTAGTCTGCATTTTTAATATCCATTCTCACAGTTTCAGACTTTTTTTGGTAAAAATGGCACCACTAACCTCTTTGAATGTTCCCTCCTTTTCTGATGATGATATTAGCATGGCTTTAAGGCATCAGTGTTCAGCTGATTTGGCTAAAGACTACTCAGGAGTGCCTTTGTATGCTGCAATTACAAATTCTCTCTGAAATGCAGACTCAGACACAATATAGGCAATAGGAACATGGTGCCTCCTCACCTTTCCTCTAGCTTTTCTCTCCCTAGGAAGTATTTGGATTTAGTCGTCTTCTAACTGCAACTCAAAATTACCCTTTCTGCAATTTTCGCACAAAGCTTGAAGATAACATAATTTTACCCCTGCTGCAGGCAATCCTGTATGTTCAACTGTTAATTTGTTCAGTCATGCAGAAATATTTCAGCCTTATTCAACCTTAATCTAGACCTCAGTCCCCTTTGCTGTACCAGACAGGTGTTTTTGTTACATGAGCTCACCCATAACACAGAGGAATTTCAGAACTTGTATATGTGGGGCAAACAGCATGCAGCATGAGTTTCCTCAGATAATGTTTGACATGGGAACACACCTGTATGGTTAATTAACACCAAATTTGAGAGAAAAGGGTAGGGTGTTTGCTCTGTTGACCTTGCCCCACTCATAGCAAAGCTAAAAGCCATCACCACAAACACTTCTGTGGAATTTTTCATATAAAAACCTGGTGGCACACATTATGAAGGCAAGCACATCTGAGCAGAAATGTGTCATTTCCCTACTTGTCATAATCATAATTCCATCCCCATTATAACACAGTTTTGGAGACCTTTACACATCCAAAGAACATACACTTTTAAATACTAATGTATAGATGAAATATACATATTATATATAATAATACATGCATATTAAAATGTACATATTAAATACATATAGCCAAATAACCTGGGTTATGTACTCTTTCACAGAAACTTCATGCATATAATGGCAAAGTTTTACAGGTACATTTCTCCAGCTTGCTTTTGTCTCAGAAGGGAATTTTATAGCTGACAGTTAAACTGTTTGAAAGAAGAAATTTTCTGCAGCAAGTGTCACCAATTATTCTTACAAGACTTTGATCACCCATCTTGGTAATACAAAGAAAGATGCAAATTTTCTGACTGCCACACCTCTATTTTCAGACTGAATGAGGAATGGCTTCCTCCAGTTAATAAATGAACAAACAATTGGCAACAGATTTCAAGACTAATTCTTCTGGCAGTTCTACAGGAACAGACACAGAATGTCTCTCCTCTCACTTTGCTCTAACCACAGAAAAACAAGCTGCAAAAAAAGTTCTCAGACTGCCTTTACAAATCCAATAGCTTTGTGCAGCTTTTATCCTTACACTGTGGAAGCACTAACAACAGACTAAACTGAAGAAATATGATTATCTAGTTCCAAGCAATTAAATTGCTCTAGGCTGCACCTGTAACAGATTCTAAATATGATGTAATTGCTCTTTTATCTTTTTTTCCTTTCTCTGCCATTTACTCAAGGTATTCCCAATTTTCCAGGACTAATAAAAATAACCCTCTGTGTGCTGCAGTGACCCTCTGAGATAGGGGAGGTGGGTATGCACTGTCTGACTGAAGGAATTTCTCTCTATGGAAAACCCAAAAATGCACCACAGACAGCACCCAGAGGACAGACAGTGCTCTTGAAGGTTCTCGGCAGTAAATTCAGTCAGCTTTAATACCTACATCACCAGCCTGGTTTCTTCCAATTCTTTACATAACCAAACATTGGCAATATGAAATCATTGGAAAACATATGGTGATATTTGAAGAATATTTTAAATTGCAATGCCAAGAATTAATTTCCTGACAAGATTAACAATAGCTGCATATTTTTAAGGATCAACCTTTATCCTTAAGGGTGTACATTTTTTCCTATGAAAATTTCCTCTTTGATGAATTCTTGGTTAAAATAATTTTATTGGAAAAAGACAGACAAATGGTTCAACTGGCAGTGATCAGTGATTACTGGGAACTCTGATCTAACATTTTACCTACAGATTTATTAGTCTGATTTGAGAGCTTACCAGGCAACGCTCAGTTCTTCCTCAGGGAGCAGCAGTCCAGACTGCCTCACTCCCAGCTTTCTTTCTAAACCAATGCTGCCCCCATCTGGGAGTACAACCTGGAATCTGCTACTGCTTACAGCACTTTATCCATACAGAAATGCATTAATCGTATGGATAAATTTACTAATAATATATATTCCAGTATAACATAGTTAATAAATTCTTCATGGCTCAAAAGACTTCAATTCAAAATTTATAGACAGATGTTTAAACCAAGTGATCTGAAAATCAGGATATTTTCCTACTGTATACATGCACACTGACTAAATATAAGGTGAGCATACTTTGGAGCATGTAAGGGGTAAGTAGTGATAAATATTTTTAATTCCAAGTTTATTGAAAGCAGATCCTTCTATGTGACAATATCAGAATCAAGTTTTAAAAGCACAGAATGCAATTCCATTTGATTCTATATATAATTGTGGTCTATAATCAAGATAAAACCATATTTGTTGATATTTTGTAATGTGTATAGCACAATATACCAAATTCCATCAATACAACAATTAAGTCATAATGTCATACAGAGTTAAGCATTATTTTCTCTTTTTAGTTTCAGTGTATGAGCATGACTCGGTAGCTGGCATGAATGTTTACCAAAGATTTCTCACACATTAATTTATCAATTAATAACATACTTCAACATATGGACCCTAAGGTTGCCTATTAACTTCATGCTCATTTATGCCTTTTTTTACTCCCCTTACCTCAGCTTAAGAGCCATATGTGTTATTCGCAGAGGTACAATGAGTATTTGGAGAATGTGGTAGAAGAAACTCCAATCAGAGTTTTTTACAGTCTTTGGACCAAAATCACATTGAAGATCTGTTATGTTCCAATTCCAAATTTAACCAACCAGATAGATAATATTTCAGAGGAACGCAGAATGGGAGAAAAACTTTGTGGCTGACAGATATGAATAAACTATGTGATTTGACCAGGGTCTGTGTCTTTCCCACGGCTTTACCTGTTCAAAGTAGGATAATCATTCTGTGCATTAACTGTCAAGAAAAGCTCACCTACACGTTGTTTGAAATATGTATTTTTATTCACTGAACAAATATTTAACTACTTGTGCTGAGAACAGTGCATACTGCATAAAGAGCAGTAAAGAAACTAAGGAAAAGACACAAACCCTAGCTGGCTCTTGCAAAGGGTGCACAGGGTGAAAGATCAGATTCATTACTGCCATGGTCCAGACTATCCCAAATAACTGCAAACTAATGAAATATTCCTTTACACTGACATAAGTGGACATAGAGACTGAGATCTAGATTTTTCCTGAAGCTGTGTACATTTGATGTATGTCTGACATCTCCCTTCTGATACAGTAAACTCTGACAAAACTTGAGAATGGTCTATCCAAACATGTAAGGATAGCCATGGATAAAAGTAGTAAGCTATTTTGTATAAAACTAGGCAGCAGAATACTACAATCTTCAATATTTTAAACTATGACTAAAACATTGTTAGAAGATTTTTTTTTGCCTCTTAAGAAAACCTAGGTTTGCATTGCAGTACAAGTTCATTTACTGTTACATGCTAAAATCTACATAAAGTTTATGGCCTTTTTACTGATACTAGGATAAATATTTGGTGCCACATGATAAAATAGCAAACAAATGATAATTTTACCTTCTGTTCTGTGCTGCTGTAATTACTTCCCTTAGGAATTCAACCTAGCCTTTGTCACTTTGAAAGCACTGTTATTTTCAGACAGAGATAGCAGAGCTGCTAAAGGAGATGGATGCATATGTAAAAAACTTTTAATCACAGGCATGAACATCCATAAAGCATCACTGTGATTCTTCTTTCAAATAAGGTGTCTGTGGCTTCAAATCAGACATATTTTTAAATCTTAAAAATGTACAGTGAGAAAATCTGAGTTATTACTCTGTTCTAGACCCCTTCCAAAAAAAAAAACCAAAAAAACCCTCTAATATACTAGAATTCCAAGCATCAAAGAGCCAGTACTGATGCGGTAACAGCTGTGAAAGGAGTCTTCCATTTCATACAGACTATATTTACCCTTTATAATTTTCACTGTGAGGTCAAAATTACTGTGAATATGGATAAAAATCAATGTCTTTTTCAATTCTTGCCAGTCTTCTGTTCAACATTCCAATACAATTTACTTTAATACAAGCATTAGTGCCAATCTCTACTACTTAACTCGGCTTGAATGGGGGATTTGAGGAGAGGGGACACACTTCAGTAGTATTAGATTCTCTTGATGGAGGTTTGGTACCATAAAACTGCACTCTGTTAGCAAAGTAATTATTCCCACCTTTACCCTCACCTCCCTTTAAGATACTGGAGATCACAGAAAACCACCAGTGCAAGGATGCTGGAGTCAAGAGAAAACTATCAATACAAATCCACTTTCTGTACATATATAAAGTGACAATCTTCAAAATTTAACTGCAATATCCTTATTTAATCATAGTTCATTTTATAAACAAGAAGTAAAAAAAAACTACAAAGCATCAATATAAATTATTTGTGAAATAAAAAGTTCAATTTGCAGGGAGTTTATAAAAGATATATTTTATAAAGATAAGGCATGCTTTTCCCCCTAAGAAATATTTGCCTTCTTACTTCTTTGGATCCTATACATCACAGATATTTGCATGTAACTATGTATTGTGAATTATACAAAAGACCAAAATCTTGGGAAAAAGAGAACAAAAGCTTAGGAAAAAGAAATCTAATCAATAAATTAAACTGCTAAACATCATATGGCACGATCAGACAGTACATATATACCTAATTAAGAACTGCTATACTACAACACAAGACTAAAATCTGCCATTTCTTGGCTTCTGATACTTTGGCTGAGTAACCTAACATTATTTTAAAGTCAGTCATGCTGTTAACATATTAATAAGTGAATATCAGACTTAACAAGTATTTCATCTTCTCACTGAAAATTTGGCTCATTGATTTCTTGTTTTAATACAATATAAATACTTCTTATAGTAGGGTCTAGTAGATAAGAGATCAATTTGTTTCAAGTCCATGCCAATACTGCCACTCATCTCTGTGGAATTTCATCTTGGATATGACAAATATTTTCAACAATTGATAATAAATCAAAATACTATGAACAAGAAACTGAGTACTGTAATTAAATACAATTAAATCAACTAAATTGATTTCAATCAATAAATTAAATATAATTAAATGAACTAATCTTCATGAAAGCCAAAAATAGCAGCAGCTGGGATCTCAGAATACTGATGTTTTATAACCTTTTGAGGGATAGTCTTTGGCATTCTGGTTTCTACTCTAGTTCAGTTTCCCAGAAGACAAGCATTTATAGTTAATTACCAACCTCAATCATATTTGCATATCATTTTTCTTAAAGCATCCTTTCAAACACTTCTTCCAAGATGAAATTCACTTTTTATTTTCAGCTTGAGCAAACTGTAAAGTACACTTACAAAATACAGATTTTTTTTTTTTTGGCAGCGACTTGGTCATTTCTGATTTTACAGGTCTCTGAATGAGAACTGTCATGAAAAGACCTGACTAGACCATTGCAAGTAAGGGCATTCCCCACTATCTGCCATTTCCTCTATCCCAAAGTATGTGAACCAGCATCTTATATTTCTTTCCCTGGACAGCAGCATTCTGTTATATCTGTGCTTGCACAACAAGACCACACATATCCAGGGAATCAAAGAAAATAAATGCAGTCCTTGAGCTTTCTCCTCTTTAAATTCATCTTCTGACAGGTTCCCTGCACTGAACAGTGGACTATGCCATGCTGTTACTTCATAAGAACTCCCAATGAACCTTCAGAACAACAAAACTCCTCTACATTTTTTTCCACTAGCCTAAACTGTAGTAATATGTGCTTAAAGTATGGCTTTCAATGTGTAAGCATATGCTATGCAATCTAGCAGCTTCCTGATGCTTCCTACAAAAAAAAAATCAATTTATCATCATTCAGATTTTGTGAGAAAATGTGGTTTTCCTGCTATGCCACCCCATGAGATGGCAAGTGACAGATTAGGAGTCTGTTTGGAGAAAAAAAGTTTAAAAGCTAGATGATATAATGGTAGAGATAGAAAAAGTTCTAGATGCATCTATGCAGATTTTTAATATGTCTAAATGTAGATCATTTTGGGGAGAAAAAGGTGATCATGACATATTCATCAGCATCTGGAAGTTCAGCACAGAAAAGCCATCAAATAGAAGGTGAAACTTCTGCTAAGCTACCCAAGTCTGAAATGGTGAGATTCTGCATTTCTGTGTACTGTGACTGTACAAAAAGCATTTGGTGAGCCAGATTAGAGATATTATCAAATTATCATATCAGAGGATCAAGGAAACAGTGGTATAGAAATCAAAGTTCGTTGGCTTTTTCTCATGGGCCAGGAGAAATCTTATTCTCAAAATAAGAAAAGTAGAAACTTTGAAATGTTTAAGTATGCCAAAATTAAGTATCCCAGTTTCAAACATCTCTCAAGAATTTGCTTGATATTTTCTCTTTGAGAGGGGCCACTCACAGGCCAAATTAATCTCAGGCAAATTGAACTGCCATAAGAATTAACAATAATGAAGAGAGGTAAAAAGATTTTACATCTGTCTCTTATAACTTTTTTATAGTAGCAGAAGCAGTTAGCCACTTTATAACTAGCAGATGAAGCAATATTTATTGGGTTTTTTAAACAGAGAAACAAAGTATGGGAGAAAAGTTGATGTAATATCATTTTTATACCATTGATTAAATTTTCAAAGCACTTCATTGATATTTAGAAGGAAATACAAATGAGAAAAGAACACATCCAATTAGCACTGTAATATTAGATACCAGGCTTACAGAGTACATCTTCAGTATTTTAGGTGAAAGCAACCAAGAAAAACACTTGGAATAATCTTGTGATTATGATTTTTATATATTTTTATTGAGCACATAAATCAAGATTACTTTTGAAAAGGAAACATGAGAAGCAGGGAAGGAGCTCCATCTGTCAGGCTCTAATGAGCTCTAATCATTCCCTTTTTTGAAAGGAGTCTTGATAAAACAACATGAAAATCAAAGTCATCATGCAGTCAGTTGCAGTGCCATCCATATTAAAAGATGTACCTCTGCATATTTAACCTCTGAGGTTTTGCTCAGCCCTTCACACTCCTGTCATGTGGCTCCCCATCAATAATGCCCTCCTGGGTAACTGAAGTTCCAGGTACTCCTGTAACATCTCCAGTGGTGAAAAGTCACCAGGTGCCCTCAGGTGCAGCTAAGCAGGTCACATCAACCCTCACTGCAGCACAGGATCTGGTGGTGGTTTCTCCTGTTGTAACAGGAGTGACCTCACAACCTAAAGCCTGATAACATCTCACACAAAGCAGTGTTCCAGCTGACAGCACCACACACTAGAACAGCCCCTGGATGCCTGTATTTTGGTACAGCAAGTTGATAAGGATCAAACACATCTATTATGCAGTTGGTAGCTTTAGTATTCAGCACACAATCTTTGGCTCAAACAACACATTAAGGCTCCCTGGTATGTTATTCCTAGAATGTTGAAATAACCATATGAAAGATCATAGAGTAATGATTGGATGCAACAATGCTTCAGTTTTAGACCAAGTTCTCCACCTTTCTTTAATCATGTTAACATGTAATAATTCTTTCTTACACTGATCCATGCAAATATTAGTTTTACCCTTTGCTTAATGGCTTCCTTTACATCCTTTCTGAAAATCTGACCTGTCCTAGAGTATTTCCTATATTTTCAGCTAGTTTGGCCTTTTCTCCCCTTTATCTACAACAGTTAATGTTATTCTACGATAACATATCTTTCTGAAATAATTTTCAGCCCTAGAATACATAGTTTTGTTTCCTGAGGCTAACCCATTTAGCTCATGGGTATATTTAGTAAGCATCTTCTCCCACAACACAACCTAAGGCACAAACTTCACCCTGGATCCAATATGATTGAGTCACACATCCATTATCTTAACTTTCTTTACAGAGTATTGGTTTCTGCATGACTGGGCAAAGTTAGAAGCATCTAAGTTCGATTTTTGTTCAAGACAATTGTTTGGTAGCTAGATAGCAAGGTCTGTGGAAAACTTCTGCCAGTTACTGTTCTTTGCTGCATAAAATATATTTTGTTCTTCCTCAGGTACTATTCTAACTCTCATATTCTAACTCTCTCATTTCTCACAGTTATCTTTCCAAAGCCTGGACATGGATTAAGATAGATCATTCTTTTATGATTTGTGAAATTTTATGCATTATTTTTTACAAACTTATGTTAATTAAATTATAAGGTCCTTCCTAGATTCAAAGAAATCACTGTTCTATTTTCGTCCCAGTTTACAGCCTGATTTACTCTGCAGCATGTGAATTCTCAGTACTTTTTCCACATCCTGCCAGAACATGCTGGCTGTCTTTTCTTACCATGGTGCTCCATGATAAGACAGTTTCAATTAGGAGTTCCACCTAAAAAACTTTGAGCAAGTCTCAAATCTTGAGAAATACCTTCAAAGTTCATCCAACTTATTTATTTTTGAAATTCTGCTCAGCAAGTTATTTCCACAAAGCACAGCATCATTACCATTTCTTGACCACAGTTTGATAAATGGATTGTGTGCCATTGTACTATTAAACAAATCTGTTTCCATAACTTCGCTAGCTTGAGACTACTTTAATTCTTGATGCCTCTCCAATTGTCTCCAATGATTCCTTATTAAGATACTCAAAAGTCTGTTATCCATTCTCTTTCCCACCTACTACTGTTTCTACTTCCAACCCTGATAATGGCTAAAGAAAACTCAGAGTCAGAGCTGATACCAAAACTAGTATTACTCTACTTACAGGGAAGCTAACAGTCAAAAAAAAAAAAATCAGAGAAGAAATTAATGTCTCTAGCCCCACAGCTGCTAGTGTTTCCATCCAGAATGTTCCTTGCCAGTCAACACATACATAAATGTCACTTTCAAATAAGCCTCCTTCAAAGAAAAGTGAGCCAGCCAAGAAAGCTAAAAAAATCTGGTACATAGTTCAGGCCCTATTCCAATGCTACCCACCAGCACTGCTTATGCAGCATGAATGTGTCTCTTATATGCCTTCAAACAGATGTTAACCAGTTGAGGAGAGGCTTTCTGCTGGTATAGATCCCACCACCCCACTTGGCTGGGGCCTGTGAAACCACTGCCACACTTGTGCAATTATTCCCTTCCGTAATCTTACAGAACCTCAACAACCAGCCCCAAACAAAATGCAATGCAAATGTCCTGTACTTCTTTTTAAGATTATTACCTCCAAGTTGTGCATAGGAAAAAGCAGAAATGCTTTCTTATTTTACTGACTTTTCACTTTAAGAGGGCATGCTGCGCAGTAAGTCCATTTTAAATGATGCTTTTCAACAGACAGCGTCAGCTTTTCAGAGGAGAGCTGCACATCAAATGTAGGTCAACAGAGGTAAGACTGCATAGGAGGATCACCACTAAGAAATGAAAGCAGATTGGATTTTATTCAATTGTAATTCCAGGTAATTGTAAATATGAGGTAGAATTACAGAAAATAATGAAAGGAGTATTAAAAGTTTGTGGACTTCAAGCAATACAATTGCTTATACAGGAATGTTTCACCAGCCAAGTATCTACTGTATTAAAATGTGTAGCTAGCTACTTTTTTTAATCCTTTTTAATAGTCTATGTCATTCAAACATCTTTTTTGCTGATCTCAAAGAGCTTAGTTCATCTTATTGAACAACAGCATAGAAAAGAGGATGGCTACTCTAGGAAACATGAAAAATATTGTCACTTTCCCTAGGGAAAAATTGCAAAACGACAAGGATTTTCTTCAGCTTCCACCTATAAACAAGTGATAGAAGTTAATCTGCATATTCTACTTCAATTATTTAAGCTAAGGAATCAAGTAGCTAAGCACATAATCATTAAAACAGTGTTAAAAGCTAGCTACTTAAAGGGACAGCATGTCCTATTAACACCACAGCAGCAGGACAACTGTGACATGTTGCTGGACACCTGCATATGTTATTGCAGCACTGGAGACAAGCAGGTAAGTAAATCTCATTTGTGGTCAATGACTTAATACTGGTTCACATCTGGACTTCAGCCTCACTGATTAACTCCAAGTATCATTCTGATTCACATTTTTATGTATTATGAAGAGGTAACAGTACTTTTCCCATTGCTTCCATTTTTCAATTCAATGCTATAACCTGAGCAATACAACCTCACAGTGTGTATCTACAATAGTAGAAAGCTAAAAAACACACACCATCTGAACAACACACAAATACATTGTACTGCTTTAAGTACATGCTATTAAGATCAAGTTCTCTTCCTTGTTACATTGTACTCACCCATGCTGATGGGCTCACCACAAGATGTAACAGGGCTAAGCCAGAAGCATCAGGAAACAGCCTTGGCAGTGCTTTATACGGGGCATTTAGTCCATATCCTTGTCCAAAACCAGAAGATAAAATACCTGAACCATTCTGAGTTGTAAGTCTAATCTCTTATATCCCCCTGTGGGTCCAGAGCTTCTTCAGACAGTCCATCCCTTTGATTCACAGCTTACAACTAGAAATTCATCTGCTGATTAACGTGTACTCTCCCCACTGCAATTTAAGACACAATGAGGAAAAAGAGTAGGGTGTTGAATGGCAGCCCCATTGGATGAGTTTTAAATGTGAGTTCTCAGTTGAGATGCCATTTAGGCTGTCTTGGGTTCACACCATTCAAGTCATACATTCACCATACATCACTCTTACTACAGATTTGAAGGCTTCTTGTATACTTGCCAGGCTGCACTTTCCTGGAAAAATGAAAAAATAAATTCTAAAAATTATTAAGATAATTCATTCCTGAGAATCTACTAGGAGTAATTGGAATTGTTCAATAGTAAAACAGTACTTTAAGTTTATAGTCCTGACAGATATTCCTCTTAGCTCATTATGAACTTCAATGCATTATTCAAACTGAAAATAGGTCACAAAAAAGGGTTCTTCACTTAGAAATTTTTACAACAGTTCAGAATCAAACAAATCTGCTTAGATTCCAAATGTGGTTGAACAGATGCTGGGAGAAACATCCTGTACCAGTGTTTCTGTAAAGTAGTCTGTTTGCAACGAGCATGTTCTTCCATGTGAGAACAACCAAACAATCAAATCCAGAAAGTGCTCTCCTATGGGAAGAACTAGTTTAGATCGTCATGGACAGTGCAAACTGGCAGCCCAAAAAGAACTTAAGAATTTTAGCCAAAAAAACAAACAAAATAACTGATATGCAGTCAGAACTTGGATTTTGCCCGGGGGAAAAAAAATGTAGCTAATGCTGATTCTGGAAGTTTTATTGTTTTACACTAAAACCAGTGAAATTCTTACAGGAACAAGACATTTGTGCACACAGTTGTTGCACAACTGTCAGCAGTATTTTATGTTGTTTTTAAAGAAGAATTAGATTTATTACTTGTACAAGCTGTATGGAAAAAGCTTTCAGTGTGGAAACACAAAACCACCTCCAACTTTGTATGTAGCAAAGCCAAAAATCAATTTTTAATTAATGAAATAGCTTGAGAAATCATGTTCTTATACTATGTTTGTGATCTTGTGGAAGCTAAGAGCAGAAATACCATTGACTTTAAAGTAAATAAGGTTGAACTTGGCATCCTCAAGCCCTTTCCCAACTAACTCCTTTAAGGCTGGGTCTCAATGAGGCAAAAACTCCATGTACTTTTATAGTCATGTTCTCAGTTGGATGGGTGTGGTATGACTGAAAAACACTGTTTAGGAGCAGGCTAGAAAACCTAAAGCCACATTAGCTGACCAAACTAAAGAGAACACTATTTAGTCATACTCGGCTCATGCAATTTTGCTCTACAAGGTTGAAGGACAGGCTCCAATCTGCTTATGAAGACATACCCCAACTGTTTAACAGTGGCATGTCATGCTAATTCACTGGAAAAGAGTGACAAAGACAGCACAGAAAGCTATGATTTTTATATTGCATCCAGAAAGCTATTCTAGCCTCTTATACACCCATAGATTTTTTTTCATCAGCATTTCACAGTGCACAGCAAAAGGCAGGCTGTGATGAATAAAAGAGTCTATGGACTAGTTATAATCTTGGTTAAAGACTGAATTTCCTACCCTGCTAAAACTATAAATATTACTTCACTTATGTTAATGGGCTATCTTTATATCTCCATTTTGGATCATGAATTTCAAGAGTAGCAACATGACAAAAATTAATATGTTAAGATACAAATTAGAAGAAAGGAAAATAACTAGCAGTAATAACTCCCCAGCAAGCAACCAAGATCCAATGTTCTTCTATTTACTATTAATCAGTCAGCAATTTTTTCAGAAAAAGCTATCTGACTTAGAAGAGAAAGGACAGGTAAGGAAAAAATAATTTTTTTTGGAAGATGTATTTTAAGTTAATCAGACCAAATAAAAATAAATAGTGAAAAACCAAAGCAAGCATGTGCTGGCTCCTACTGTTTGTCTGGATCTGTAGGTGTCCTCTACCAACTGTATCACACAGAATACTCTTTTGCAAAAGACAGAAATACTTATCTTGAACTTTCTAAAGCCCACTCAAAAGTAGAGAAAACTAAACAAAAGGTCTGAAAAAATACATGCATCAGTCACTAAGACACTGTGAGGAAAGGATCAGCACTGGTCCTAGAAGCCTGAAGCAATAAAGGCACTTCATTTCTCCCCTGATGCAGGAGTCAGGGTACATCAAGGATACAAGGCGGGGATCAAAACTGAGTTCAAGCTGGAACATATCTAAACCACAGTAACAAGCCCACATACATATGGATGCTAAATGCAAGGCGTCTGCTGAGACCTTTGTCTCTTCACCCATCCACTTGGATGCCTGGATATCATGCAAATAAACCTTTATGGGGGATAAAGAGGGTGGGGAGAGGAAAAAAAAAAAACCTAAACCCCTAAACATTCAAGACTACCAAGTAAGTACCTTTGGTTAAAAAAATATCTACTTTAAGATACATTGAAGTTAAAGTTCAAAGTTAAGGTTCTTTGAAAAAGACAAAGCTCACATAAAACCAGGGAAAACAGTCTCTCCTGTATTTCTGAAATCTAAGGGCATGCCTTTGGAATGCATGGAGGAGAAAAAGACTACAGAAAAACTGCAAAAAAAAAATCAGAAAAAGGCAAAGTTATAGTGCTATTGAAAAATAATCATCTTTGGGGTGTTTTGTTTTTCATAGGGTTTGGGTTTTGGATGTTTGCTGGTTTGCTAGGTTTTTTTACAAAAAAAAACCCTCTAGCATTCATTACCATTAGAGATATGATATTTAGAACACTAAAGGTCTATGGATGCAATAATGTATCAGAAAATCCTGCCCCAATATTTCCCCTTTTTTTTCCAAAATCTTTCAGAGAAAAGTGAAAACAACTCCATAAAGGATTAATGTTAGCTTTAGGATTATTTTCTCTACTTAAAATTATCAGATCAAAAATAACAACATGTTAAAAAGCAGGGGCAGGGGTTCAAGAGAAAAAAAAAATTCCTCCTTCCCATCTTCCTTTCCAATCTCAAAGAAGAGAAATTGTAACTAATAACTGAAAATCCTTAGAAAAGAATATGACTCAAAGTTAAGGGATGTTATTTCCCTAGAGTCAACAGCCCTTTCCCCTAAAGGCAATGAACACTGTGGTCAAGGCACACTGAATTCAGCCACCGAAGGCTTCATCCCCAGTTTTTCTACAGACATTTGTGGATGAATGCCAAGGCAATTATTTCATCTATCAATTCCTATTTATTATTCAGGCTATACAATAGAGTCTGCTACAACAAACTTTCAAGTTCTATTCTACAAGCATGAACTTGCAGCAGTTGAAGAGTTGGTGTGAGACAGATAAGGGCTTGAGGTTGAATGCTGTTAAAAATAACCAAAGGAAAATTTAACTGTAAGGAAACAAAAATTCTTCTGCGGTCAAAACAGGGAACAGCAGAAATACTTAAATTACAGCAATATTAAAAAAAAAAAAGGGCATTTGTTCATCCTGTCTTGGTTCAAAGCAACAGAAATCCAAAAAATAAATTTTTATATGGGTTTTTGTACAAGGATACAATTAATTTCATTATTTTCAGAATAAAAAGGGAATGCTGCCTTGTACTCTGGTCACACCAAGGTCTAAAAGAGTCAGTTTGTTATGTTAAGTATTCTAATATTGAATCAATGACAACATGGGATGACACATCTCTAGTGTTATACATCTAAACAATAAAATGTGGCAACTCATACAGCCACCACAATGGTGTCACTGTGATAAGCACACGCAGTTTTGCAGCACATCAATATTTTTGGTTCATCACCACCCATGGCAAGGGAATACCTTCCATATGTTCATGGTTCCTTACAATCCATTGGTCACACTTCATGCTGCTTCAGAGAAACAGAGAAGCTTGACTTTACAAAGCGTCATATAGAAATTGCTATTAAATTATACTGATAAAGAACCTCTTCATTTAATCTTTAAAAGATGAGAATAAAACACACCCTGGGACCAGAGAGAAACTGATTCTTGTGCCAGGAGAGGGCAATTCAGAAGACAGTGGTGTGTGATACATACTAGAGACCAGTTTTCTTCAGAGCCCTCATAAAACAAACAGACCTGTAAGTCTAACATTTTTCAGAAATACATGCATAATCACACACTACTTGACATTATTTAGCATGATAAATTAGGACAGCAGAGGAGATGCAAAACTATGAAAACATGTACCATCATCAGTGAGTATAATTACATTATTTCAAGCTTTACTGTGACTCCTATAATAGCAGTCTTTAAACAATTGATAATAACATTTTACGTTTCAGTCTTTCCTGCATGACATGTTTCCTAAAGCATATGGTACTCTTCAGGTAACAGCCCTTAAGCTCTAAGCTGGGGTTTCTAAGTTATGTGCTTTCAACTTCCATTCCTCCTTAGGATCTATGTCACTTCAATAAAAAGAAAAATATAAAAACAATTCTTTCCTTTATGAACATTCAAAGCTAAATATATTTGAACTGAAGTAATTAAGAGTATGTTACACAGTCCCTATACACCACACAATTCATCAGCAGAAAAGCCCTTTTGTTTCCATAGCTTTAAAGACTTCCAACTCCATCATCTCCTTTCTGCTTGCTAGTTAAACAACCTCCAATACTCCATCTGTAAAAGACAGATTAGTACTATGTTGCATGGGAAACATTTAAGATGTTCCCTTCAAAATTAGCTGAAGATACAGTAAGTAAACAGTATTTTTTTTAAAAATCTATAAATAGACATCACGCTAATAGTTATTACATTCAATAATTTAGCATGATGTGCATGACAGCTTCGACCTCCAAAATAATTTAGCGCCTTGAGCTGAGATTAAATGCAGAACATTAATTTTTCCCTCTGGTTGTCAAGCCAACCAAGAGGCCCGTCAAATCTATTTAAATTAAGCCTGCATCATGTAATGATATTAAAGGGGATAAAATATTAATATAGGTCTGTGATAGAACATTGGACAAAATAGCTGCAGTAAGGCAGCTTTAATTTACTACACCAACAATCTGTCTTCACACTGAAAGCGGGATTTAACGGTTCACAGAAATACATATTTGAGTTTATATTATATGCTAATTTATAAAATTATATTGATTTGAATTGCTGAGAATATTTAGCAGTATTATATAGAACAAAAAAAAAGTTATGATTCCCAATTTAATTCTACAGATGTAGGGAAAAAATAATATTGGATCAAAGTCATGATGTCTGTGTGTGTCCCATAAGCAGATGTTATTTCAGCAATAGCAGTATGGCTGCATCCATTTATTGCTAGCAGTGCATTTTATTCCTTCAGCTAAGGGAGGATAAATGTCATTCAAAACTTCAATATTTCATAATATAAAAAAGGATTGAAAGGGTAGGTAGTCTCCCAGACTAAAGACAAACAACTCTGAATATTTAGGCTATGGGTACTTTATGAGAACAGTAAGGTTTCTGCTGAGACCTGCTCAAAAGAAAGAATAGTAAAATAAAACAAAATAAGTGTGTGGGATTGGTCATGTTTACAAACAATACCACAAACATCCAGAATATATTCGATGCCACATTCTTCCACTCCATCACAGTTACTTTTATTTTTTAAATTTCCAGATCATTTACTTTGTAATCTTTGGGATCCCAACAAGAATGCAGACTTGAAAATATATTCTGTCACCTAAATTCAGAATAAATCTTGCACACTGCTAGGTTGCAAAGGCATTGCTGCTGTGACAAAAACTGGAGCAAGGTCCAAATTAATTTTATTAGAAGTAAACATTTTTTATTACTGTTTGTTCAGAGGATGGTGTGCCTCTTCTGCAAAATCTTGTTTCCTAGAAGAACTGAAAACCTAAAAAATAAAGTCTCGATCTTGGTGCACTTTATTGCTAATCAACAGAAAAACTAAAAAAAAAAAAGAAAAAAGTATGTATAGAGTATTTCATATAAAACATGGCAGGTAAGGAAGAAAAGGTTGAGATTTACCAAGGCAGAGTGGACACAAGAGGATGTTTGAGTAGGGTTTGAAGGTGTTTGTGGCATGGCTCCAAGTTATCTCCCAGATATGAAGTTTCTTTAAGAAAGACTGTCCATCAAGCCCAGTCAAGGTTGCTAATTGCATTTAACTGAAAGTCAGTAACTCTAACAGACCAAAACATCAGGCTGTGGTATTCCTTAAACACACATTCAATGCAAGCTCATTCAGCCTTAGCACATTACAGACTCACAACTGATAGATGAGAATGCTCAGGGTAAGCTGAATATCTAATAAACTGGTTGCCTAAATGGCTGCTGGAGAATGACCTCAATGAGCATTTCACTAGATATGCCATAGTCTGTGTCAGTTCTCATAGCAGCTTTTGTTTTTTCCTTTTTTTAGTGTTCATCCATACTGCACAGAATGTGGCATTCATACACCATAGCCATGCCACAAGCCCCTCAACAAATCCTTTCCCACACACAGGAAGGACATAAGGTAAGTGGTTATGAAAAAGGAATTAATTTATGGCTGAGCTGACAGCTTGGATTCAAACTATAATTTCTACCAAAGGAGGTCTAGACCATACTAACCTTCACACTGCAAGACCAAAGCAGTTACAGCTTTAACTCCCATGTTCCTCCAGTGAAGGAAAGGCTTGACACTAATATATTTTGGAAAGTATTGGTTTGCTAGAAAATCAGGCACTTCCCACTGCTTGATGGGACATAGAGGGCATAGGCCATAATTTACTAAGGATCCTCCTTGAAGTTAAAAATTAGCATTTTAGCAGAATACACGTGGCTAATTAGAGAGCAGAGTGAAACTAAATAATCTGAATCAATTTTACAAGCAATTATTCCCATTTAAAGGCTGGTGAAACTGATAAATATTGAGCAACATGTGAAATATACACAAAAATGTGAAATTCCACAAAAGTAAGATGTGTTGGGACTTATCTGTTTGCTGACAATTTTTGGGGGGGAATTTTTTGTAAGCTTGCTTTGTTGTTTTGTTGCACACCTATCCATCTATATCTTGGTCCTTTTGTAGCACTGAGCATCTTTCACAAAGTAAATTTAAATCAGTTGTGGAACACAAAAGGTGGTATGAGCATGTAATGCCACTTATGTATATATAAATTTTAAAAAACTCAAAAAGTAATGTACCAGAAGAAAAAACTACAAAAAAAAAAAAGCAACCAAGAAAACAACCACAACCTCACACACAACTATAAAAGAAAAGGACCAATGTAAAGAAGATTTCTAAGCTTTCAGATACTAAGTTTAGAGGAGAAAAGCACAAGAAAGACACGTACCACAGAATTACCTCAACCTTCTCTAAATATTTACTTCACCCTCATGCCCTGAGGCAGAATCTGTTCCATAGATACTTTTAACACTATATGACCCTACACTTCACATTTTAACTCCTGTGTAAAGACCACAACACCTAAATAGAAAACAAACAAACAAATACAGAACCGTTTGCTTGTCAATTTTGCTTCATTGGTAATCAGGAGGTTGGAAGGATACTTTCTATTTTCTTGGGAAGTTCTGTTTAGCAATTTTTATACTGTGAGAATGTTTAACAGTTCTGCTTTCACTGAGCTCACATTTGAACATCAGCACTTGATCTCTCTGTGCAAGAGGAGCACAAGGCTGCACAGTGTTTTCCAGCTTATCTCAGTTTGCATCCAGAGACAATACCAAATTGTGTGCCCAAAAGACACCAAAACAGAACTGGAAGAACTGAACCACAAGTTTCAACACACAGCATTTTGCATGTAGAGGCTGGGAATTGGCAAATTGCAATAAATTATCTGATAAAAGATTATTGGTTTAGTCTCAAAGTTTAGCAAATTCTTGAGTTTACATTTTTAGAACAAACTACTGGAGTGCTCAGTCTTGCAACATTTACAGAAGACACAGAATTTTTATCTGCACTTTCTTTTGGAAGGTGTGAAATAGTCTTGACCTGCTTTATATCCTGGATGATTTCTGGGCATTTTACTTTGTCTTTTCAGGTATGAGAGCAGGTTTATCATTAGGGCACCTCCACATTAAGAGCATTTTTAACATCTGGCTATTGCTTTTCTTAGGAGACAAGAGTGCACACTCCGAATTTTTTTATGACACATTGACACCAGAAAAATTATTTTAAAGAGAAGTGAGTTTTATACTAAGATCTTAGAGGCTGTGGATCTGCAGCTGTCCACAGTCATGCCAGCAATAAAGCCTATCAGCTGTCCTCTTATGAGATTTGATGTTTTTGTCATGATCTGTTGCAGCTGGATACCACATCAAAGCAGTGCCTCCTTGGACACATTCCTCCTGGATGCTTTGAAGAGAAGAACCAGAACACTGAATATGACCCCATGTCAGAGGGGTACCTGGGACAATATCTTCAGGCAAAGAGCTCAAATCATTATAAGGCACCAAAGGAAACAACTGCTGCAATTCAAACAGCCAACTTTTTTTCTGAGCATACCTGAAAGCAACAGCCATCCTAAAGCATGACAGATTATCATTACTCTTTGTCCAATTTTTCCTTTCAGTATGAAATTAAATATCAAGAGACCTGAAGCTTGCAGAAAGCCAAAAGCAGCTTCAGTGGTGATAGCTGAGAGCCACATCACTTCGATTTGTACAAGACCAGCATGGATAATCTGTCCTGCACATCCCTGTGGAGAGGGTGAGCAAAAAAAATCAGATTTCCCTATTCTGAAGGCAAAATGAAAAGCAGAAAGTAATATCTCTTCTCTGTACTTGAATTAGCATCACTAAATATAATTAGTCTTTATCTTTTCATTTACCCCATACACACAATTCCAAGGTAAGGAAACAGCAAAACACAGGTAAGCATAGTAAAATACTTTTGTGCCTAACAATACAAATGAAACACCCACTACCATTTTTATAAATTTTTACAATTTAATTGTCCTAGAATATCAAGATTTATTAAATACTGCTCCAGTTACTGGAACAAAGCCTCTACATTGGAAAAATTAGAAGGATCTGAAACAGAGGCACAGAAGAACAAGAACAGCAATAACAGAGGGCAGTAGATATGAACAACCTAAACAAGCCAGAACAGCACTTCACACAGAGATATGTCTTGCTTCTAGATAATTCCCTGGTTTTCTGACAACAAATAATGATCTAAACCAATTTCCAAACTGAATTTCTTGAGGCTGATGCATAGTTGCATTTTTTTTACCTGAGGTCCTGATTCAACAAGCAATTTCAAATTCCACATGGTATCAATCAAGGAATTATGCCAATAGCATTCTAACACTACATATCTTTGGAAAAGGTCAGCAACAGATATCAAGTTATGCTAGCTGTCACAATTTCATAATGTCACCACTATAAAACTGGAGTCAGCTGTTCATGATTCTCTAATGTGTGCTTTCCCCAGGTGTACTATCAAAAGAATTCCAGCATATATGAGAGTAAAACTTAAGAAAGGGTAACTAACTACTCCTTATTCCTAAATTGGGGAAGAATATTTATTGAGTACAGGGATTTAAACCACCTTTTAATGTCTATTTTAGTACAGCAGAAAAGCTCTACCTACTCCCTACTTTAGAAAAACACAAAATCTACTGTTGCCCACACCAGTTTTCACATACTTAGATAACATTTACACCGTATTATTTATACTATAAACTATACTTATACTATTCCACTGTATACCTTATTTACCATAAGCTCTGAGAACACATACTCACTTGAAGAAACACAAATTGACATATTTTGAGTCAGTTCTGCTCGTGAGGTTTTCAGTAAGACACCTGTTGGACCAAATAAACTTCCCTAAAATACACTGATGTTACACATTCTTACAGTCCAAGTAATTATGCTGTTATCAGTCAAGGAGTCTTGGGTAGGACAGAGATGATGCTTCACTTTAATTTATTAATTCATTAGAATGCTCTGAAGCATCAGGACTTTTGGATCTCATTACCAAATGGAAAAAACTCCTCCACTTCCATTTCTGTCCAGGCTGTAGTAGAAAATAGAAATTAAACACTTTGAAACCTCCCCTGTATATAGCATTTCTGTCAGAGATACATCACAAAGGTTTTGTAGAAAACATACTCCTTTTTTCTCACCTTAGGGGAAATTTCTTAATTTCACTTTTACTGAGACAAGTAATTTTTTCCTCAAAATTACCTTAAATACAACAGACAGGGTATCACATATGGGGATAATTTCATTCATAAGGCATTTCCCATGGCTCACTACTTACAACTGATTGGGACCATCTACTAAGAGATTCCACTCTGTAGACTCCATATTACATTTTGAGTTCACACATTTAATGAGACATTAACATACCTGAGCTAAAGCATGCAGAAAATGAAACCCAGATTTTTAAGCATTTTATGCACACCTTCAGAACACTGCATACTCATTTAATGTCTGGAAAAGCAGTGCTGCTTTTGTTTGATGTCCTTAGAATAGCAGACCCATCAAAGTAAAGAATTAAACCATCCAAATTGCTTTCCCAACAAAAACCCTTGATTTCATCTAACATTCTGCTTTCAGTGCAAAGGCAGATCATCTCTTTCATTTTGCACTTTTTTTTAAAGTAAGTTAGTCCATTCAGCTTTGGAGATTTTGGAGAACAACCAAAATCAGGAAAGCTTTTTAATTTTTGGAACTGATGAGTTAATAGACTCAATTATACTACCTTATGAATATTCAAAGTAATCAACTTGACCAAGGACTAAAACCAAAAAAAACCCCATATATATTTCAAAACTGGGCACAGCAAAGTGTGGCCTTTGATCTGTTTACAAGGGGACCAATTTACTATTTACAAGAGGCCAAGGGGACTCCCTCACCCTAGTTTCACAGCCAAAAACTCCCTGATGCATAACCACAGGCTCAAGACCCTGTCCTAAATATGTTTGTTAAACAAAGAAAAGATGATAGAAGATAATGAGAAAATATATCTCAGAATTTATCTTGCACTGGTGTCACATTTGCTTTAATGGTTTGGAACACTGAAAATCTAGACCAAGTTTCTGCTTCACATCTTACATAGCTGGTTTTGCCCTTCCATAAAAGGGTCACATTTCAAATGTAAATGTTGCTTTTTAAACTACCTTACGATAGATGACTTGGCCAAAGTTAACTAGGAGTTCAAGACTCCTATTTTAGGGAACCTCAGCCTTCAGGATGAGCTATAGTGGTGCAAGACCTGGGGAGTTAAATCTGCCCTCTGAACACAACTGACAGCAGAAACACAATAACCTACAGGATAAGGCGGCAGCTGAGAAAATACTCTCACCAAATCCATCTAAGCATCTGGTTGTTTCCAAAACTCATTTCAATAAGTTATTCAATCACACAGGAATCTATGATCTTGCCAAGATAGTCAAACAACTCCTTTCAGAGCAGGCTTATACTGGAGAGTACCATTATGTACCCCAAAAAATCCACTAGAGTATGTGGGGAAGAGTCGGTGGAATCTCTCAAAACCACTCTCTTCAAACAAAAATGATACTGTAGTGCAGTATGCCACAATTAGCTCCTAAGTTGTCTGACCTTTCTGTTTTTGCCTAGCTATAAAATGGAGATAATCTATATCATGATTCTGCCAGTTGAGTGAGAAAAGATTAATTAGTGCCCATGACATTATAAAAGTGGAAGACAACTCTTCCAAGACATTTCTTTTACCCAGAGATATGGGGCATTTCCTGCATTTTCATAACCTTTCCTTTAAATTAAAAAGTTGCTATGTTTTTCAATAAGTATGACGGTTTCAGTTGCATCAATTACACTTTTAACAGCAACCCTGTTATAATTCCTTTTAAAAACAACTAAGTATTTCTTTCTCCCTAGAGAAAGAAACTTATGATTTTCTACAGATTTGTGTTTCATAACTGACCGATATATTTAGCTGTATTCTAACAAAGCAAGGCAAGGTTTACACAGAAGAGTAATACCTTATTACAACAGATATCACTAAAAGAGAAAAACAGTTGTGAGCAAACAAACCTTTTTCAATAGTAAAGAATCCAAAGAGAAGGGCGTGCTTCACTGGGGATTACATCCTCTAGCTTTTAACATAGTGTTATCTAAAAATTGGAAGTAACTATTAATAATTTGTATTTATGAATTCTATAGTAGACAATAGGGTTGACTTAACTGTGAACTTTCAGGTCTCTGTACCATTAAAAGGATGTTTTCATTGCTAAGCTACTTTATTTAATGAAATTTGAATGCTATCATTATCTTCTAGCTCCTCACCCTGCCAAACAAGTCAGGCTATTTAAGACTGCAGGTCAAAGAAAATCGCATGCAAACTACAGACAGGGAAAAGTATTAAAGACTGGATCTATTAGTATAAATGTAAGTCAAAAGTGTTAGAGCTCAAAACATTTCCAAGTCAATTATATAACAAGAATCCATACCTAAGCAAATAAAATTTCACATCTCAAATTTCCATTCAAATATTGCAAGCATGTAAAAAAAGAAACTACAGTGTAATGCAGTTCATTCTTAATAATGGCAGAAAATAACTAAAGTAACCATCAGTGGTAAATTTCAGAACACTAATTCTATAGACAGTTAAGTCTGATCCAATTCTGTTAAATCACCATCACTGTGGTGTTTATGGTGGGTTTTTGGGGTTTTTTTTGGCTGAGTAAGGACTACAGGATTCAGTTCTTTGCCACCTGAAGTGGCATTTTGAAAAATGATGTTAGTTTGGTTTGCAACCTCAACTGACACAGGAAAACACTAAGATGAATTACTAACATTTCTGCATGAGCTCTGGACAGGATGATGCAATATGCTGAAACAACCCAAGCAACAAGAAGCAGCTCAGGAGCAAACAAACAGCAAAAGCAACCCCTGTAGCCCATGAGTGATTAACTGCCTGCACTGATAAAATGGGCAAACCCTTTCAGTGCCAGATAGTTGTTTACTTTGGAAATCTAAAACTAAACACTCTCCAACAGAGTCTGATAATCTTCATTACTGCAGTTCATGAGAATAGATTTGACTGTAAGGCACAAGGATAGACAAATGGGGACGCTGCAGCATGATCATTCAAAGAAAAAAAAATGTGAAATATTTCAACATGATTTTCAGTACAACTAAGCAATCATTTCACAGCAGCAAATACATAGGTTTCTTCTTGTATTATCTTGTGTATAAAATTGAGATGAAAAAGAAGTTTCCTTTTATATTTTCATGTTGTAGATTTAACTATCAGCTGTAAAATTGGGGATAAATGTAACGACCCTCCTGCCAGATCACACAAATAAGGAAAACAGCCTTGAAAGAAACAAAAGGTATCAAGAGAGGATTAAAAAATGCTTCAAGGCAAAAATAGCAATGAGCCTTAATTGACACTTAGGGTTGAAAGAAAAACAGCAGCTTGTGTATATCCAGAAAACACACAGCAATGTGGAGAGAATTTCAGCAGGAAGCTAAAAACAATGTCATTGTTTATCCAGTATCTGCTCCCTAATAATGTTAAGTGAAAAATTTTTCTCCAAGTTTTTCAATCAGGAAAGGAAATCTTAGAACTAAGCCACAGCATTTCTCTACTAAAAATGTTCCAAAAATTATGTTTTGGTTTGGGTGCAGTGGAACTTACATAGTCTGTTTACAAGCACTTTAGCCTTCAGTGTACACAGGACTTCTTACCTCACTTGTTTCACACAAATTAAAGAAATAACTTGGAGTTCAATTTCCTATTGAGTGTTAAAAAAAGAATTCAAACAAGGAAAAACAAAGTAAGGCATTAAGTATGGAAAATATGACCACAGTTCTTGGATTTTTGCTTCAACTATAGAAACAGTAACTGCTATATTGTTATTTTAGCAAGTACTCTTTTTTTTACCTAGTAGGAATTTATGGATCACCTCATGTATTGAAACAGGTCTGCATTGGTTCTCCACGGGTCTCACTAAATGGTATGAAAATTCCAAATCATGGACAAGGATTCAGTTAGGCAAAGAGATCTTAATTTTTTATTGTGTCACTTCTGGGTCTCACTTAACCTTCCTATAATACATATTACATAAAACCAAAGGAAGATATCATGAGAAGATAAATAGGGGCTTTTTCCTGTCATCACAGGAAAGATGATAATCATGAAAGCAAGGAAGCAGACTAAAAATAATATCTTGACATGTGTTTCAGAATTACAAACATTACATGTAATTTTTTATTGACACATTTAGAGCTGTCAGTAGCAGGTAAAATTAGGCTTCCTCTCTACATCAGACATCGGCTAGATTCAAGCAGATCAGCAGACGGGTACCTCATGTCATGATAAGTTTCAATTGAATGAACTGGTAAATTAGTGCAGACTGAAGCAACTCCACTAATTGGCAAACTAAAAGCTCAGACTGAAACCTGGTAGGTTTTACATCAGTGAGTGCCACACATCATAATTGCTACCACTAACTCCAAATCAATATGAATAGGGAGCTGTGCTCCAGTGCACGCCAAAGATACTGTTTCTTTCATCTTTCAGATGATAGATCTCACCAGAAAATCTCTGCAGTTTCCTTGCTCAGAAAGTATTCCCACATTCCCATAGTTCAGACACATTCTCTAATAAGATATTGATCCTTAAGCAGCAAGCTAAAAAACACTAACAGACCTGAGTTTGCATCCCTGCCATATTCCCTTCTATTTTCCTTTACTGCTAAGCCACCACGCACAACAGCCACACCAATACTACTCCCTCTTTCAAGATCCTTGTTTTCATTGCCTTCATAAATCTGTATTAGTTGCTAATCACTAAAGATGAATCCTCCCCCACCTCTCACTACCATACTATCATATAAAGGGTCTCCCAAATCTATTAGTGCTGCCTCTTTCCTGCCTATTTCACTTCCCTGAAAAGCAGACAAAAGCACTATAAAGCCACTTCATTAACTGAAAACACAGTTCTTTCACAATTTCTTATGAAGCTGCCTTGCCCCATTGTCTCTGAGGTATTTTCAGGATACAGCTTAACAAGGCAAGCATGACTCGAATACTGCATGTACCCTAGCTGGGAGAACTGACTGGTGGAGAGGATCAGGCATAAGCTCTAAGCATGTTTTCTCTCAAATAGTGATGGTTGTTGCAAGAAAGTTGTGATTGCAAAAGAGGGTCCTGCAGAGATGAGGCAGTGCTGTTCTGAGCCAACTTCCTTTTCTTCCTTGACATTCATGACCATTACACCTATATCTAGAAAATGGTTGAGTCCTTGACAGCTCACTAAGGAGTTCTGTAATGACCACAGATCCCCAAGTCCTACCTCCCATCACTTCCTGGATGGGCTGAAATCACATGCATGAATTACATGGCACAACTGGTGTGGAAAACCTATTGTATACATGAAGTGTGCGCCAGGTAAACTAAAAAAGGAAGTAGATAGGTCCCATACTCATTCCCTCTCTTTTGGTGACCTCAGTTCTGGGCCATCCATGGCACATGAGACCTAAGGACTAGTGACCTTTTTCTATCTTTCCCATCTTGATTTCTCTCCTCTCATTTTATCCTGCAAAGTACAGTTATTGTATTCTACCCCTCACTCTGTACCAGAAGTTTGTTACAGAAGTTGGGAGTTTGACAAAGATAGTTATAAAAGTTGAGAGCTTGTTAGACAGCACTTCAATGACTAAGTAGTTGCTGTAATAAAGGCAACTACACAATAAAGCATAAAACTTCCCCGACACATTGGGTAGTGTCTTTATTCAGCTGAACACAAGTTTACAACAAACATCATGCCCACTTCCAGGCTCTGACAGCTGGTCAAGCTGTTTCAGATTTCACTCATTCAGGATTGCATCAGGAAGCTTAGCAGCCTAGGGTTTTTTCCTCCATTCCTCAATCTACCTTGTCCTTGATTAACAACTTTGATGTGTCTCTCATATGTGGCTAATGGTTTGCAGTGTTTCACTCCTCCTGAAAGCCCAAGGCAGAAGAGAACTGCAGTGCTAAATGGAGGGAACTGAGGCTTAAAAACAGAAAGGCATCAGTTGTCAGTGACATGGCACATGCACGTTATTTACCTTCATCATCTATAAACTCAGCTGGAAGCACAGCATGGGTCCAGGGCAGCAAACTGGATTCAGATCTAAATTTCTCAGTCCTATTTGTCTATCCAGAAGACTTTAGTCTTTCGATAGTGCTTAAAGAAATGAGCATTTCTGAAGGCCTTTCCTTCTACAAAGTACATGCACATTGATCAAAATGAAGCAATCTGTCTCATCATCTGAATGTAACTTGAAACATACTACTCAGAACATCCACCACTAATATAACTCCACAGCTCCAATTCTAAGAGTATCATCAAAACCATTGTATTTTTCATTTGGTGTAGTTTTAAAAATCTAGTAAAACAAATTTTAAAAAACTTGACTGGATTTCCTGCTCTCATTAAAAATGTTTGTCCAATTCTAAATTTGTGCATCATCTGGAAGTATAGAAGCCATCCAAAAAAGGATGATCTGGCACAGGATGAGTACATGGTGGTTTCACACTCCAGAGATACAGGGCTAGCTGAGGTCTGCCTGCTTGGGAGCACATTTCCAAAGCATCACTTTCATCATTTATTACAATGCAACTTCACTTGCCAGAAGAGATATATCCAGAACAAGGTCAATGATCACTACTGAATAATGTCAGAAGCACAGAGGTGATAAGGTAAAGGAGATAAGACAAATATTTACATGAAGAACCTTCAATATAAATTTTAGGAAAACATACATAAGGTTCAAGATTGTTCAGAAGATGCTAATCTCTGTCCAGAAGATGCTAATCTCTGAAGAACTATGGGAGACAACCTGGGAGCAGCTTCATTTAGCAGTCTGCTAGCAGAAACATATGAAAGGAACACTTCTGGGTTAATCCTGACTCACAAGTAGCTTCTACACATATTTTTTGTGCTCTAAATATATTCCAATACATAGCTAATGAGAAGGGTTTTGCCAAGCAGTAGAGAGTAGCTTGCATGCCTCCAATACTCCAGTCCTGAGAAAGGACTGATTCTGAACAAGACCTCATTTACAGGATCTGGCACACAAGGGAAGGTCATCACCATTCTGTGGTAACTGCACTGAGCAGCAGAGTGGGAAAAGGTTTTAAAGATGAAATTGCAACATCAATATTGAAAACAAAGCCCACCTTTGCTTCCTCTGGACACTGTATCTCTTAATTAGTACAATATGTTCAGCTGAAAAGATATAGAATTACAAATGCAGATTCACAGGGGTCCTGAAAATTAAAATAAAAAATTTAAGAAGCCTCTGCTAGAGTTTCCTTTCTTGAAGGGACTGGTGAGGTGAAAATCCATTTAGAGGTATTAAGTACCTGTGGTATCAAAAAGGGTTGAGGAAAACATGGAATGTAATTAATTTCAGATCTTGCTCTCTGTAGAAGCTGCTTAAATTTCCTCCAATATTGAAAACAGTTCCATTTTTCTGGTAAAATACTACAATTATAAATCTTTTCAAGGTTGGTTAGTGGGGTTTTTTCACACTGTTAAAAAAAAAAAAAAAAAAAACACAAAAAAAACCACCAAGAACTATCTCTGTAATGGAACTTTTGAGCACCAGAATGACTTTTGCCATTTCTCAAAGGTGCATGGTAACAAAAGGTCACAGGCTGGCTCCACACTCCTTGTATTTAACAAAATAATGTGGTTCAGAACAGAAAAGCTCAGCTTAAAGGTCACAACAAAATCTATTTTTCTTCACTGTATTATTCTACAGAATATTTCCTTAGAGTCATATTCCATGCTAAAACAGAGTGAACAGGTTACAAAATGAATGTACGTTGTACCACTGTACATGTTGTTTTCTAGACACTGTGACACTATCACCTTTGTCTCTTTACAAGTGGGGATAGGGAAGGACACTAAACTTCACTAGTCAAAAAAAAATGTTGATGGAAAATGCCAGAACACTTAAGGAAGCTAAATATCATAGCAAACCAAATCAACACCTGTCAAAATCATGTATCAAAACTTTAAAAGCTTTAGGGCAGCAACTCACATATTTCTGGTAGGATTATTTCTTATAAAAAGTAATCAATAGTTATAAAAGTAGTTATAAAAAGCATAATCTCTTCCAGGCCTAAATAAAATTTCCAGATTCCACAACAGGCAAAACCAAACTTTTTTTTTTTTGCTTTTTTCTTATCTTCTCAACTGAAAGAACATTGGAATATGCTGTTCAGTCTATCCCATTTGTTTTAATTTTGTTCTTTTGCAGTCATCTCTGAGCTAGAGGTTGAGTCAAGAGGAAAACTTCTAGAAATTAGGTATTTTCAAGGATTTCTGAGGATTAGCACAGACCTTTATTGCCTGAAGGAACCTTAGTGAGCAATGATACTAGTTATGGATACCAAAGAGAGAGCCATGGGGTAAATCTTACTTACACCTTTTTCTTTCCTTTTGAAAAGGTTTCCACCCACAGAATGCTGTAATAATGCAACCTCATGAATAAAAGGGGTAGTACCTAGAGTTTAATAAGAAATTAGATGGAGAACCTCATTGAGTCTTGGAATCCTTCCAGTTTACAGACATACTGTGAAATCCACCTTTCTGCTCTGTTTATCTCCTAGTTTCAGATATACCATAAGACACTAAATAAAGCCAAAAACCCAATATATCACATGAAAGATTTTTTGTCCTCTTCATTTTTGTGATGTCCTCCTCCTCCACTCAACCTTTAAAATAAATTTCTTTGACATGGCTTGTGATTATCACTTTCTATGAAATGTGGGCAGGGGAAATCTCAGACCACAACCACCATTATACCACGCACTTTCCAAAAAAAATGAGCACATATATAAGGATATGCATAGAAGACATATGTATGTATTACCAGAAAGATCCATATCAAACCAAAGAGATAAAAAGAGCAAACAAAAGATACACAATAAGAATATTTTGATGAAGCAGTAAAACTATGCATATGGATCTTCCACGTTTGATAAAAAAGAAATGCCTTTTGTTAAGAAGTAATGACCTTTAAAAGTAGTGACCTAATCTACAAAATATTTCAAAGCAATAATAACCAGCACAATTAATGAAAGTTTATATAGCAAAAATCCTAGTAGTCAACACTATAGCTTTCCTGAAGAAGAATCAAAAGCATGGTCTGAACTTTCACCTTTCTTATCCAAATTAAAAGAACAAACACAAATCTTTTTATGAGCATGTAACATTGTAAATTCACACCAAATGAGATAATGATGCACAGCTCTACTATATGTAGAAACACATAAAATAAAGAATATAATCTTGACTGTTATTTTTTACTTTTTTTTAAATCCATATGTAAAGAAACCAGAATCTAACCCAGAGTTATCTAGGAATAAATATAAATAGTATAAAAGAAATCAAGCTTAGCTCCATACAAGACATTTTAGATTGCCTAAGTTTTTGTTTTGGTATTCCTGCTTTAAATGTGAGAATAATATTAACTCTTTTCTTCCTTGAATATTTCACAAGCATAATTTTACCATCAGCAACAATTTTTATTCAAAAATATATCTTCTACTAGTAACCTAATTTAAATTATACATGCTTACAAATGTGGACATATTTGTCCTTTCTAGATAAATGAGTAGCCAACCCACTCAAATGTAAAACTAATTTTTGCTCACTTGAAGATTTTAACAAATCAAGAACAATTACTACAATTGCAATTAACTAATCTTTTTTCCCATCTGCAGAGCATTGAACCATGTTTAATCATGAAATCAGGGTTCCAGATTAGAGTCACTAATACAACATGAGATGAGATGAGATAGAGATGAGAATTATGAGAACAGGACCATCCTGCTAAACCCAGTGAGTTGTTTTTCATGTAGGTTTCTGCTCAGCTGTAACACATACACAGTTTGAGTCTCTAAGGAAGATTAATTGAAAAGCAAATATTTTTCTTCCTCCTTACAATTATACAGGATCAGCAAAAACTGATTGGCCTCTTTCTACAGCACACTTCATACTCAGCTCTATTTAGTATCATGCCATCTGGGCCTAATTTTTTTTCCTTCTGACATCAGCAAGCTTCATAATGCAAAGCAAATTTCCTTTGATGCTAAGGCTAGATCAAGAATGAGCAGGCCAGCATGTTTTTCCACATTTAGACAGCCAGATAAACTCCTACTCATCTTCATCATACACTGCTGAAGAGTCAAAATTCTCCTACAGAGGCTCAATGTCTTAAAAGGAAAAACAGATGCAATATTTAGGCATTGTTGTACAGTTAACAGTCAATAATTTTCAAATTCAGCAGCTGTCAGCTCCTTTAATATTTACACAGAGTAAGCTATTCCTCTTACGGTTTGGCTTTTTTTAAATAAGAAAGTAAAGACAAAGCTAGACCACCATCCATACACCACCACATGAGACTTCTATTCCCTCTCATCAGCAGCACTACTTATGAGATGCTCACAAAAATGCTGATCAGAGAAAGGTACCAGCAATGCACATTCACCTTGTCAAGCTGTCAGCTCCTAGTAAAACTCTGACAGTTTCCAAGGTAATAGCCCCTTGATTATTGCTTGAGGTTTGTGTTCACATACAGAACAGGCTTATGAGGACAATATCTAAATTTCCCTTTACCTTCAACCATATGATTTTTTTCTTAGTTGCTTATAACTTTGCACGTATTTTAACTACTTGAGTCAAAGTCTGCAAGCTTGTCTGAATGGGTAAAAGTCTAGGATTTGTTATTTCAACTGAAGCAATGCATTCACTGCTGAAGCTCAGGTACTTTCCCCACGTCAAAAATTGGATGCATACATGATCTGCAACCAAGACTTGAAACAGCAGCAGTTCACTGAGACAAACACACAGCTTGTCTCTCCGTCATTTGTGCTCCTTGAAGATAAAGATTTGCAAGAGATTTAGTGTCATAACTTTGAGAGATGCCATTTGCACCAATCTATTTCAGCAAACAGATGATCAGTAATTTCTTAATTATTGTATCTGTGAGCTGCATTGAAGCAAAGAACCAGAACAGAGAACTTACAACAATTCAGAGAAACTGACTGAAGCAGCCCTCACAAAAACACCTCGATGCATATTCCTGCTCTGGAATAAATGTGTGAGCTGAGTCATGGCTACCTGAAAAACAACAGAACACACTCCACCCTTTATCTCCATGTCAAGGTCAGAGCTTGGTACAACAGGCAGTCACAGCATCCTGTAACACTGAGAATCCCCTGCCTGTGGTCTCTTCCCTTTTGTTATTGAAAGGAATCTCTCTTCAACAATCCTACTCGTCAGATAAGTCAATTGTTCTCCAAGGTCAGTCCCAAGTCCTTCAGTTTAAACTACAGAAGACAGAGTAGCAAATTGCATCATACAGAGTCACCAGGGTGGAGCTCCAAAAAAGACTTCATAGTGGATGGGGAATGGAGGCACCATGCCTATTTTATATGGTCTAGATAGCAAAACTGGTATATTTCTATACACCATTCCTGTAGTTACAAAGTGGTTTACACTAGAAAACAGTTCCTCATTAGATTTCTCACTATATGCTATATGTAAGGCTTGAATATCAAGCAAAAACGTGCTCCATTAAATAATTCTCTCAGAGTTCTTTCCAACACTAAACAATTGTACTCAACAGTTCCAGCAATTTCTAGGGCATTATTAATAAAGTAGCAGCACTATACATTCTGTATTATTATGGCTTTTCTTTGAGTATTTTATTTTTCCTTAGTGGCACGCTGTCTTTGCTAATACACAGAACTTATGACATTTCTGAAAAGGGATAGCTTTCCTTTCTGAAAATAAGATCTGCAGAAATACATGCATTTTATTACAACAGTCATTTATCTTATCCTCATTCATTCTCGCTCATTCTTCTCTTCTTAAATCTCACTTATTCTTCCTTGACAAAATAACAATTCTTCTTCTTTTCAGTAGAGACTTTTACCTGTTCAGGCCAGAAACAAGTTCTCAAACTCACTCTTTGCCCCTGATGTTTTACCTCTTGCTCTTGTTAAAATCTGGGGATTAGTGACAAACATACCAAAACACCTACAGAAAAGTAAAAATTACTACCAAGACAAGTTTTAGTGCACTTCAGAGTGTTAGAAAGAAAACCAGTAAATATTTTAAATTATAGGAAATTATCTGATAGGGTAAATTTTAAATTATTGGACTATTAACAATAACTATTTTCAACATTCAGCATTTCAAGTGAAAGGAAGTGTGCAAAGAGGAAGATGCATCTTAACTGATTTATTTCATGACTGAGAGAGAAGCTGTGAATATGGCCTGAAGTTCTATTCATTGCAAGGGCAAGGTTAAAAGCATAGAGCTGCAAAATAAACAAGAAGCAAATGGACAATGCACTGGACTCATCCTTTAGTTGTTCTGAAATTCTACTCAAGCAGGAATGACTGCTTTCAAGATTTATATCTGAAAATACCAGTATTTGTACAAACCAAAAGTGGGAATCAATCAATGATGGTTGCATCAGCATAATGTCATGTAAAATTATCTCGGTGACAACAGCTTTGAACCTGGAACAAAATTATCACTGAAATGGTTGTCATCTTTGGCATACAGGAAAAAAAGAACAGAAAAAACTCCAAAAATTGAGATTACTTATTTCTTCACATTTTTTGATATACATTCATAAAAACCAAGTCCATTATGGAAACCAAGATAAAAAATATTTTAATATTAAGCTTCAAAGGAGGAAAATGACCCATTTAAAATAAAGAGAAGAAACAGAATTAAAGGCAGCACACTGAAAGCCCGAGTTTCTTCTAATTATAAAGCACTTCATTACTGTAATAAAAGCAACACATGGTAATCTAGTATTTTTCATTCATAAGCTGCAAAATCTACAGGAAGGTTTTCTCAGCTGATAGCAATAGCATTGTCTTATTAAACTAGATATGGAATACTTTGATTTTGAGGGTATTTAATGCTGTTTTTTACATTAGAAATGCTAGTTCTTCCATGCTGTAAGGAACAATGTGCCATCTTGGAGCCATACACCAGGGATCACTATTAGCAAAATCACATATGCATCTAGCTGAGATACAGGAGATTAAACTCAAGTGCAATAGAAACACACCCAAATAATGAAATCATACAAAGAAGCATTATAAGACTGAGGATGTATTACTGGTGGTTTATAAAGCCTTCCTGGTGATCACAGAAGGTGAAACCACACTGCAGAAAAACAATAACCATTACTTCTATTAGCTGTGATTCCACTTGAAAGGCTGTGTGCAGCTCTGGCAATATTCACCACTAGGCTGCAAAGAGTAGCATGAAGGATAAGACTGAGAAGCTGATTTATGAGGAAAGATTAGGAGTTAAACACATGGAATTTTGCTATCTAATAGTGAAGAGTTAGCACGAGCATCCATGAATATTTGATAGATGGAACTTCTACGGAGAAGGAAATCTATCTAGCATGACACACAAGAAATAGAAGTGAAATGATGAAGACCAGAAGAGAATTTTTTTGGTAAGAACTTCCTTATGGAGATCTTCCCTCCATGAAATAATTATACTGTGAAATTGCCTCAAACTATCACAGATAAAAGTTTCAAAAGTGGATTGCAATGAGCATTTTCACTTCATCAGGGATACGGACTGGCTAATACAGCCATTTGTCCTAGGCCCCTGGATAACTCTGCTTAAGTTTGAAGGGATAAGCAGCAGCTGATGGGTCAAAGGCAATTGAGCCATGACCTATTCTACTGCCTTCTGTCCTTTCATATGCATCTAACTACCCCAGTTGCTGTTCATGCCATCTCCCTTTACTTGCACATACACAGCTCTTGAGGAAGGTACAAGTTCACTGTCAAAGATTATTTGTTCAAACCACATCCTGGCCTTGTCACTCTTGATACATACAACGTCAGGGAAATGATATATAGTAAAGCTTCTAAAAACATCCTGGTTGCACAGAGACTCTTAAGAGAAATTAAAATGTCTTTTAATTTGTTTCCTGCATCACTCAAAGTGACTGCAAATAATGAACAGAAAAATAAGAGATAACCTAGAATCAATATTGAAGAATGCCTACTTTTTCTAAAAAAATACTCCAACTGCCTTATTAAAGAGCTAACACTTCTAAAATTGCTTACCCAAAGTGACCCCCTCAAAAGCCTGTCTTTCCTAATCTATGTAAAAAATATTTTGATGGGTTTTTTTCTACTCAACAGATATTCTTCTAAGTGGTCAGACAAATAAATAAGTAATTTAAAAGACAAAACAATTAGAGGTATGACACTGCTCAACTCAAGTCTGGATGATGACCATTTCCTCAAAAACAACACTTTAAAGCCAATGTTTTAGCAAGTAGCTAGCTTCATACATGCTGATATGTAGATATCCAATATATATGTAGATATCAAATATACATATGTTGATATCTAATACAGAAGTGTTGGAATTCACTCACAATCTAGGTATTGAGACGCAAGCCTCTGAAATCAAGACCATTCTCTGGTGTTACAGTGTTTTCTAGTTTAATCTTACCACTCCTCATACAAATATCAAGTAGATATGATGGTGTTTCCAGGTCTGTAAGCTTACAAAATAGACACCATAATGCTATTAGGACAGAATTTTTACTGTGCAATTACTATTACCTTAGTATACATTTCAGAAACATTCACCATGAAGATTCATTGAATGTAAGTCTTTAGAAACAAATTCTAACAAAAAAAATTAAAACAAAAAGTCATAACAATTCAAAATTTTGGATTCCTAAAGGAGGAATAAACTTCAATCTGGAAAATGTGTCTACTTCAAAATATGAAAGCTCTACTGTGATACCAGAAAGTGATTCTAAAACAACAGACAGAAAATACTGGAAAGCTTATTGCCTCTCACCCCTCACTTTCTAATGGGTGGCTAGCTAGGGTGCTGTACAAACTGAATTCGTGAAACTTCAGTTAGTGAAGAAAATTGTGATGTATATTAGACATATAAAAAAAACCTGTATTTTTATGTACTGCAAAATAAATTTATAAAACTTATTGTTGCAGCAGTTCAATGAAGTAAATAATTCAGTAAAATCAAGAAAAATTGATACGAATGTGATTCAATGTCTACAGAGACATTGCACATATACAAAAACTTATAAAAGGATAATATATTTGGCCAAAAAATGAGTCTCTACTCATAAGTGATAGAAATTACAAGAACTATTAATTCAGATGCTTTAAGTCTCAGATCCAAAGTTTCACAGGAAATCCAATTTTCTTTCCTTATGAGCTGCATTATAAGAACAATACTAAGTTTATTATTATTGGTAAAGACACTTTACTCAAAGTCTCCTATACTAAACATTTGTAAATCACAGTCCATCAGAAAAGCTGTTTCTTTCCTGATGGACCTACTCTTTGTAGTTGTTTTACAAAGAATGCTGAAAGGCAAAACAGAGGCACTGTCTTCCCCAATATTAATATGATATTGGAAGGGAGAAGAATATAGCACTTTCATCATTTCAGAAATGAAAATGGGGAGAGGAAACAGGTAGCACTGGAAGAGGATTATTTCGTTTTCACTGGTTTATCAGGCTTGATTTGTTCTCCTTCTAGCAGGATTTGTTCAAGCATTTTCCCTACAGGTATATAAAAATTATGATCAGAATCTCAGTATCTGATTTTCCCCAGGGAAGAAAGTGAAGAGCAAAGCAGGTCTCTATCTATATTTCTGCTTGGCTGAGGTTATTCATACATTGTGCCAATCTGTTCATGTAGGAGAAAGAGAAGAATAGCAATAGCAGCCATGACCTTGGGTAAACCTAATGGTTGGAGAGCAGCAGGTCAGGAGGTTTATTGAAATATAACAGACAAGCTTTATGATCCTCCCTGAATGTCAGGTATATGAAAACTAAGGAACATTCACTTATAATTCTACATAAAAACTCATGCTTTTTCACAACAGTCTAAAAGCACTTTCCCAAGGTTCTATGGGGAAACTGATGACCTTTCCTACTCCTTGCCAAACAGACTTTTTCTTCCAAGGCCAAAGTTACCAATATATGCGAGACAAGCTTTAAATCAAATAATGGATATACACAACTTCACCATATAAGTTACAGTATTTTACATGTCATAGTCAAACATTCAGTCAACATTTGTGTTAACAGCATTACTCAAAATTGCCTAGGGACTCACTAGTGTCACAGTGGCATCACTGAAATCATAGTCATAACAGGATTAGCATTTTTTATGTCATCTAATTAACTAATTTCTATTTTTAAAAGCACAGCTCTTCTACCCAATTTCATTGCAAGATTCTTTAGCAGAGTGGGACCTACTTGCATGAATAAGTAATAACATTGAACAGGAACAAAAGTACATTCCCCAAAATTCTTTCACTCATGACTTCCTTTTCAGTTAAAATTCCTTCCCAACCAGAGAAGTAAATTATAGACCAGTGCCATACAATGGAATTTTTTGCCCCCTCATTCTCCTAAGGTCAGGAAAATACTAAGCTCAAAGTGAAGAACCAAATACATCTCCCAGCAGTCAAGTACAATTCTTATTTTAAGAACTTTGCCTAATTTGTTCAACTATTTCTTTCCACTGTGATCAAAGCTCTCATTTCTTGCAACTTTCACATGCTCACCTAAAACAGGTATATCCTTCTTGAATTATCAGTATTTCTAAAAACTGCAATATAAGCATACCTCTGAGTATAGGCTCAGGTTCCCTGTCTTCATACAATGATAGGTATTTTGCAACAAATTTTACATCCATTTACCCAAATTTGAACCATTACACCTTCAGGGATAACTGCCATTTGAAATCAACTCTCTGTCAGCTGGGAAAAAAACAGGAAGAAAGAAGGCACAAGGCCTCTTAAGGCATTAAAAAAAAAAAAAAAAAAAAAAAAGATAATCACAGTTAAATACAGCAATATTTCTTCCACCTCTCCACCTTCCCTCTTCCAAACTGTGATCAGTTTAGAAAGCCTGACCTATATAAGCATCTATGCAGACAAATTCCAAAGTATTAAGAAACAAGTCTGCAGCTGTCTACTCCTTGAATTCCAATGCAGGTTTAGGGCACTAGGTTACAAACTGTGAAAGAGACATTTTCTTCACAGCTCCTGGAAAGTAGACATTGTATAGATAAGCAGGCTTCAGAGAAAGGCACAGAGGCTGCCTGAATCTAGTGTCCTCATACTTGCCACTCAAGAAAAACTGCTTTAACATCTGCTTCTTTAGTAAAATTTGTCCTTAAAGTGATTGTTTTAAAATTATAGACACTTCCTGGGGAATTTTACTGGCCAGAAATGCAAGGCCTCTCTGCAATGCTATTATTATTCAGATATAAGATGACAGTGTAGGAGGATGTCTCTAAACTGGAGGGACATGGATTTGACAAATGGACCACTCAGTGGATAAGAAATTGAGTGGATGGTTGCACAAAAAGGGTTGCAGCCAATGACTCAATGGCAGGTAGTATCCTCAGGGGCCATTTAACATTGCTGTCACTGACATGCACAGTGGGAAGTCTGCCAGCACTGAGCTGTGTGCTGCAGTTGATGCACTGGAGGGAAGCAATGGCATCCAGAGAGGCCTGGGCACACTTAGAGGTGAGCCCATGAAGTTCAAGAAGCCCAAGTATGAGGTCCTGCACCTGGACTGGAGCAATCCCAAGCATAAATACAGGCTGGGGGGAGAAAGGATTGACCCCTGGGGAGAAGAACTTGGGGACATTGAATCACAAGAAGTTGGACATGAAACAGCAATATGTGTCTGCAACCCAAAAAGCCAGCTGTGTCCTGAGCCACATCAAAAGCAGCATGGCCAGCAGCTCAACAGAGGTGATTCTCTCCTTCTACTCTGTTCCTGTGGATGCTGCATTCAGGTCTGGAGCCCACAAAATAAGGATAACATGGACTTAGAGCAAGTCCAGAGAAGAGCCACAGAAATTATTAGAGGGCTGGAACATCCCTCCTATGAAGCTAGGCTTAGAGAACTGGGGTTGTTTGGCCAAGGGAAGACTCCAGAGAGATATTTTAGCAGCCTTTCTGTACCTAAATGGTGCCTAGAGGTGAGCTGGAGAGGGACTTTTTACAAGGTCATGTAGTGATGGGACAAGGGGAAATGGCTTCAAACTGAGAGAGGGTAGGAAGAAATTCTTTACTGTGAAGTTGATGAGGCACTGCAATAGGCTGCCCAGACAAGCTGCAGAGGCCCTATCCTTGGAGGTATCAGACAGGGCTTTAAACAACCTGGTCTAGGCATCTAGAAGGTGTCCCTGTCCACAGCACACCCCAGTTCTTGAAGGTGCCTTCCAACCCAAACCATTCTATAACGTTTATCTAGCAAAATGAAGAGGCACAAATGTTCTACTCTAGCAGAGTTCAAAGTTTCTACTTATAGTCAATATGTTTCTATTTGAAATTATGATTCTGTTTAAAAAAGAGTATGGCTAAAAGTGTATGCAGGATCAGGTGACGACTGATCCTGCAAGTCCTTGACTATAAACTACAAACCTCCAATTAACTTCAGCAGTGTAGTGCAAAGCACACTGCTTTTAATGATTTATTTCTCTTACAACCAAAACTAACAAGGGATAACATGCAGATCCCTGCATATCATCAAAAGTATTTAAGGGGAAAGCATGCATAAGATTATTATTTAGGTCACATGACATTCCTATTTTTGGAGAAAGAAAAAAATCATCAGATGGAACCTTTAGGATTTACAAAATCTATGCATGAAGTCCTTTCCTGTCCAAGTATCATAACATGAAGCATATAAACAGAACTGAATATCTTATACAGGCAAATAAAATTATACCAATGCAAAACTTACTGTATATTTTTCCCCTGTTAGAAAGACAAGGTTGCACTGCTCTCTATTTTGTAAAGTACTTGCTCTGAGAAATGTCAGGATGTCCCTCAATTCTGATGCTAATTTTCAGGAGGTGCAGTCCCACAACTTAAAGCCACATTTTAAAATCCAAAGACTTCCAAAAAGAAAGGAGAGATTCCAGAATCAAATGCTTGTAATTCAAGTAAGAGAAAAATGTTTAGGGCATGCTGACATTTTAATTTCAGGGACAGAAGAGATTCACTCAATAGCTACAAAGTATGATATGAATAAAAGTGCTATTATGGTTAAGAAAATGGTATAGAACAGAACAGCCATATTTTCAAGAGGAGATTGAAACTACCTCAGGGGTCAGACAGTCTGCATTATTTTCCATTTTGGGCTTAAAAAGCTATAGTTAAACAAATTATCAAACCAGTTGCCTGTTTGAAAAGAAGTGGAATTTTATTCAACATTTCAATTTCAAGTTTGCACCTATTGTGTTCTACTTAGGTATGCATTTTATTACTTAATATTGAAGAAATTTCTTTCCCTGATCATAATCACCAGCATATTCTACCTCTATGTTTAATTAGCTACCTTACCTTTCATCCAAAGCATAGTCTCATCCACAATGATAGAGTTCCTATATATGGAACAAAAAAAATTCAGACATACAGAGATCTTCCAACCCACTGCTCATTTCCTTCTGACTACAAACAACAATTAGCACCTTGGAGTGGTTCTCTGCACCCAGACTCTGCCTTACACACAGCTCCTGCCCCCGGGATTTCACAGGAAAGAAATGTGAACACACAGATGAGAGGCACCTAATCAGCCACCTTCCCAAAGTGAGACTCAGGGAACCAGGGCTGAAGAGCACATTAGCCAACAAACCTGCATCTCCAAGATGGACTTTACCTATGGTCTGTGCAGGAACAGATTCTAATCCTGGGAGGAAGTTCTGTCTTTTAACAACCCCAAGCTGAACTGATAACTCACTTTGTTTCATGGGTTTTTATTTCAACAGAAGTACAAAAGAGGGGAAAGCAACAAAACTCAGCCTCAAACCATCTGCCCAAGACAGACTGCATTTGGGCTTCTCTGGACCATACAAAATATACCTTAGATCCCAGGCCCTCTGCTTCAGCCCATCCCACAGCTTCCTTTGAGATGAGAAACTACTCATGAGAGTGAACAAAATCCCTCCCAAGCAGAAACAACACCTGCAACAGAGGGGGTTCAGGCCTTTCCTTCACAGTACAGAAATATATCTGTGTTACTTTGGCAGTATATATGCACTATAGACTAGGACTTTACATTAGACAAGGGAAATAAAAGATCCCCATGGTTTTAGAAAAACACGTACTGGAATATAAAATGCTTTGCAGATTTGCCAGTTACACCGATTATTTTCATACTATAAAAACCTTTATAAGAACACTCCAATATTTCGAAAGTGGCATGTTTCCTTAACCTTTAAGCTATATATACATATATATGTGTGTGTGTAAGAGATTTTAATATATATAATATACACATTGAGAAGAATCTGTCATCAAACTGAAATCCTTAAACTTGATGTTCATTAAACACTTAGGTCAATTTCACACAGTCATTTGTTTCCATTCTGACTTAGTCAAGCTGTGGAGAAAATTTTCTGACCTTATCAGAACCCAAAAACCCAATTATACTATGTTAGTGTTAGTCCCTTGGTAACACAGATATTCTTTGTGTCAAAGTTAGGAATTTCAGAACAAGCTACATAAGCCTATGACATTTAAAGTTTCAAATCCTCACATGCTTCTGCATATACAGTGTCCTTCCATGGGAGTCAATTCAAAACAAAATTTGCATTTTTCAGAAGGAACTACCAATTTAGAACTAACAAAGCCTAGGCACTTTAGACTCAATTTGACCAAAGTGAACCTCTTTTGAAGGACTTAAAAATCAACTAGAAATGTTACACTATTGTCCTCTGAAACCACAAATGGGATAACTGCTATCATTATTCTCCTCTCAAAAAAACAACACAATAGAGTTCTGGCGCTGAGCAGGCCAGGTATCATTTTTGTGAAACTATTATGTTTGTGATTCTCATAATGGTTTATTGACTTGCCCCTGACTTCTCTTTAATTCCATTATCTGTGGAAAAATATTTTCTTATAATGGCTACATTGAGTTTTTGAATGATCAAGACTAGTGAAGACATAAGGGAGGAAGTCATAGGGAGCTACAGAAGTAATTGAACAGTCTCTTAGTAGAGGAAGGTTTTCCCCCTGAAATGCTACTTGCTGAATCTACTACCTTCTGTGCTGATAAAAATGAACAAAGTCCCTCTGCACAGTGTTGAAATACTGTGACTCCTGTAAGTAGCTGAGCAGCTGCTACACTCATTAAATTAAAGACAGTAGCAAAACGCAATCGATCTTAATTTGTACAGTGATGAGCTCTGAATAGATCGCTAATTGTCCTAGTATACATTGATTTTACGTTTCTTCTGTGATTCTTCATTTCTACCCTAATCTTCTGGCAGACATGAAGCACAGGAAAATGCCACCCTAGAATATGGTGCCACCTAGAATATAAATTCAGGCTGGTTTATTTCATATGCTATAGAAAGCACTCTCATGTATAAGGAGAAACATCTCCACTGCTTTCATTGAAAATATTACATTTATAACTCAAAAGTGCTAATTCCTTTTGACTGCAGCCACCTACACTATGCCTCATACATGAGCAGAGATGTATTTTTTTTTTGGTATTGCACATTACAAATTAGCATAACTTACACAGACAAGTGACCAATTCAGACACCTAACAGAAGACGACTATGAGCATCTTGCCTTCAAAATAAGGTGACAAAATAGCTGCTCCTACATAAAATGCATATTCTTCCAAAGATATCACAAATATTATTCAGAACATATTCTGGGTTAAAGATGTCATCTTAATCCAGTACCTATCAATTTATTTGTATAAAATTGATTTTATGGCTATGATGCCTGCCGCAAAATATGGTCAATATGTACATCATGTATTTATCAACAAGCAGAAGATTGAAAAGGGGAAAGAAATAGGGCCCATTTGGTGGTGTTTGCAGCAATAAACTTGCATCCATGTGCAACATGAAAATAGTAGAGTCACTAGGATTCAAAGAGCAGCAAGAGCACTCAACTGTTCAAAGTCCTTATGTAAAACTTACATCAATGCCATAAACCCTTTGCCACACTGACTTGCAGCCATCCCCAAGGAATATGATGACAATCACACTGAGCACATCTGTGCACAGAACAGATAATGGGAGAGGGATGAATGGGTTTGCCCTTAGAAGCAGAAAAAAAGTCTTCAGGCTTAAGAGGCACAGGTGCACAAGATCAAATATTAATTGAATTTAGGCACTTTGGTCTTTTCAAGGGCCTACACATAGAAATGCTTTCAACTGTGGTTCTCAATTTTTAAGCATCTTGAAACTACAATAAATTACATGAGCCCTGAGGGGGGTTTTATGTTTGTCTCTTAATAACACAGGTGGCAATTACAAATATATAGAGGATTAGCAAATTTCCTCGCACAGACCAGACCTTTGAAAAAGCAAAATAGATGCCTTTACCCTAAACATACTTGGGAGTGCAATTCAGACATCTTGCTTTCACATTGCTAAAAAAAAAGTGGCCTCCTCCATTTCAAATTCACAACCTTTAATTGTGAATAATGCTTTGAAATAGTTCAAACAAAGAAAGCAAAACCATGCAACTCTCTTCATTTGCAGTACAGCTGGCAGGTGGTCTAGTTCCTCAACTGCTACAAAAGTACAGCTTAGGGGATTTTTCTTACCCACCAATTGCTACAAAAGGCAAAACTCTTCAGGTGAAGCAGTTTCAGTTTAGAAGGATATAATAGATTCTCCAAGACTAAACCCAGAAATATATACCCCAGACCTACAGTTAAGGGCAACAAGCTGGATTGCAGTTCCTGCTGCAGTGCATATGTGTGTTTCACTGACAAGGATCTCTATAACCCTCCATTCACAAACAGTAACAGACATCCAGTTTGTGAACAACAAATTAGACTATTTAAATAGGAGCAGTCTCAAATTAAAAAAAAAAAAAAAAAAAAAAAGCGCCCAAAGCACCCCAAATCACAAACCATCTGTAATTTCACAATTAGGAGCTTTCGCTGACAGCGGGAATGAGATTCTGTCTTCCCATATTCCAGAAATCAGTCTAACCCTGCTTGCCAGGCAGCTACACAGAGAGAAGCATGGGTTCTGAACTACAGCAAAAACACCCTGCCACAATCTGGAGCTAAGCAACCCTACAAGGTAAGCACCCTAATAAGGGCAGAAATACAGCTACTCGTCATTTAGTCAGAAGTTTGTACACTAGGATGCCATACTCATAAGCAGAACCCTCCCCCACACATTATACAGGATACCTGTGTGTCCAGTTTGAGACAGTGAATTCCAGAGGAAGCAAGAAGTTTAAAATTATGTTACTAAACCTTTAGTATGATAAGAGTTGTGACAATTCAATATTCTCATCAGGTTGAACAAAGTTTTTTTTTTCCCCTCAACATTTTAGAAATGTCTAAATATTACCAAGTAGCCAAGAGCAAGCCTCATGGTATTTCTTCCCACAAAGGACTCAGAAAAAATACCACTTGATTTATCAATAATCAAATATCTCGAGCTTAGAACATTTGGGCTGCATACCCTACAGTACCTATAACAAGTTAAGTTATGCATTTGGTGAAAAAAAGCAGCAACATTTGATAGGAATAGCAATATTGAATAAGATCAGTATGGATGTACTTGTAAATAAGGTCCGTCACCCAAGAATCACAAATAAGGTGCATCTTACCATCTCTGGCTCCAAATCAGGAAGATCTGGTTTTAAACTAACCATCAAGATACAAGAAAATATATTATTTCATCTGAAATCAGATAAAACCAGATTGCTCTAGTCAAGTCATTGCATTAATCTTCTGTAAAACATCAAGAGCTTTTCTCTCACTGCGAACAAGCCATTGTTTTGACAACCTTTTTTAGACATGCTGAGAAGCATTTTTTTAAATAGCAAGGACATTTTAATTGTGGATGACATGAATCAACTGTGTGAAAGAACAGCTGCATCTTCAGATGACACAAAGAAAAGCGTGATCTGGATGCAAAGGAGGGTAAGAGTGTTTTATTGTACACTTACCATTTTTCTGCAAGTTCTACTTCAGAAATTTTACAAAGTTTTACCAAAAGAAAATAAGGTGCTAGGGACAAAGCTATTTTATGTGCATCTAGAGCCTATGTTAACCTGTTTAAAAGATTGTCTAAAAAAAATGAGTTGTTTTCTGTTCACCAAAGCACACTGGTTCCCTGAAGCTGGGGATGAGAGAGCTCGATGTTAAATTACTCTCATAAGTCTAAAAGCCGAGCCTTCTCATTTTATGTTTTATAATGGGAAGAAAAACACTGGAGTACAAACAACTATGAACCTCAGTCTTTGCAGTTTAGGCATATTTTAATTATTCTGATAGGATTATTAGTTGTGTCTTACACAAAAGCTCTCAAATGCAGGAAGAGGCCTCAAGAATTTAGACAGAAAGTGAACTACAAAGCATACCTTGAACACAAGGACTGGCATCCAGCCTCTGGCATGCTGCCATCAATAGTAATTACAGCATGGTACTTCAGATACCACAAGTGTAAAACAAGAAGGCAACATATGCACGCCAACCAATATTTGGTGCTGTGTACACTCCTGTTCTAGCCACTGCAGACACCATTCTCTCCTAGGCAGAAAAGTGACATAAGACCACAATTTCCCATTTTTCACAAGTTACTAAGACACAGGAAAGGATTAAAAGATCTTGAAAAGTTATTCTTGAATGTACTACAGTTTATCAAACAGTGAGAGCACTTCAAACCTGAAAACTCAGCACCTCCAGTTCAATCTAGGCTGGGAGCTGACGATGGTAAAGCCAACAGTTGTGTGGTGAAAGAAAGCAATATAAACCTCTTCAGAAGTATGAAAATAATTGTTACTCCAAGTTTTTTTACATTTAAAGTACCAGATAAACTTCATATGAGCTTAAACTGAGGGAAAACCATACAGAAAAATCAAAGACTACACCAGAACAGAAGTGACTTGTCCTAACCCAAGACATTGCTATGAAGTCAGCATATAGGGTAGAGAAATGCAACACAGATAAATGGTAAAATAGGCCAATAGCATATTTTTGAGGAGAAAAGTATAAAACATCTCCAGAGCAAAAGGAGAAGAATTTTCAAAATAAGTTATAAACAATAATTCTATGAAGATTATGGCATTTATCCTCTTTTATTTTGGAAACTTGCAAAATATTCTTACATCTCACTCAAATATCAAACTCTTTCATATAATACTGGATTCTCCACACAGGAAGAGTAAGCCAGCATTTTAACAATTTTATTTATTGAAACCTTACTACCAGTTTTGCGGGAACTTGTAAAACCATGATTATACCTAGGCAGAGAAATCAATTGACAATCAGACAGAGGAGACCTTCCCTATGGAAAGCAGAGACTAACATGGTTGATAGTATATATAGAACCATAGTTGGCTCATCTTCTAAGGATACTGAAAAATAGAGAAATAAAATAAACTGACAGAGCAATAGCAGAAAAGCCCTTTCTGTACTGTTGTGAAAGTCTTGTTTAAAGTGTTCAAAATATAATCAGCTTCTAAATTAACTCTGCCTGGCACAAGTGATCCATAATCACTTTACAAGTAATTCTCAAACTGAGAAAAAAAACATACTATTTCCACAATTGCTATGCATACTATTTAACAACCAAAAACCCTCATAAGCTATCAAGATCAAAATTTTAAAGCAGCTTCTTCCAATAACAACTGATTTTTTTACTTGAAATCTAGCTTCCAGTGCAAATCTCAGCACACTTTTCCTGCTATGCACTGATACGGAAAATACAGAGAGGTAATATACTTAAATTTACACTTTCTGCAATTTCTTCTCATGGGATGAAATGCCATGGATACAATTTACCAGGAGAAAATTACTAGTTTAGACCTCCGATCTCTGAATATTTAGCACCATAACATTCTCTGCTTTGAAACTATTCTTTGCAGGTTGGGAAAAGAAGCTTCTGCCTTAAACTGTAAGAAAATTCCCCTAAGGAAGGGCAATTGTGTCTAAAAGCTGCTTCCACCAAGGCTAGTCCTATCAGTTCCTTAAAGCAGGGTTGAAAATCCTATTAGTTGGCTTATGCTTTTCAGAGCTTCAAAAGGTATCCTTTGAAGCTGAAAAAAAAACTGAAGTGACCTGACTGAAGTTATGCAAAAAAAAAACTTTTTAAATGACAGGTTATTATGGAACATTGCATTCTTCCAGATATTCTGTAAATAGGGAAATTATCAAAGATGCTCAGGGATCTGAAAAACATGCCAGTGAAGTTAACACTTTTCCCACTTCTGCTTCAATGCAATAGCTTTTGCTAAGTAAGCAGGAGCATTCAGCTGGACAGCTTCCCTCTGAACCATCCAGCAGTTCACAGCACACTTTCAGGTTTTAAAATCTCTCATTAAGCCCCCACCAACTTTAATACCCCATGGATTTGAAGACTTTTCTGCTGTTTTCTGCAAGATTCACTTAATTTCCAGTCCTAGAGTTATAAAGTATTCTCAATGCTCATGCAAGTGACAAAGAATAATTAAGAGAACTGGTCAGGCTTTCAGTTTGTCTCAGTGATATTCAGTCATACCTGTAAATTTTATGGTGAAGCATACTGAACTACTATGTAACCAAGTCTCTCCCTTTATCTACTAAGAGCAAACCCAAAATACATCAAAATCTATAACCATCTAATACTAAATGGAATAAATAGCCCCCAAAACAAGAAGAGAGATTTGGGAGGGTGGAATGGGGGACGTTAAAATTATAAGTCTCATATGAAGCTAAGCTCAAAATTTTGATGCAGCTTTATCCAAATCAAAGACCTCATTTGACACAATACCAATAGATTAAGAAGAAGATTATGAAAATTACATCTCAAGTAGTTAATTCACAAAACTTTCAGAAAACTCCAGCAACACCTAAATAAGTATGAAATCAGGGTATAGGAGGTATAATCATAAACAGATCAATGTATGGTAACATTTCTATTTTGAAGCTGTTGTTAATTTTCATTTTGAGTGAGAAAAATATTGGAAATCATTTGACAAAGGAACCCATTTAATAAACAAATGTAAAAGTATCTTACACATTATATTCCTCACACCTCCAGCACTCACATTTTTTTCTCCACTCACTATTGGCCACAACCCAGATGCCTAAATGAAAATGTTTACAGTTCCTCACCTGTAACGCTCCTTCTTCTCTTACAGGCTCACAGCCTGGTATATGCAGCATTCATCATCCCCCACTCCACGCCCAACAAAGTAAAGCTCAGATGCCAAACTTTCTCAAGAGTATTTCACCACTTTTAGATGCTGTAATGCTAAGACACTCACACCACACAAGTCAGAACTGCCAAGGGGATGAACAGCTGGGGAAGGCTCGAGCCATACCATAGGACATCCTCAAAGCATATATAACATGCCCCAGCCCCAGAAGCCTCAGGAACTGCAACACTGGCCATCAAAATAGCAGAGATTAAAAATCCTGCTGTTTTACCAAGCTTGGCATGTGTAAGGTCCATGAGCAGTTATTCAGCACAGCACCTCAAGAGTCTTCCAGAAACATGCAGGAATCAGACACATGCTTTCTCCTTGGAATCACCAGGGGTTTGCAGCAAGTAGAGAAAACTTCAAAGCTCCTTCAGCCTGGTAGCTTAGTTTTCTAGTGACTTGAAAAATAATCATAAACCCCTGAGACCCATAGATAATACACTATACTGTGGAACACAATAGATATCAAGAACACGTGGGCAAATCCTAAGAACACTCCGTTTTCTAAATAATACTTTGATATATGTGTATCATCCCTAGCTCTCTGTCTGTGTTAGGTGTAGCCAGAGCAGAGCTGGCATCTGTTGAAGATATCATGCTTGTCTTGTGCCTAACAAAAGTCCAGTTTTCTAAAACATTACTGCAAGCTTCAGCCTGGGGTACCTGCATGGGAAATATCTAGCTCTCCAGAAAGGAAAAGTACATTTATTTAGATCCTAATTCCAGCTGCTTCAGGGAAGCACAGAACGTGTATCAATCCTTCCAAACACCTATTTGTCTCCCCCATGTGATAATTACTCCCAAGAATTCTTATACACTACAGAAACAAAGAACTTCCTTAAATGTTGTAGCATATTCAACAGTTGAGACAGACACAATATAAAGAGTATCATCCTACAATTTCAGAAAGCTCCAACCCAAACAGAATAACACCTTACCAAATCAGAAGGCTCCAGGCACCTGCCCATACAGAGTAACACCATCCCATCCCAGAAGGCTGCAAGTGTCTCCCTTGTTCTTCAGCCCAACCTTTTATACCCTCATGCTCACGCACTGCCCCTGTGTGCCCTCTGCTCCCTTTGGTGGTGCTCAGTGCCCCTGGGCACTCCCTGGCTCATTGCTGTCAGTGCTGCTCACCTGCTCCTCACAGCTGCACCCACTGGGGATGAGCTGGGCTGCAGCCCCACTCCCAATCACCACAAACTGTGTGCCTACAACTAAATTCATATGAAAAATTAGAATTTTGATTCAAAGTTTGTAGAATTCCAAGGACACTCTCACAAACACAGCCCCTCATTCATCAGCAATATTGCTCCACAAGATCTATCTACAAGCAACAGACTCTGTCTTGCTCCCCAGTTCCATGATAAAGACATAGTATTAGCAAGAATTACTCTAAAAATATGGCCTGGTCGTATAAGCAGTTACTTCAATGCCTCAGTGGAATTAAGGAAATTCAGAGATTTTCTATAGATGAAGATTAACTGTTTTATTATGTCATCTATTGAATTTGCTTATTAAATGTTCTTGTTTTCTAGATTTAATTCCATCATTCCACAGTTTATCTTACTTGTACCAACTTCTGCTTCAGTTGTAGTAATTAATTGGACTAATTTATATAACTTAATTCCTGAAAAGTTAACTTCTGCAGTTTAATTGCTGACAGCTTTAGAAAAAATCACTTTCTAAACCCATTTTAAAAAGAGGGATTTATAGCATGAATGCAATAAACAAAAGACAAAACAAAAGCAACTGCAGACCTAAGAGCTTTTGGTGAATGCTAAAAGGCCTTTAAAATTCTGTTCATAATCTATATGATACAGTCAATTTTATCTTTCTTTCTGTGAATGCAATTGCTTCCGCTGAATGTGCTGACAGAGAGGTACAAGTCTGCAGATTGTTCGTGCTTGCAGAACTGTTTATCATTTTTATACTTAGTAGTGTATGAAAAAACACAGAAAACTAGTGTGCTTTACAAACCAAGATCATAAAAATGAACTTGGCCAAGGCTGTCTCCTTGAGGATTTTGAATCATGGCCCAAATAAGCCACAAGGAAAAGGGATGAGGAACTTGTCTGGGACACAAACACTGAAGTACAAAATACGTTAAACAATGATAGCACAATCAAGACTCATATGACACAGGAATAAAGCTATTTTACACAGTGAAAGTGAGGATTTCAACACCAGAGGAAACTGCATGTACTATTTTAAAACAATATAAAAATATCTCTCCTATAACTTTTGTTATTTGATGATAGATTAATATAACCTTATTCAATCATAATCTGTCACCTTTAAAGGACGACTTTCCAAGATTACTAGATCTGTAGAACTGCAGATTTTGCTTTCATCTGTCTTGTTATTCCAACAGATAGTACATCATTCTGATTGTCCTGTGAAAATTACATTATGCATTACAGCATTAGGCATAGCAGCAGCAAAACACTTTGTCACTGCCTAAGGAAGAGTTTAGTTAAAAAAATAAAACAAAAAAACGGATGACATTTTGCACAAAGCCTCACATAGACAATAAAATATACCCTGGCTACGACCCAAATACCTTGATTAAGGATGTCCTCTGAAAAGAGAGGAGAAATTTGGTTTGCTTTAACTAAGAAGCTGTTCCATGCAATATGAAAGAAGATTAGACAAAAGAAACCAAAATGAGATAATTTCATGGAATCAATGACAGAGCTGTAGGTACAAGAGGAAAGCACGACAGAGAAACAAGGGTCTGAGGAATAAAGAAGAAAAAGAAGTAAAAAATTGAGATGATGCCCAAAGATCCCACAGCTCTTTAGCATTCAGGCAGATATGAATATACTCACGAGAAAGGATCACCTTGACCACCTGCATGGAGAGAAGTCCAAGAATCTGCACAACAATGCGTATTTTTCACTCTTGGAATTGCAGGGCTCAGCATTTGTTTGAATAAGGATTACAGAGTAGAAAAAGATGTCATAATTAAAAAGACTTTACTTCAACCTGAATTAACAAATGAGCATTATCAGAACAAGAGCACATTTAGAAATTTCATTAGGAAAGAAGAGTCATATATAGAAACTGTCAAGAAGAGAAACTCAGGTTTTAAGAGAATGTTCTGAGAATATTCTCATTTGAGAGAGAAAAGGAAGAAAAATAATGAGAGATGGTCTGATGAAAAAATACACCTGGAGTACTCCATAATGAATGGCACTCATCCTCTCAGTTCTTCCTATTCTTGCCTAGTCAGAGTTTTTTCTTTCTTCAAGGACACTGAAGAACATTTAACCTTTTCTAGGGATTAACTTCTTGCCAACATTACAGAGACTCTTTACATTAAAGGATAGACTGCAGGTACTGGAGCTTCTGATCTAAGATCTGAATCTCAAAAGCATTGGCCAACAACAAGGGAAGTATGATATTCCCAACACAGTAACACTGCATGTCAAAACAAACATACTAGAACAATGGAAAAGCCTCTAAGGAAGTTAGGCAGGAGATGGAGTTTGTCCATTTAATAAGTCTCTACAAATAATAAATACTCTTTTTCAGTAAGCTTTCCAAAATTTTTAGAGTCCTAGTTACATGCAACAATTATGAAGCATATCAAGCTAAGTCTGCATATTATGGGACATGTAACACAGGAGAAAATATTTTCATTCTTCAAAGCCAAAGGCTACATCAGGCAATCTCCGCAGACTCCCTGTCTATGCAGAGGGACAGAAGCACCCTCAGGCTGCTGTAGGAATTCTGTATCATCTCTGGAGCCATGTAATGACTGAAGGCAGATAAGTACTGTAAGACTGATTGATATGAGGGGCTTGCTTATCCACACCTCCTCTGTTAACACATGTAGACATCTGTTCTCAGAAGTGATAATTTTCATTTTATTACAGATTTGATTTGAATGTGAAGAAACATAGCTTTTAAGAACAAAACTTAATGGAAGAGAAGCATAATTCTACTGCCACTGCTGAATGTGGCTTGCAGTAGGATACAGAAGAATAGTCTGAATTATGTTTTATGTTTATAAAGCGAGGCCCAGAAATTAAAATTTAATAAACTACCAACTTACTCTTATGACAAAAGGCCAAATTTTAATCAAAAATTATCAACAAAAATGTATCTTTATCCGTTTGAAGACAGATAGATACAAAATTAGCAAATTATTTTATGTTGAATATACAAACTTCAAAATACAGAAAGAAACAGCACATCTCTAGTACCAGTTGCTACCATACCTGAGAAGGATATTTTCTCCAGGTAATGAAAAGAATGAAGAAAAAACTTCATTTTTTCATTATCTCATTTTGCCTTTAGGATCATTCCTCTTTCCTTGCCACACTTGCACCAGACAAACAGTGACCTTGCTAGGAACAGAGGAGCACGCAAGGCCAGGGGAGAAAAACACTTATGCCTCCACTAAATGAAAATGGATAACAAGGGTTGAGCCCCAGGAATAACATACATATACACAAATAATAGTGAGCACCTGCTTCCTGGGAGATTTACACAATAGAGTTCACATGTCAGCAACTGTTTGCCTGTAATATAAATTCAAATTGACAAGACTGAGGTATTATGGAACAGCATTTATCTCAAGATTGTCAGGAGAAGTCATTTCATTTCTTATGATTCATTTCATTTAGTTAGTGTATTAACTGGATGCATTATTGATCTTTGCTCCATCCAATTTCAGCTTCTATACCATGGACAAAGTGATCCAAAAAATATCAGCCCTCTTTTTTTTTTTTTTTTTTGAAGTACAGGAATGTCTGATGAATATCTAAGGTAAAACATCTCACTGTATTAGACATCTTATCAAAGGAACACATTCTGGAAAAAGCAACTGCTTTTGAGGAATACATTAGTGTGAAAATCAGCTTTTCTCTAGTTCTTCTTAGAATATCTAGAAAACTTGTTCTAGATACTGTGCTGTCCCCTTTGCTTGATTGGATAAAAAGGCAATGATGAAGCAGTGATGACAGTCTCTGCTATATGTCTGGGTGCCACCACTCTTCAGGCAGAGAGGGCTGCTTCAAACATATACAAGCCACAGCTGTCACTCTGCAGAGCCACACATTTTCCACTCTAAGACAGTATAATTTGACAGCTGCTACAAATATTATGAATATCATGGATGTCCTGTTATTTTCATCTGACAGTCTCTGAAGCATAAGGAGCTAGCTATTACCAAAAAAAAAAAAAAAAGAGAAAAGGGTATGTGTGTGTGTGTAATAACATAAACTGCAGCAGAAAGCACATTAGGATGTCCTCCTAATGCCAAGATGGTCAGCAAGCATACAGATGAGACTAGGATACCGTTTAATTTTATTTGGATAGGCAGCGGGATTTGTTACTGTTTGAGAATTAATCTTCACTCTTCTCTAAGCCCTCTCCCATTTTAGGAATGCCTCGAGTTTTAAAACTCTGGAAAAAGATACTATAAACATGTTTTACTATGCAGTTGCCTTAGAGTGGGAGAGGAGCAAACGGCAGCATTCTACTTTTGCAGCAGCTCTGATTAGGTTCAGCAAGATCAGGGTTCCACTGAAAAAGGCTCGACATAAACGAAGAATAGAAATGTTACTTTCCCAAGAGCTTACAGTAAAGAGAGATGGAAGTCAGGAAATCGCTCAAGTAATCTGCAAGTGAAAGAACTACTAACTTCACATCTCTTCCACTAATTGTGTCCAGAGCCAACACACTCCTAGCAGTTTTAGCTTCTCACAGAAAAAAAAACAGGTACTTCTGATCTCTGCAGTAACTGTGTCAGTGGATGTTCACATCCTAGATTCAAACTGTTCTGTACTGCTGAGATCTTCCTGATCTCAGTGGCCGCTGCACACCAGCGATGATTTGGTGCACGCAGGATGTTCTGCAAACATAAAAGTGCTGCCAAAGCCAGCATTTTTCCTGGGGAAGGCAGCCTTTGGTAGAAACAATTTGCTTCTAATGTTTAAAATGGCTGATCTCACACTTCTCCATTTTCCGGTCTTATGCGATTTTCTCATGGGCAGCCATTCCAATTCGTCACGATAAAATTCCCACCTTCACATCGTAAGGTGTGCCTTTGACAGCACCACTTGCCAGTTCCATCGTCCCCAACCCGCAAGAAGCATTACCGGCAGAAATTTAACGCATTCGCTAAAACGCGGGCAGCCAGGCTGTTCAGGCAGGACCCTTAATCACAGGGACAGATTACAGCCAAGGGAAGATGCCGCTGATTTTAGCCGGAATTCCTGCTGCGGAGCGGGAGGCGCTGCCCGCACAGGCGGTGCGCCCGCGCCCCCCTGCGGCCGCCGAGCGCCGGTGCGGGCGCGGCCCCGCCAAGGATCCCGCTGGGACCGCCGGGCTCCAACGCTGCGGGAGCTGCTCCGAGCCCCGCTCGGCCGCCGCAGACAGCGCCGGCTCTGTCACGCACTCACATTTAACCCGGGAAGGGATCGCTTCGAATACGGCACTCATGCTACAAAACTAACACAGTACATAATACATGCTACAAAGTACCCCAGGCTAGACTGCACCGTCTTGGAGGGAGTTACACTTTGTCCACACAGTGCAAAAACAGCGACTCAGTTAAACTTTGTGTTTGCTGTCTCAATCCTTTGTCCTCCTCTTAAAAGAAATACTCCGAAATCCTTAGGGGAGAAGGAAACAGCAAAGTAACACTATTTACTTAATCTCCCTGTTCCTCTTAAATCAAATTGCTTTTGGCTTTTTTTGTTCTGCTTGTTTGGGTTTTTTAACACATAAGTGGACATAGCACACAGCAAGTTTAGAAAGAGGTAGTACAGTTTCAGATGACAGGAGAAATTAAAAACAACCATATGTAGACCTTGCCGATGCTTCATGAATTATGCAAGACTTGCATCAAATCATTATTGTTCTAAATGTGCGCGTAATAAAGACAGCAAAGACAACTTCCTACACAGTAGTAAAACAGAGCACTCAACTTGTGGTTGCTAAGGAATATAAACAGTGATGCAGAGAGCTGCTACATTAATCCAGCTGGGATAGACAGCCAAACAATTGTACACCTTTTTTTTTTTCTTTTTTTTTTAATTTGTTTCAAGAGAATGACACCATAATTGGCTAAGAGACCAGACAAAGCCCACAAAAATCCGTGGAAAACGGAAAACCATCCCTTGACTTCTCTGGGCTTTGGTCTGTGTCACAATCTGCAACACTGACAGCCAGGAAATGAAAACACAGAATCACACAGAAAGCAGTTCAAATTCAATCAGTCTTTCACAGCCAGAACCCCACAGAAATTCAATATCTCTCCATTTGCTATTTCACATTTATATACCCATCTTTTACTTTTTGTCTGTACATCACACAATTAGAAGGCAATTACCTAAATTATAAATTCTCCAGATCATTAAAGCTGTCAATAAAATTTGATTTTCAGTGTAAGAGCATTCACACACCAACCAAGAAAACTATTTTTCCTGACTGCATCCAAAACTTGACAAGAATTCCATTTCTATTTCTATCTATTCCATCTAATTATGGAGCCTTTCAGCAGATCCAAATACTGCATAAAGTCACCCAAATTAAAGAAGCAGGGAGAAGAAAAAGGTAACTTGTTAAGGCACCTCTTTTGTAGAGACATTTTGCTCTCATACCTCAGCTTTGCCTTCAGCAAGTTTTGGAAGGTTCTAATTAAAACATATTTTGAGCACTGGGCACAGTAAAGCCTGGTGATTTCCTGAATTAAATGCCTAGAAATGCACTGGAGCCTAGAAATGCTCCAATGCTCATCCCATCCAGTATTTTTACTCTCCTGCCACCAAGTTAACTACAAAGACCTATTTGTTGCAAAGCACAGCTGATTTTGCACGTTCTTGCACTGGTTTGTTTCAGACTACTTTACACCTAGACCCCTTTCTAGCATTTTGCACTCAGGAGCAAGGGCCATGGCAACCCCAGAGTGCTGGAGTCCTAAGTCGTGACTAGAAAATGCCACTGTGTCTCTGCACCGTTCTAAGCAGCAGCAGCAGCTACACCGCCAGTTACGGGTGCTGCACAAGCAACAGCAAGGAGGGACAGGTCACACCACCCTCCTGCTTTTCCTTCCACTCATCTGTGGAAGCCCTACTCATCTGTGGGGGGAAAAAATCACCTACAGCTGTCACACATCAAACTTAGTTTCCTTTTATGAGCAAAATTTTTAGTGGAAATACCATAAAGTTGATTGAAGTGCGACCATTACCATTACAAGGGAGGTGACTCTGCCCCTCCACTCCACTGTTACGAGACCTCCCATCCAGAGTGTTCCCAGCACAGGAAGGATTATAACATGTTGGAGCAAGGGCAGAGGAGCGGCATGAAGGCTGGAGCATCTCTTCTATGAAGACAGTCTGAAAGAACTGGGGGGTCATTGAACTGAAGGTTTCAGGGACACCTCTGAGCACCTTCCAGTACTCAAAGTGGGGTACAAGAGTCCTGGGGAGGGACTTTTTACACCTGCCAGTGGCTGGGTGTGGTGTCCCAATAGTGGGAATGCTTTCAAATTCAGAAAGAGTAGGTTCAGACCGGATAATAAAAAGAAATTCTTAACTGTGAGGGTGATGAGACACCGCCACAGGTTTCTCAGAGAAGTTCTGGATGCCCCATCCCGAAAGTGCTCAATGCCATGATGGATGGAACTCTGAGCAACCTGGTCTAGAGGAAGGCGTCCCTGCCGGCGGCAGGGGAGTTGGAAATAGATCATCTTGAAGGCCCCTTCTAAGCCAAACCATTCTGTGATTCTCCGTTTTCCCCCACCGCCAGCCCCGTGCTTCGCCCTGCCGCCGCGGGTCCTGGCCGCATCCGGGGCACACACCCACAGCGGGGCCGGGCGGGATCTCACACACACACACACACCCACCGCGGGGCCGGCCCGGATCTCACACACACCCACACGCCCGCCCACACGCCCGCCCAGCGCGGGCCCGCCCCGCTCGCCGCCGGTAGGTGCCGCGGCCGCCGCCGAGCCCTGCGCGCAGCGAGACGGCGCCGGCCGTGAGCTCGGGCCGGCCCGGGGCGCTCGGTGTCCCCTCCGGGCAGCTGGGGATGGGTGGGCAGCAGGGCGGTGTCCCGGGATCGCCTCGGGGAGGGCGCTCAGCTGTCCCCGAGAACGCGGGCCCGGCAGCACCGCGCCCGTGCCGCGCCGCTGGGGCAGCGGAGTTACGGGAGGCGTTTTTAGGAGCACGCGATGTGTGTTCGCAAAGCGTTCTTGCTCGTTTCTGCTATCTGCCGCCACGTGCGTGTTGCCGTCGCTGCTCTCCGCCCTTCCATTTCATTTCTCTGCTTGCTTTCCTTTCGGAGGAGATGCCTTCTTCTGCTGCACTCTTGTTCACTAGCCACTGGATACTGAACTCTATGGGCACCAGGGAAAAAGAGGAAAACATTCATCAGATGCATTTGAAAGACATTGATAATGATCCTTTCCAAAAAAAAACCCCACTTCTAACTTGACGAGGGTTGTGACTTATAATGATGACTTGCAATCCTAAAAGCACTTCAAATGCAGCACTTAATGCAGCTAAATAAAGCTGGATTCTCATTAAATAAAAAAAGCTGATGGTGGCTTAAGTTCCATCAAATCTTAAGATTTGTAATTTGCTGTTAAAACTCCAGAGCCTGCAGTAAAGGGGCTTTTTCCTGCTCACTGGCATACTAAAAATTACCCAGATCAAAAGCATTACTTGTGGGAGATGCACATACTAAAAGCACATTTCAGGTCTTAATCCCTTTTCTAGCTTCATGTCCAACTAATTATTCTGTCTCCACAGATATGAATTACTCTAGGTTCATCACCACTGTGAGTGCAGCAAGAAAAGCATCTCCAATAAGACTGCTGAGTGAGTACATATCCCTTCTTCCCAGTTTCTCTGAAAGAATCATTCTGTGTTCTGGTCTGTGCTGGAGTATCATGGCTTAAGACTTTAAAAGGTTTGAAAGAAAACCATGCTGTAAGCTGACAAAGCAACGTGACTTTGGTCAAGCAGAGATGCCAAGCAGGTATAAACAAAAAATAAAGTGAATAGCCTTGAACCATTTCAGAAACCCATCCAGACAAACAAATTAGTATTGCCACTTTAACAAGTGTCTTAAAAGTCTCTGAACCCGGGCTTTTGACGCTGTTTGCAACTGAGTTTATGTTGTGTCCAGGAGCAAGCAACTGCTAGTTGACTTGAAATTCAGTCCCACCATGTTTATTTCCACCTCATTTTCCAGTATCCTGTTCACATCCATAAATGCCTCAGCACCCCCACTCTCTCAGTATTACTACACTTTCCTTTTCCATATTAATCTATCTTTAGGCTACTATATTACATTGTCTTCCATATGACAGATGGAGAAGCTTAACTGCCTACTTGTTTACTCAGCTGAAACCCACACAGACCTGACAGAATCCAAGCATGAGACATACATCACTAGTGAAGCCTTCAGGGGTCAATTTCCCCTCTTGGTAAGGGGCTGGCATTTGCTGTACTGCTTAAAATGCTTCATACAGGTACAGCTCAGTCATGCAATTCACTCTAGGCAGCCTCTTTTTCAAGTGATACATTAATATGCATCATAGCAAAAGTATTGAGCAGCACAGTTCTGTAGAAAGACATACTGAGCCTGCAGTTTTGATGAAAAAGTAAATCTCTCTTTACCAGGCCAAAAGTCACAGGCATAGCACAAATTGGTGAAATAACTGATAAGAATTAACTCCCCATATACAGGTCTGCTGATAATACTGGCAAATAAACTTGGTAACAGGCCACTTTTAAGCCACATCTGGTGTCATCTGTCCTCTCATATCTGATGTAAAATTGCCAACCAGCATGAATGCCACATTGTGAGTTCTTAGATTTAATGCAATCAAGTGCCCTTGGTGGATTAAGGTCTGGTCTTCACTACATCGATTGGATCTGAATGATTGTAAAACTGTGACTTAAAAGCAGGAATTAAGATTTTCTTCATAGCAAATTACTTACACAGTGCCTTTGCCACTAAAACTGGGCTGCCAGAAACATTTCCATTCCATTATAGAAAAGCTATAATCATCTGTCAGTATAACTGCCAGATCAGCTGAAGTGAAACTGAATGAAAAACAGAACAAAAAGCAAAGCCATTCATTTCAAGTCAGTCTAAACAGAATATAATTTAGATTTTAAATTCTTGAAGCTCAAAAGAAATCAGTCATGACAGTTTTTATAATAGAACTGTCCAGATTGTTTCAAAATAAATTACAAATAGCTTTTTTAACTTAATTTTTTTTTTAATCTGTCCTAAGAGTATCTCCTTCCTGGGGCCACCAAACACCTATTCAATTCAAGCAGAAAGCTGAGTTTAAGAAGAGTTATCATTTTTAATTCATGATAGCTAAACAAGTAAATTGAAAAATAGAACAAGTTTTCTGGGACATTATTAAATATTGATTAAAGGATATGATTACCATTATAATAATAAAATAGTAACCAAAGTGTTTTCCTTTACTCTAGCTGAATTGATGCAGAAGTCTCCTCCATCTCTCATCTCTCTGGCTGGAGGGGCACCAAATCCTAATCTTTTTCCATTTAAGAGAGCAACTGTTGACATTGGACATGGAACACCTATTGAGATTGGGGAAGATCTGATGAAGAGATCTCTCCAGTACTCAGCCTCAGCAGGGTATCTGTCACAGCTGCTTGCACTTCAAGACACCAAAAGCTAAGGATCATAATATCCTTTATTGCATTAAGTCACCTGTGTTTTTAAAACCTGTTCATAAAGTCCTTTTTTTTTTTAAATAGGTTCTTCCCAAAACCCATGGTTTTTTTTATTTTTTCAGTTTGCCTCACTATTTACATTTGAGTTCCAGTGGAAAATTTTGCAATGAGTTATGTAAAAAAAAAAAACCCACACTTAAATTACTTAAAACCCTAATCCTAGTATTTCTTAAGACAGAGTATTTCCTAGCTATTAGTATTTGAAAATCCAGACACTCAAATCCGATATTATTTAAAAGATATTGCATTGCAACACATAGTTTCTATGTTTTGGAGTATTTCTTTTCATTTGGCATCACATACTAAAGTCAGTATGTAGAACTTGTGGTAGTTGAGAGGAGGTATTTATAGAATTGTCATTTTTGGTACAAAAATTGTATATCATTATATTGCTTTAGTGCTCATGTAAACTTCTCAGCAGACAGCACTGAGTCAGGTGAGGACAGGTTTGCAAAAATACTTGGGTACCTACAGAGACACATGGGGCATCAGTTAAAACTTTTCTTAATATTTAAATGAAGACATTTTCTGGAAAACATGTTTTAGAAATCCTTGTAATTGCAGCAGGTTACAGGCAGCATTAAGAACTTTGTCACACTGCCATAGTTGAGTACAGAATCATTTCTGGGAGTCAGTATTGTTCAGCCTCCACGCTGTTTCATCCTTGGCAAATAATTTCTGCCCATATTTCACTATGATAATTTGGTATGGACCACAGGTGCCCATCTCATTTTATTAATTTCATAAAGCAGTCATAGCAATTGCATCCAAGTGTATCTGTGTGACAGTTAGAATCAAACTCAGGACTGCATGGTGGATTTGGCAGGGATTTAGAGGAACAGGCTAGCTTTGGCCTATATAAGGTCTTAGATATGCTTTCTTATTCATGTTTCAGGATTCCAGAGCTGTTGTCTTGGCTAAAAGATTTCCAGCAGAACTTACATGATCCTCCCACAGCCAATTACAGTCCTGAGCAAGGACAGATGGAAGTGTGTGTCACAACTGGCAGCCAGGAAGGCTTGTGTAAAGTAAGACCAAAAGATTAATGTGTTAGAAGCATTTCATTCAGACAGATGTTTATTCCTCCACAGTTATATTCAGCATTAAGTGCCCTCTATAACTATGTGCAGGGTACAGCTTCATGTACTCTTTCTCCATAGATATGAATTACTCTAGGTTCATGTACTAGATAAAGGAAATTAAATAAAATTGGAGTGGCATTCTAGACTGTCAGGACTGCATGAAAGTTCAGGTAACCAAAGAGCCTGTGTAGGAAACACGCTATAAGGTAACATATCATGTTGCTCAAGTAGGGCAATAATAAGTGCATAGATGCTTTACCATAATTCTGTTTTAAATGTGTTTCTTCTCCTTTTTACTTCCTGATTTTTTGGGGTTTTTACTTCCTGAAATAATTACCTTCTCCAGTCAACTCTCACTGCTGTTTAGTTGTTTCTTTCTATAACTTATACAGAACACAGCTTCAGAACACAGTCTTTCCATGTCAAGTTGGTAACCTATCTTAATTTGGCTCTAAAGCAGATTTTTCATCTGTTTGTTGCCTGTCTCACAGACAGGATAATTATAGGGTTAGGGAATTACTATTATCTAATCAAGATTTTTAATCCCACTAAGAAGTCAAAAGTATGAAGCACATGTCCAAAAACTGAACAATCTTTAAATCAGAATCTTTTCTTGTGCAGGTGTTTGAAATGCTCATTAATCCTGGAGACAACATCCTTTTGGATGCACCCACATATGCAGGGACACTAGCAGCTGTAAGTTATTCCTTAGCTACAAAACATTGTGAATGTTATATTTTAACTAAACAGGAGTTTAGGCACTAGTCAGTACCTGTTTTGCAGTCTTACAAACACTGTCTGTTTTTGCCATAAAAACATATCTAAGACTCAAGATTTTATTGTCCAACCAGTTAAGTTCATAAATATTAACTCATAGAAGGTTTTCTACTAAAAGTTCTATGAAAGCTATTTGAAGTTCCTCTTCTAAACACTAGTTCATTCAAGGGCTAAGATCACATATGGGACTGGAAAGAAAGCAATCAGGACTTAGTTCGGTTGAATTAAATTTATAACAAGTGGGTTTGTTAACATGTCAGCATGTTTACCCAAAGTATTTCATGATCAGAGTATGCGATAGCTATAAATAGTATAATATTGGAATATATACTGAAACACCCATATATGAGTATGAAGATATTAATTAGTGAGAATTATACAAAAGCAGCAAAGTTTACTTCCGAAAAGTAGTTTAATCAGTATAAAATTAAATGTCAGCTCAAAATACATAAGACCTGCAAGAAGGATTAGAATAAATACACCACAAATTCAGTTATCCTCACTTTCATCAAAATAAATTGTTATTACTTACTGTCCTAAATTTGAATATATAGTCTAATCAGCTGTACTTCTTTAGGAGTATATTTTGACAATGCAGCAGCTTGCAGTTTTACCTAAAAATGCAGAGCACTACATGGGACAAATTGAAATTCCACAGAGGACAGACAGCAAGATTTTTCAATGGTATTTTACCTATATTTTTTCATACTGCTGTCAACATATCAATGCAGTAGCATCATTTCATTCTCCTTTGTATTGCTGAATATATCTGTTGAGAGAACAGATTCTTTGCCCTTTGTCGGGGAAGAGTATCTTAAAGCTCTGACATTTCCACAAAAGGAGAGCATAAATTGTCAGTAGGAAACAAAGGTGCTGTGACCTTAACTGTCTGTGGTGAGAGCATGAGAAGTCCTGAGAGAACAGTTCAGATTTACAAACTCCCTTTCTGCTTGAAAAACCAAATCTGATTTTCTAGAAAGAGCAGCAATTGAACATAGGACTTACCCATTTCCTCTGAGTTGACTTAGTAGAACAAATAAAGAGTAATGTGGTAAGTGTGACAAGCCTTATGGCAAATTCAGGCAAACTTTTATTTGACTCATGAGCAAATGGAGCTTGAGATATCTATAAAATCAAAAAGATTTTAATGTTATGGAGCCAATGACAAAAGGAAGGTCTTTGAATTACACAATTGTGACAGTTTTGTTTCTTCTATCAACAGCTGAGACCCTTGGGTTGTAATATAATTAATATTCCTAGTGATCAACATGGCATTATTCCAAAAGCTTTAGAAGAAATTCTGTCTGCTTGGAGCCCAGAGGATGTAAAAAATCATAGCAATCACCTCCCCAAATTCCTGTACACTATTCCAAATGGATGCAACCCAACTGGCAACTCACTGACCACAGAGCGCAAAAAGGAGATTTACCAGGTAGGGAGCTCTGCTCTTGTGAACCTTTTAGGTGGAAATAGATAAATATCAAGTCTTGTTTCAGCTGAAGGTATCCCATGTTTGGTATTTGGGCCCATTATTGGTCCAGTAGACATTCCTCCTAGAACTTGCTTCTTGCAGAATCTCTATCACAGCAGCTCTTCAGAGGTAGACTGTGCCTTAGGTAAATTGTTTTTCAATGGTTGCCCACTGCCATGGGCTTCTAACTGGGCTTACTGCATGTTGCCTGCACAGTTTGAATGCCACACAGAAGAGAGTTTCAGTTGCATACCAGGGTCCATGTACTACAGGTACCATGATTATTCTTACAATTTTTTGATATCTAAATTGGGTACTTGAAGAGTTCTCATTATGGGAGCTTCTATATAATGAATGTTCAATCAATAGAACCATAGTATGATGCTGGTTTTAAAAAAAACACCTGAATTTGCCATATGTTTAACTTTCATTCCTTTTTGTTACTTTTTATTAATTTATTTAGCTTGCAAGAAAATATGATTTTCTCATAATAGAAGATGATCCTTACTACTTTCTTCAATTTGAAAAGGTAATTTTTCTTCCATAATCCTTAGTAACGCCTTTTCTGGGAAGAAACTAAAGTTTCACAAAGTTTGAGCCCTGGATCTTACTACATGCCTCTTCTTCATGTCCTACCAAGGCAGTTGTAGACCTCACAGTCTGTACTGTTTTCAGTAATTCTCCCCTTTGTGGTATTTTATATCCTGTTAATTAGTGGTTCAAATTTCTCAAGCCTCATACAGGATAGAATTTTTCAGTAAGCAGAAAATGAAGAATTTGCATTCAGAGCAAAGTAAGTATGTCACTGAAGCAGCACTTGAAATATGCAGCCTCTTAATGTTCCTTTCTCCCTGTCTCTTCTTTCATTCAACAGAAGTCTACTCTGCATCTACCATGCCCCATTTTTATCCTTTTGCCTTTTGGAGAAACTGGGAGTTCTCCCAGGTACCACATATAGTGCTACTGGATAGACAAATTCCCTTCTTGTAAATTTTCTGCAAATTTCATATGTGAATCTAAAGTTAGTCAGTCTTTAAAAGTACCTAACTTCAGAAATCAAAACACATCTTACAAAGCACTAGAACATTGGTAGAAGATAAAGATCAGCATTTTCCCTTTTGAAATATGTTTTTATGGAAGGAGGCAATAAAAATGGCTCACCCATTGAATAGTATTGTGAAGCTTTGTAAGAAAATCTAGGGGAGGTGGTGTAAAAACAGAATTCTTCATAAGGAAAAAGGAATTCTTGATAAGGAAAAAGGACTCAGATCTTAACAATTTGGTCATATCTTCTGATTTCATTTTTTAATATAGCAAAGCAAAATGCTACAAGGCTCCATTTTAGAAATTGCACAAGACTCCACAAGAAATCTTGGCAGAAAAATCATTATTTCTCTCTCCTTCTTATAGCATCATACCAATACTTAAACTGAACATTTTTGTGCTGAACAGTGGGCCAAGTAATCATCAAAAAATAACAAAAGCTGATTTCTTGAAGATACTCACAGAATATTGTAATCACATCTCAGAAAGCTAGGCTGAGCAATCACTTGTCAGCAAGTTATTGTAATGTTTTCCCTGGAATATACATTTGAGAAATGAATTGTCTTCCTAGTAAAGAAAATAATTCCATTATAATCCTTACTAGCACCTTGAATTTTATTTTTTTATTTTTTATTCTAAGCCATGGGCTCCAACTTTCCTCTCAATGGATGTGGATGGCCGAGTTATCAGGACCGACTCTTTCTCTAAAATTCTCTCATCTGGGTAAGGCCAGCTGCAGACCACTTAATATTGCCTATTCAGTTAAGATGCAAGACTTCATATGAAGTGATGAGACATGTCATAGTGTTTTATCATTTACTAACTATCCACTTCTGGAATGAACTTCTGAATCAATGGCTTTTCACAGTCTACTCACTTTTTATGTCATCTCTCAGTAGTCATTTTACTCCAGGTTCTGTTTCTCTTCTGATGCAGATTCTGAAGCCTCTTCCCCCAGGAAGCCCATTCTTGCAGGCACCATCTTGGCAGAAAGACAGGTGCTGGATTCCAGCTCTTTTCATGGAACTATTAGGAGCTTTTCTCTTTTCTTTTTTCCATTTCTCTTTTTATCTATCTCTTCGTATTCCTCCAAGCTCCCTGAACTTGTAATACAGAAAAGAAACTATCATTATTCACAAACTGCTTATAGGGTTGTACTGAAATCTAGCCTTCCACATCTTTCAGTTTGTTTCCACCTGCCAGAAAAAGAACCAGTTTGGCTGTTTTCTATTTCACACAAGTCAATGTATTTGATTTTTACCTTGCTTTTGTCTGTTAACCTAATGGATTTAAAAAAGAATGAATTCTGCATTGGCAGCCAGTGGATTATAACCCATCCTAGAGAAAGTGAGAAGACAACATAACGCTAAGTGTGATTGCGTTTTCAGAAGTGACACCACAAAATGGCATGACACAGTATTATCTTTTCCAAAGACACACATGAGTTTACTGGTTCAGTTTTTCTTCAAATAAAACCTTCAGCCAATCTGTAAAGATGGGTAATAAGAATTGAAGCATAAGTAACCATCTAGTTTATCAATCTACATGCCATTCCTTCTGCAGTACTGAAAGGGAGTGAAAGAGTAAAGCCATTTGCCACTTATCTGTTTGTCATAAAGCCTGAGCATTCATGATCTTTTATTATGGGAAAACTTGTCTTTCCTTCCCTTTGATTCATGTTATCTTTATGGTTGCAGAGGACAGCTTCCAAACATAGATTTTGTCCTGAAGCCTCACAACTAAGAAGCTACTATAAGCATTTAAACCTCTTAAATGTTTTTATTTCATGATTTTGATATTTAGCTTCTAAATTGTATAACCTGAGGGCAGTATTAAGATATAGATGAATTTGAATGCATAAGAGATCCTTATCTATTATCACTTACACTATCAATAAAATCGTTGCATGTTTTTCTGCATATAACTCAAAATATTAGCACATTGCATTTCTCTAGTAACTTTTTGTTTGGTTGGTTTCCAGTTTAAGAATAGGTTTTCTGACGGGTCCCAAGCCTCTCATCGACAGAGTTGTTCTACACATTCAGGTGTCAACAATGCACACCAGCACTTTCACACAGGCAAGTACCAAGCCACCAAAGGAATTGTATTCAAAGACAACATATCCAAGTTATAAGATACCACAAGCAAACAGCTTTGTACTTTCACAGTTGCTCTGCGCTTTTGCAGTTTTGTTTATGCACATTCATTGTCAACTCTGCCAAAGGAAGAGAGACCACCATAGAACTCTGAACCAGAGCTAGAGAGTTTTCTTAGTGCACGGATAGTACAGCTGATATCCCTTAACCCTCAGATGTCAAGAATCAAGTTTTGAAATATTTTATCTCTTCCTGGTAGGTTTTTTTACAACTTCAATGTAAAGTACAGCATGGAAAAAACACTCACTTATTATTCTTTATTCTACTTTTCAATTAAAACAATACTGGCAGCCCACAAAGACATTTCAAAGCAAGCTGACAACTCCAGCCCCTTTATGTTTAGTAATAAGGAAAGGAGACATTGAACACCTCTAAATACGGCTTCCATCTTCCAGCTCCATTAGTTCGCCACTGTTAAAGCAGAGAGGCCGATGTGGACAGGAAGGTAAAGCAATATACATTGCCTTCCTCTTTCTCCCCAGTTATCATATTTAGCTCTTCATCCATTTTTCCCTCCCCCGACCCCAGCTTCCAAAAACTGCCATGATCCTTGCAGACACCAGTACCATGGACTGTAACAGCCCTGGCACCTCTGTTTATAAAGGGCTCCAAGAGACACTGCATGCAATTTCTTGTCTGGGGAATGTTGAATAGTGCATCTGGCTATGGATCTTTTGATGATTGTGGAACAGTCCTGTTTAAAACTTGGCACTGATGATGTGTTTTATTTCTTTAGATTATGATATCACAGCTGCTTCAGCAATGGGGACAAAAGGGTTTCTTGGAGCATGTAGACAGGTAGGTTTATGTCCTGTGCTGAATCCCATCATCTGTCATTCTGTTACGTGTTACCTACATCAAGCATTCTTTGTCGTAAACAAGTCAGAGGAGGTGCACCAGTATTAGGCCAAGTAGGTCAGACAGATCACCAAGACTGCTGGGTTCACACAAGAGCCCTGAAGAGACACAGTGTCAAGTTGCAGACAAACAGGTCAGGACATGTCACCTACCGCTCCAGGCAGATAATCTGCCAGTCCATTGGCACAGACTGCATGCAGCTCACACCTGAAGGGAACTTGAGAGGTTCCTAGAAGCTTCAAGCCTGTGAATAAAGTTTAGATCCCTGCTAAAGTGTTAGGGTCTGTAGCAAAAGCTGAGATCTCTGAGCACAGTATCTATTGAGAAAAGAGTCAGCATAGCCTTTATAAAGGGAGTTCACTAAGTTAGAATGAATTTACACTTCTGCCATCCTTGATTTCCTGATTGTGGATACTGTTGGAAAAACAGTGAAGTTCATCTACACACTAAACATTGCCTGAACAATGCCTCTCACTGTTAGAGAGAGAGAGCACTGGGCTACCCTCTAACTCACAAGACATTTCTGGAATATTGACTGACACACATTTAGTTTTCATTTATTATGCAAGAGGAGCACAGTTTCTCTTGACAGTCACTGTATCATTTTATATGCTCTACTTGGATATCATTAGAGCCCCAAATTTCTCACTTCAGTAGGAGTGTGCTACACTCTGCAAAGGCCTGTAACAGCAACATGAGCAGAACATGCAAAAAGTTCTTGTATCTCGCTGTAACAGCCACTTGTGTCCCCTTGATGTTCATACTGTAAACAGCAACATTTGCAAAAAAACTAAAGCAGACACACCAGCTTTTGCATTGTTTTAAGATTTAGGACTATAAAGATAAATCTCACAGAGGGACTTGGACCACACTTTAGCTCAACTTTCAGCAGCTCTCAAAAAACAAATCCCAAGTGTATCTCTTCACTTACCTCTTTCTTGTAGGTCAAAAGGCAGTCTTATCAAGCCTGAAGACCATTCTTCCACTTAAACTAATGAAAATAGGGCTGCAGTGGGGCAGCTGCAATGCTTTATAACCTTACTGATGAGGCCCCGCAGCTGACTGCAGTCTCTTCCAGCTGATTTCATTTGTACAAGGGTGAGGTGTTGGATCAGGTTTTGGAGTAGATTGTCTGGTTTTTTTGGAGTAGTTACATTTTTGGGTTTTGTCTTAGTAAACATTATGATTTCAGCATGTAATTAAAATGGTAACAGGATTTGCAATTTTAGCAAAAACTGCACAAAGGAGATTTACTCTTTCATATAGAATGTAGCAATAGATATAGCTGAGCCCCAAAACTGTTTGAGTCTCTAGGTTTTGGTGTTTGTGTGTCAGATGTAATAAAGTACATACAGAAATCAAAACTACTGGTTCAGAAAGTATTTTTAAAAATACAAATGTAAAATTATGTAAATTATGCAAATTACTAAGGATGTTTTCTCAAGACATGGGAACACATTTGCATTTGAATTATGAACTCAGTATCAGGCATTTCTCTTGTGTCTTCCATTGCACAGCTGTGTCATTTTATGTTGACAAAAGCCACTGCACATGACTTGTCCATGGTGAAACTTGGGTTAGGGTCTTTTTTCCCAATAAGAGATTAAATTATTTGAAAGTTTTACTTACAGTATGAAGGAAATAGGTTCAAAAGTTTAGGAAAGGGGAAGCTGTCAAATAGTTGTGACAGGTTTATCATATGATTTGCTTTTTACCTTTTCAAATGTCATTTCCACGTGTACCTGTTACACAAATTCAACCCAAATGCACAAATGTTAAGTCTGTGCTTTTGCTTATGTTAAAGTCCCTAATTTTCTTCAGTGTGTGTGCTTTGTGCACTAAATACTGTTAACAGGACTTATATCCACTGCCATAATAGACAGAATGGATGTAATATGTAAAAGGTTTCTATGATATGTGTAAAGCTGAAGAAGCAGCCACAAAGGGACTTCCTCTGTCTGGCTGATCAGTGCTCTGTTGGAGATGCAGTGAAGCAGTAATGATTTCTTGGCTATGTGTACAAATATTTATACACACAGTATACTTTGTTGTGCCCATCTAGGATCTTCTTGTATTTCTATTAAACGTGCACTTGAGTTGTTCAAGTAGAAAGGTTATGTTTCTGCCTTCAGAAACAAATAGAACAAATAGACTCTGAAAGAATACGAGTTCATGACTTTCAGTTGATACTTTGCTTTCAGAGTGGTGGACTTCTACAGGATCCAGAGGAATGCAATGCTCACTGCTGCTGACAAGTGGTTAAAAGGTCAGAGTGCAGCGCAAATAATCACCTTTTTTTGCCAGCTATTTATCATCTTTGTGCTCAGTAAAAATCACTTAAGTTCATCTCTTGACTGAAGTGACAGATAAGCACTATAAGCAAATCCATTGCATTAAATATTAAGCTTAGGACAAATTCTCTATTGCTGCATTCTTATGCTTTCTGGTAGGACAGGGAGATAGATGATGATGAGAAAAAGCTCACCACATTACTATTTAAAGCAATTTTACAAAGAGCCTGTGTTTCACTTCATTATGTTCTTATACTTTCAGTGTTTAAAATCTCTGTCTTTAAAAAATCTCTGAAATAGTGACCTTAATTTAAACGAAGATACAAAAAATCACTGTAGCAATAGTGATAACAATGTTTGTATCAGCAAATCTAAAACATCACTGAATCTATGACGTATCCATTAGAAGTAGGGCATAAGTTTCTTGCTTGATTCCATTTTCTCTCTCTCTTTCTCTCTAGATTTGGCAGAATGGTACCCTCCTGCTGCTGGCATGTTCTTATGGATCAAAATAAAGGGTATTTCTGATACACAGCAGCTGATAATGGAAAAGGCTTTGAAGAAAGAAGTATGACATGTGATTTAATGACTTATGATCTTAAAACAAAAAAAAGGGAGAGATAAAATATCTGTCTCTATCCACATGTGCACATATAAAAAAGCAGGAGGACTTGCTGAGCACCATCATTAAGTCTGCAAGTCAGGCACTATGGCAGAGTTACTGATTAGCAAAATATTTTCACTACTCTATTCAAATGTTGATATTTTATCAGTGTACTTAAATTGAGACTAATATAACATATGGTACAATATGTCATTGTATATGACATATATCTATAATACATATATACCTATATGGTGGCTGTTGACCAATTTTTTTAATGAGAGAAATTAAATTTGGTTTTATTTCTCCAATTTATAAGATCCAGTACTAAGTAAGCTACACCCTAGGTGCTTCTAAGCATTGTGATGATATGAACAAGACCTGGTAACCAAAACTGAAGACCCTTTGGTTTTATTATGAAAAATCTGGTTACACATTGCATATTTTTGTTATCTCATTTAGAAAAAAAGAATATGTTACACCATGTTCACACTTATAAGAGTGTAAGCATTAAGCTTTCTCAAATTTAATTTTACATAGTGTTTTAAAAATGTGGTAATAACTGTGTGGTTATTCACTTTTTTGTAGGTATTACTGGTTCCTGGAGGAGCATTCAATATTGATAGTTCAGAGCCTAGTTCTTATGTCAGAGCCTCCTTCTCTCTGCCTTCTCCTGCCCAGATGGATCTGGTGAGATTTTCTTTTTTTTACATTCTTATCAAGACAGTTTCTCACACAGTGAGAATGCTCCTTTATTTTAACATCCTTCTCGTTAGATTTTTTCTTGAATGTTAGAGACTTCTGTCTGTAGGTGATTGAGCAATATTTTCAAAGCAGTGTTAGCTGTTCCTTAAGCAAGATACTCATGCAAATGATCTGCAAGATACTAAATTTTTAGGACTACTTAGAATCTTTCTGTGTATCTGATACATAGAGTGTCTCACACTTAAACCTCCCAGACATTATTTATAAATGCTTTAGTGAAGCTGGAGTATTTGCTTAAGCATTAGCAGGCATCATGTATCTTTGAAACTTTGGATTCCTGAGATTCTGAGATTGAATTACTTGTGTTCTTTTTTTGTGTGTGTGTTGGTAATTCTTTGTAAGACAGAATATTGTTTTTTCCTTTCATACAGTTTACATGCATGCTTTATTTATTTATTTATTATTTTATTTATTTAATATTGTTCCTGATATTATTATGTGTTTTTGGTGCATTTTTGATGTTATTTGGCTCTATCTATATAATCAATGGGAGAAAAGATAGGAGACATTTATTTGTGCAGATTTAATAGTGATTTGATTGGGGTGCTTGAAACAGTTCAGTATTTGTAGTTGTACTTTTATGTAGTTGTGAAGGCTTATAACAAATAAGTGCTTCTATTGTCTTTTTAGTTCTTCTGTATTTTTTCTATTTTTTCCTTTTTTTGTTAAAGTAATTCATCACCATACTATTGACAGTCAAACTGTATTTTTATATGCTTCCCCACTCAACTGTTCTTCATTTTTTTTCACTTTTGGAGTCCCTAGGCAGTAATATTAAGTTAAAAGAGATACTCTTTCAGGGATCACTAGTTTGTTAAAAATTACATCTGAACTCCAAATAACCTTTGAACATCAATATATGCATTTTTCTGTTTCAGAAATCTCTGTCTTTTTTTTTCTAGCAGAGAATCAGAAGCTTTGTGCAGTCAAAGCTTTGTGCACATGATTTTATAAAAGGAAAAGAGAGACTATCAGCAGAACTTTACATTATAAAATATTGATTCTATATGCTTAGGACAATTTTAGTAGCTTTACAGGTTTCATGTGTTCCCTATTCATGTAATGCTGAAATATAAATGTGAACCACATTTTTCATTGCAGGCCTTCAAGAGACTGGCTGACCTTATAAAAGAATCTTTGTGAAAAAGCTAAATAAGTAGCAAAAATCATCTCCAGAAAATATTTAGTAACATTTGGATTTCATCAGAACACTTTATAAGCAAGCACAATATAGTGGATGCTTTCTTAGATCTTTTCCGCTAAAAAAAAAAAAAGACAGAAAATGAAAGTTGAAATGAAACAATTTGCCTAATTTTTTTTTTTGACAGGGCATTGCATGACTAAATTTATCCAATTCAGAAACATTTAAAATACTCAAAACCAAAATGTTCTATTGCTTGTAAAATCCATGGTTTTGTTAAATTTGAATTGATTTTCATTCTGACTTTTGTTTTCCATTTGAATTGGGAAAAAAAAATAATTTACTTAGAAAGTTGCACTTGAGGTGGTGTTAGCCAGTATTACTTCTCACTATTAATCTCAACTGATACATTCCTCCAAAATCTTATGTTGGACTTGTCTTATGTGTCACTTCCATTCTTGTTCTACGGTATGACATCTGGTTTTAATGATTTGAGGATTAGTAATTAATGTTACTGAAGTTTTGTCAGATGAAGCTGATGTAACTATGTTAAAAAAATTGAAACTGATCCAGCAAAATGAGGCTTTGATTACAAATAAACTGAAGTCCCTTGCAATTTGCAAGGATATTCTCTAATTTCTAAAAGGTATTCTGATCGCTGGGTTTTACTTCAGTCTGTGAAAAATTACTCTGTACCTGTAGAAAATCTCTGGTTTGCCAAGGCATGTGGATGTACTAAAGGAAATACTCACAGTTATGCAGTCAGATGTGGTTTTGATTGGAGAGTGTAAGTAACTGAACAGGGGACATGGTGGAATGGACACCATCCTGACACTGCCAGATGCAAACAAAATGAAAAAATAAAGAAATGCTTCAGTCTCTTATCCCTTGGTTATTGTCATCCCAAACATTTGATACTCAGCAACAGGTACAAAACCTTCAGAAAGTTTCAACTGAACTAATTCTCCAAGGCTTCCCATTTGGATTGGTGACTTCAGTTTTACTTACTGTTGGGATGAAAGCACTGTGATTTTCCACCAATATCAGATGACTGTTTCTTTATGTGCAACTGTTCAGAATTTTAAAGTGAAACATTGTTCAAGGACCTGGTTAGCCATTCAGCAGCCTAGGCAACCCAAGCAAATAAGGGCCAGGCACAACCTTTCTTCTTTGGAAGTTTCACAACAGAAATTATTATTATTATTATTACAAATTATTGTAATACTTAAAATAAGTTGAATTCCCTCTTTTCCCCTACTTATAAACAGCATGTATCACAACAAACTAGCACAGATGTATGCCTTTCCCAGCATCCCTCTCATTGGCAGGATCATTCCAGTGCCTCCAGCCCTGCATCAACTTTTCATGTCTGTCTTGAGCCTTTTAATTTAGTCACACATCCACACCATCTTGAGCAGCATATCTAAAATCAGTCATTAGCTCAGTTCCCAGATTACTGCAGCTTTGAGGTAAATCCACTGGAGAGGAGCTGAACCAGGTGGGCAAGGTGGTGCAGTGGATGGGGCTGGCTCCTCCAGAGTCGGGCTGGGCTGGGGCAGCCAGGACCCACAGAGTGACGAAGTGTAGGGAGAGCCTGCAGTCCCAAATCTGCTCTCAGGGTGCCAGCACTGTCTTTGAAGACAAACTTGTCCCATTTTACATGGTTTAATGGTGCTAATGGGGGATCCAAACTAGCACTGCCTCCTGTGCAGTGCTGCTCAACAGGAACTATTCACATCTCAACTCAATTTCATAAGCATGTGTAGAAATGATGAAAACTCCAATGTTGCTATCAGGCAATTTTTATCTTGGGCTCAATTGCAAAAATTATTTTATACAACAACAAATTATATGTCTGTTTAATTAAAATATTTTTATAGAGGAAAAATGTAAACATAATTTAAGACTGATTTTAGTTCTCAGGTAAATGCAATTGTCAAATATTTTGGTCATATTGTCATTCATCCAAACCTGAATTCAATAAACATAATCAAAATACCTTTATTAAGACTTAAATTGGTGATGTATTGAATAAAACACCTCTTAATTTTCAGAGATCTAAATGTTCATTTGGTTGAATGTAAGCAAAATGCAATTGCATTTGTGCTACATTGCATGGTCTTGCTATCAGCTAATTTAATTTAGAGGGGGTTTATTCCCCAACTGTATTCAAGCCTCTGTAATTAAATTAATGTCCTGAACAATGTATATTGAACAATGGCAGTGAAATCCTATATGCACATGCTGTTTCCATGAACCTCTTAATGCACATTTTCTGGTCTCCTGGGAGAGCTTTCACTGTTATTAAATGTTCATGGAGGAAGCCACTTGAGACAAAAGGAAAAAGAGTGGGCAGCATATTCACGTAGGAAGAAATGACATGGCAAATTGAAAGTTTTGTGTTTCCCTTCTCATTTCATCTATCCACCAGCAAATAACCCCTCTGATTCATAGCTGGGTTTAAGCCATCTGATGCACGTGCCACAATGTGCCACTGGGGAAGAGAGGAGACAGAGGAAGGGAGGGCAGGGCTCGATGTGGGGAGCACAGCCCCCAGTGCTGCCCTGGTGGGGGGCAGCTGAGGAGGGGGAGGTTGGTGCAGTGCTGGCGAGAGCTGCCTGGCACGGGCAGCCCCCCGCAGCCTGCTCTCACTTCTGAGTGACCATTTAGCTGCCCACTCTTGTACCTGCACTCTGGTTCCACTGCATTTTCACGCTTTTGGCAGATGAAAATCACCTAGAAATTCTGGGCAAACTCTGGACGCTTACAAATTCTATTTGCATTTTTTAAAATCTTGTATTTCAGTTCTACTTGTATTTTAAAATCTTGACCTACAGATCTGCAGTTCCTTTGGTCCTGCCTTTGCAATCTGGACTGTGACCCACTGAGGCAAATATGTAAAAGAACTCCATTGAGCTGTGTTGTGCATGTCCTAATCTTTCTTGTTTTCTTTATTGTCCAATAACAGGTTTTGAGCAGCCCACTCTAGATGGTCTTATATGGGAATAGAACAGTTGCAGTGTTTGAACTGTAATTTTTCTGAATAAAAATGCAAAGAAACATGCATTTTCATTCTTCTAATACTGTTCCCAGGAATACCAAGCTGTACCTCATTTTTCTCCTAATGATTATGGAAACTGTTGTGCAATCCTGCAAAGCACAGAAGTCACAAGGAGAGAAGAATAAGGGTCTTGCTGATTCTTTTCAAGAATTAATATCCCAGAAACATGTTAATAAATCTGACTACAGCTAGAAGATTCCCTATAGATGTATAGAATGTGGAGAATGCCTTCAGAATTATATTTTAAAATTATATCACATCTGAATTGACATAACAAGAGGATATCTGTAATGTGGTCTAGGAATAATTAACAGGAAAGTGTTTCTGTTCCTTGATGTACACAGAACTTTGACCTTTTTCTACATTTGGCTAATAACAAACTTAAGATACTTTCTTGCAGTTTCATCCAATAAATCAAACATTAACAGAGGTAGATGAAGTTCTTCTGACAATATAAAATTATTTTATTGCCTTATATGGAATGTATAATTTAATGAACTCTGAATGTCTACCTCTCCAATAAAAAAAAAAACTACCAATAAAGTGGAGGAATGGAAAGACCACTTCATTTTTCTTGGTGGATTATATGAAATATTATTTTCAACATAGTTCCAAGAACTTGAAAGATGTTACTTAATAAGAAAATAAACTAATTTCTGCATCTGTAAGGAACACTGGAAAGAGTTACTGTCTTAATACACGCATAGCCTGGTAAATTGTAAATATTTTAGGCAACCCACTAGCATGAAAGCAAACAGCTAAAAGCTTTTTAGTAATGCCTAAGAAAAAAGATACTTTACCAGCCGAACAAATAGAAAACAGTCTTGATTTTTACAGAATTAACCAACACTTTTGTATGTCTGTTTTTTTCTTCCCTGGATTTCTTTGTTCAGCTCTTTTTAAGGATGTTTCTAAGCCACAGGGGTCCCAGGTAACATAGTTTTTCAGTAATTAAAGCCAATTATTTTTTTACCATTGCCATCATATCTTTTTTTTTTATCCTTTACAGATATGCTATTACCTTATTCTCTGCATTTGTTGTAAATTACATGATATATAATCCCATCAATAACTAATCTCTGGCAAGTCTGACCCTAACACTTTTTCATTTAAAGAAGCCGGCATCTCTTTAGGAGATCAGCACTAACTTTAGGGAGATGTAACTCAGAAGGGTAACTATCTGGAATATAATATTGCCTATATCTTCAAGTAACAGCAGTTATGCCAAATGAATAAATATATTATTTCTTTCTGCCTCCTAATTGGCATTATGTTTCCCATTTGTATCTTTTTATTTCTTTTTATTTATCTTTTCTTGCTGATTACCCTAGCAAGTCTGTGATAAGCCATAGATGTTAGATTATTTTCCACATAATAGATGTGAAGAGAGGGCTTTTAGAAAGCAACATGCACAGATGGCTCAAAATCTGTGGATATCAGTCACATTTTTAAGTGCTGTTTCCTGTGAACAAGAATCCCAGGGACTCATGAGTTTCAAAGCCAAAGGATATCATCATCAGTTTTATAAGAAAGGCCATGCATTTTCATTTCTTCTGAGAAGGATATCCTGTCTTTTTATCCTGTCTTGGTTTTAAGACTTGAAATAGTGGAAGGCACAGCAGCATAATCTGTTGGATTAAAGAGCCCTTCATTTACATGGCATTCTCTCCGGTCATGTCACTTGTATTAATTCAGCTATTTCCCTAAAGCCAAAAGTAAGGGATAAAAAGGATATATTTCAAAAGTCTGGAGCTTCACTCCTAATTAATGAGTTTTCAAAAGATTTTCCATAAATCTCAAAATCTACCCTAATCAGGATAAAGATATTTCCCTTTAAGAAAGGAAGGTTTTGTAAAGTGGATAAAACAGTGGATAGGAAAGACACCAGTGGAAATAGTTTGTGTATTGGCAAATCACTCTTTGCTCTCTGGTGTCAAAAATAAGGAAATCCAATTTTATCCACAAATTTTACCCATCATATTATCATAAACAACATAGACATCTGATGTCATGAGCATTTTATTTTAAAAGACCATTGGATCTGCCTTGCTTTGAATCCTGCCAATTCAGGTCTTGGGCTTCTTTGAAAAAGTGGCATTCAGGAAACTAATTTGGAGTTCCTTATCTGTAGTACCAAAGCCATGAAGGTGGGATGGGGTAAGAAGTTCATACAATCCTCTCACTGTTCCTAAATGTAAAACTGGTTTTCAGAGTGGGTAAAGTATTTAGGGAGGGGAAGTCCTACTGACTTTTTTTTATATTATACTCTTGAATGACAGAGTTAGTTTTTAAAACAAAACTAAAATTTCTAAGACCATTACGTTGTTTTGATAAATCCCATATGAAAAGTTCCATGATTCCAAACTGTAAAAGCAAGAGGGAATCTTTGCCACATTCTTGAAAGTTTCCTGAATTAAATGTTGCAATTCTGTGACTACACATACACCCACACATTGCATCTGAGGTCTAATAAGAGTGGAAAATATATTTACAAATTGATTAATAGTGTGCACTGACTTTTCTTTCACTCTTTAAAATAAAATATTGGTGATGCTCAAGACAAATGAAAAAAGAAGGATAACACTGGAGCTAAGTTCAATAGCAGAAGAGGAAAGGAGAGTAGGACAAAGCATATTAAAAAGTTAGTGACAAAAGACAAGCAGAAGTCTTCCCCAGAGCCAGACACAAATTGTTGAGACTTGCTCTGTTAGACATTATTCTAACCACATTTTCTGATTATGAAATGGCCTTCTTTGTCAAGGGACAAAAATATTTTACTTCTCTAAAATTTGTATCAATTTGTATATTAAGGATGATAAACACCAGGCTAAAACAGCTATATATCACTATGTAACTTCTGGTACTTTGAAGAATCTCATAGAAAATTTGGCTTACTCTGTTCCCCAGGCTGTAACAGCATTCTGCTAATAGCTTTGCTAACATCTTTGCCTCCAAACTAGGCATTCAATAGCTGTCACAGTTTGCTTCCAGTAGCAGCTTCACAGACCACAGAAAATACAATATGCTGTGATAAATGAGCTACACAAATGTTTTGCCCCTGCCAAAAACTGAAACTCACAACAAAGCCTTGCTCTTGCACCTTAACATTACATAGGATTTAATGCAGGCCAAATATATAAATGGATCTGAAAAAGGGATTAAACACAATGATTTGGAACAGGACCATAAAAGACTTTTGAGCACAATGATCTGTGTGGTCCATTACAGGATTTCCTAATCCGGTGATTGCCTGAATGAGAAAGGATATCAAGGAATCAATTAGTTCCCCATTTTCATGCTCTTGCTTTGGCCATTGACAAAAACATTACACTGGACAAAAGAAAATTGGTCTTAACTAACACAACAATACAGATGTTTAAATTGGTTTATCTCTGATTTAGCAAGGACTGCTCAGCTAAGACATATTGTGTAGAAAGTGAGTGACAGTGAGAATTAAAATCTAGGGCCAAGCTATAGAGCAATCTGCAAATGCACTGAGTCAGTTTGCTGCTGAGTTCAAGCTTTTCTTAAGGTCACATCTTTTTTCCAGTCGTGTGCTCAGCTCAATGCAGTGGCTGCATTATCATGCAGAGTCTATATACAATATCTCATTTCCCCATTGTAACTGCAGTCGAATAGAGATGTACTGATCAGCTGCATTGGAACAACATGTTGGTTATGTACCAAAGAGAAAAAAATCCCGATGGTGTCACCACATGGGCAGAGGATTGTAAAAGGGTTTTGCTTGCATTTCCTACTCCTTTCTGAGTAACGCCAAATGAGTCCCTTTAGTCTCTGTATCCCCATGGTGATAATGATAGTTAACATCTTTTGTAAAGGACTTTGATATACAGTGATGCTATTGACATTTCCAGGTACTTACATTCATCAAATTACATAGCAGAATGTGACAAAGAATGCAAATTCATGTACCATTATCTTTTTCACGGCTGCAAAGAGGAATTTTATCCATTTCATCTTTTGTGATTCAAAGAGGTAAAAATTCTTTTCTGAATGTCCTAGTATTTGGGGGAAGGGGAGAAGACAGGGAAGATAAAAGTATATATCCCATCTTTAAGAATCTAAACTAGTAGCCCTGGTATCACTTCCATGCTAGGAGAGTTATCTCTCCAGTCACTCTGAGGGAGAAAGAGAGGTGCATCTGGATCAGGAGGCTTCATTGCTCTGGGTCACTCTAGCTGCACTCAAGGCCCCATGTCTGCAGCCAGGAGGCAGAGGCCTGGGAGGAGAACCTGCTGACCCCGACTGCCATACTGCCCCAGCCTCCTGTGCTGCACAGGTCTGAGCACAGGAACTGTGGCTGCACTTAGGTGAGCCTGTGCTAAAGAAGGCAGCTGCATACTACATGCTTTCTAACCTGGCATACTGGTTCTCACATGCTTAAGCAGACCGACTTTGAAGTGGCATTTGCCTTAGAAGTCTTACTATGGCAGAGCATCAGAGTTGTCACTGAATCACAGTGCCTGTCATTTGTACATCCCTTCATAAGTGCTTCCTAAAAACATCTCCCACACTGGAGCTACTGCAAGAACTGGTCCTGTGTTTTCATTTCAATTCTATTTGAAGCATAGGGCAGGAAATGGGGAAAACCCATCAATCTAGTACCCCTCATAACAGTAATTATGAGGGGTTATTAATATTTATAAAGCTTTTTAAACTCGCTTATTTACTAGATATGGCTCTGGGAACTCATCTACAAAAAATGTCAATTTATGAAGGCCACAATGTACATATCTTCATCTGAATTATTCACATTGGTTGATACAATTAATCTTTTCTCTAGTTGAGGTTTAAAATTGGGTCAGATTAATTGTATTACTAAGGTTCCTTTTTCCTTCTGTTGCCAGTGACTCACTTCAGTACAGAGGACTTCATTTTAGTTATCAAAATCTCTGTGAGCAGAAGCACATCTTTTAAAGTTCTTTTCATGACCTTACATTCTTCTGTTTCATGTCATTCTGGATCTTCTCCTAGAGATGTCTAGTCGAAGTTTTTAGAAATTCATGCAATTTTTTTTTCTTCATTAATGACAGCAGATAATAGTAGGTTTGGTGTTAATACAACTCACTCATTTATAACTTTATTTTTCCCTTAATGCCTTAAGCCTCAATATATCTGTTAGGAAGCTGAGGTCCTGATACATCTGCTATTTTTCCTCCTGGATAAGCACTGCTCCAGAATAGCGATGAGGAAATAACTCCACAGTGTGCAGATGGCTGTGGTTCCCAGCACTCTGTAATATCCTTCTCCTGGTACAACTGTATTTTATCACACTGTTAAATTCATACAATCAACCCATTATCTTTGCTACTAAGGGTACCTTTTTACTGCAAACTAAAGAGTTCAATTTTCTACTTAGCTGAGATTTATTAAAAATAAAATTGGGCCTTTTAGCTTATCCCAACATTCTGATTATCAGCACAGTTCTATGAATGCAGATCTCAGAGAATATCTTGGCCCTTTCACATAAATGTACCCTTCCTTTCCACATATTCCAGCTTCACTTTCTTTCATGAGATTAAACAGAAGCAGGGTTAAAGTGTGTGGAAACAACATTTTGCTAACAAAGGAAAATTTTAAAGGAGAAAAGCTTTTTATGTTAAGTATTATTAACATTAAGGTCCACATGGCTGTGTTAGAAGAGCATGAATATGTAGAATATGTAGCCTTGGTGTGCTCATGAAAGCAATGAGTGGTCTCAAACTAGAGTGTCATTCACCACTCTATTGAAGAAGTGGAAAGATGAAATATTTTAGCAAGTCTCCAAGTGAAAATATTTAGGCAGAGCTTATCCTGTAGAACTGCTGGTCTGCCTCTCAAACTGTAGACAAGATCACTAACTGAGAAAGCAGCATTCCAATTATTTGGCAGTTATAATGATGTTTCCTGCTTGGGTACCATTATTCCAACCTTTGCATACATGAAAAGAGTCTTCCTGAAGCAGGTGATGGGTTTGTATAACCACTTAATTTTCCATTGCCAAAACATAGATACATAAAAGTCAAAGCAAAAATAAACATGGCATAGTGCTGCTGAATATGAACTGCCCTGAGTGAACAGATGTACCTAATAATGTTTTTCAGGAGAAGGTGTTTGGATTTATATTGTATTCTAGGGCCCTAGTTCTCCACTCAGTCTTATCACCAAAGTAAGATTTTATTTTCTCCACCAGATAGTATCAAACCAAGTCTGGATTGCTTTGGTTTGAGGTGGTAATAAGTCAATTGCTGAAACAGCTATGACTTCAAGATGGAGGTTTTACACACGTGTATTTATTGCCTTTATTATTTACTGAAGTTATGCACTGACCTACTTGAAGGACCACCTAATCCCAGGGGCTTTTCAAGTGAAGTTACAAGCAGCTGCCAACTTTTTTTTTATTCTTTTCATTGTCTGATTTTTGATGCTAAGCTCTGGTAAGTATCATCTGTTAATATCTAACAGTATGGGTTTTTAACCAGCATGCATTTCAGGACCCAGGTTCAATAGTTACAAAATCAGTGGTGCTTTATCAGCACATATCTCTGCTTCCAGACCAAGGATTATGCCACTTTGCTATCTAGTTTATACAGACATGTGCAGAGCCAGGAAAAATGATCGAGATAAGAGTGAAGGTAATCATGGAAAGAGAAAACTTAATTAAATGCTTTATGGGAAAAGTTCCAAAACACGGAGCAGGACACTAGCATCCACTGCAGTATTTCTACAGCAGAAACAGATAGGATGTTTTTTTGCCAATTGATTTGCAAGTGATGTATCAGGTTTGTTGAAGACAAAGGAGCAGTCGTCCTGTTAACAAGATAGGAATTATCCTATTGAGAAAGAAAAAGAACAGAACAGTGAGAGCACAGAGCATCCAGGCAATGGGAAGCTTTAGAAACCCCATCAGTAAGACATAGCTAATGTCATGAAGCCTGAAGTGAGGCTATATGGGGTCTATTTCATTAGACTGTTGAAGTGAAAAGATATGCACTCTCTGGACTGTGAAACCATGATGAATACAAATTTAAGTTCCAGTTTTAATTCTCCAGAATATTTTCAGAAAATTGAGCAAATGCCTTCGTGAACTTAAGGACTGGGTTCATCATAACATAATGAAACTTATTCCAGCTAGAAAGAAACACATAGGATGTCCAGGGGAAAAAAAAAAAAACAAAAGCCAGATTTCTGCAGCCTATAAGTGTTGCAGAAATGAAAATTATCATTTTTTGAAGTTCTTATGGAGAGCTTTTGCCTTACAGTTCTTGATAAATGAAGATGGAGAGCCCAGTTCAGCACATGGTGGGACTATAAGGCATAATCTCGTTCAAATTGTACCACATCATGAGACTAGAATTTAAAAATGTCTTCCTGTAGAAAACTCTAGACACAAACCACAGTGAAGACAACCTCTGAACACTGAGAGACAGTAGCTGACACTGCTGAATGCAGAACTTTCTCCAGCAAGGTCATGGACACGCTGGAAAATTTTGCTTCTATAAATTTTATTGACTTTCAGTTTCTGATAACACTAAGTGAAAGCACACTGAACTCTGGCATTGTGCCACAAGAGACTATTTAATTCTGACAGCCAAACCCCACAGTTTGCTGAGTCACAGAAAACTCACAGTAGTAAGTAAATGAAAGGCACCTTTTGTCAAAGACAACTTTGCAATGTAACTTTGACTAGATTTCAATTTATTTTCTCTCCATCCTACAGGGGAATATAATCAGAATATAACTTTGAGAGAAAAATGCAGGTTCTGCATGTGAAATTGTTTGAAAACCCTCCAGCTCACCTGGCTCATAACCATTCCTTAGTTTCCCTAGTGTCTGTATGGTGAAAGGAATAAAACACCTCCAGGAGTAATACAATTTAATTCCACTTGTTCATGTTGCACGGCCACAGGTCACACACTGTCTGTCAGTACACTGGTGGAATGAAGAAAATGTAGAATATAACAACTTTCTAAATACATTTTCCTTTTTGCTTGCACAACTTTGATTTCCTTATGACAGAGGTTGACCCAAATTGTATTCCTCGGTAGGAATAGCTAAGTACTTGCTTCTGGTTTTTAGTATTCCTGTCACATGCAATTTTGCTATCAAAATGAGCAATGTATTTTCATCTGCCCCAGTTAAAACATGCAAATAGTAAAACAGGTCAAAAGAATCCTTTGCTTTAAATATATTTTGGTACTTAGAGGTGAATGACCCAGGCTGTCATTCACCACTAGTCAAATCTGAGCTTACAAAACGTACTTAAAACTTACTAAATCAAGAATGAACTGTATTCAGTTATATATATCATAGAACCATTGCATGCTTTGGGTTGGAAGGGACCTTCAAAATCATCTAGTTCCAACCCTCCTGCCTTGGCAGGGACACCTTCCACTAGACCAAGTTGTTCATAGCCCCACCCAACCTGGCTTTGAACACTTCCAGGGATGGGGGAGTTTCAGCTTCTCTGGGCAACCTGTCCCCAGTGCCCCACCACCCTCACAGTAATGAAGTTTTTTCTAATTTTCTTTCTAAATCTACTCTCTTTCAGTTTGAAGCCTTTCTCCTATGTCCTGTCACTCCATATCCTTGTAAGATATCTCTCTCCAGCTCTCTTTCAGCCCCCCTTCAGGTACTGGAAGGCTGCTTAAAGGTGTCCCTGGAAGTTTCTCTTCTCCAGGCTGAACAACATCAACACTGAGCCTTTCTTCATAGGAGAGGTGCTCTGATCAGCTCCTCACCTTAAAACTCAGTTTCTCTGGAGCTCTGTTCCCACAAAAATAAGCTCAGCATAGTGAAGTTCTTCAACGCTTCAACTGACCATCCACAAAGACACAGTCAAACATGCCATCTCCTAACACTATCCCAGAAAAGCTATCCAGGCTATTTTTGTGCCATCTGGGCAATTTTTAAAAGCATATTAAAAGCCTAAGATGCTTGCTTTTCATGAACATTAATGGTAAAGAAGTTGTGTTTAATTTTTTTTTCAAAATCATCTCTGCTGGACAAGCACAACTTGAAAATGTTTTCTCATACTATCAACTCCCAGAATATGCTCAAAATTTCTGTACTATTCAAATGAGCTAAAAGCCTCAAGTCTTCACTAGCCTTGTTGCAAAATTATATAAAAGCTGGAATCTCATGTGCTGTATAAAGCAAGCCTCTCATTACACAGCTGAGATCAGTGGAGAAGCAGTACTTCATTACACAGGTCTGAGAACATCTGCCTTCTCTCCCTGACACAGTGCTCCTGAGCAGTGTGCTCTTTCTGAGGCTTCTAAGTACAGTGGCTGATTTCAATAGTGCTTCTCCTTTACCAGTCCTTGGGGAACCAAGCACTGCTCTTTCCTCAATTCGCCTATGAGTGACCACAGAATGGCCTCTTACTGGTTGCACTTTAAAAAAGCAAATCTTAGATTTGTGATTTCTCTGGAGTTTGTCCTTGCCAAGCTGGCTTTATATTATTTAGCAAAGGCAAACATTAAACCAACATCCCCTCTCCGTCTTACATTTCATGTGCATGAAAACTCCTTAACTCTTCCTTAATTTTTACTTGTAATGATTAATGATAAAGCAAATTAAGGCAGAGCTAATTCACATTATGTGCAAAGAGCACCACATGAAATAGGAGACAATAATTTAACCCAAAAAGACCCACTCATCACAAGTGCAGTGACTTATCAACTTCCCAAAACCATAATGAAATCTAGCTAACAGATTCTAACAAAGCAAAATCACAGCATAATATAAACTGCTGCAGATTTTACATATTCGTTTTGATGCTTTTTCTTTATGTCTAAGCATACCATCAGAGCAAAAGTAGGGGAGAGTATCTGTTTTCAGGTAAGAAAGTGAACAATCCCACACCACAGCCCACAACTCCAGATGGATGCAACATGTTAGCAATCCAGAAAAAATATTTTATTCTATGATCTTATTTAAAAAAAAATATATATTTATGTCAAAGCATAAATATTTTTATTCTGTAGTTTGGAACATTGAGACACAAACATAATGTGTTGTCCAAAGTTCCTGAGGAAGCCTTCAACAAAGATGAAAACCTAGACATTCTGACTTCCCATTCACTGATTCAGCCATGAGACTTTCCTTTGCCATGTAATAAAAGTGCTGCTTTACAAATCCAAGTCTACCACGAGTTACACTTATAGCACACATGTAATGTACAACAGAATTTTACATTTTCCTTTATTTTACTTATTTCATTTAGGTAACACTGTGAGAAACAGCTACTGCCCAGATGTGTGCAGCTCATTCACCCATGCAAGCAGGCTGGACTGCTTCTCCAGTGACCAGGTAATAGTTGGCTACACTTTTTTTACTTCCCCTCAAAGCCAAGCATTCAATTAACTCATCAGCTACCACTAATCAGCCACCAACTTCGTTCTTTTTTTAAAGCTTTCATGAAAAAAATCAAAGTGCTTGTGAAAAATGTAGTCAGAAGAAGCCCCATCTAGGATAGAACTTAAAATTGATTTCCAATGAAATCATGGCTGGCATGACAAGGAGGGTAGTAAGGGATTACGTCTCTGTGACTGACTCATGTGTTTTGCTGTTCTTTGAAATCAAGAGCATTGATTTTTTTATTTTATAGTTTTACTTGGGTTTGCTTTCAGCATCCTGCAATTCTCCAGGGCCCAGAAAGATACAATGCTTGACACACAGGGAAATTGCTGAAAGGTCAGTGTGCTCAGTACACATTGGCAGCATCTGTGCTGCTGCTATATTTGTGACGATCCAAGCAAATTCAAGGAAGAAAATTATATTTGAAGAGCATTTTACCTGAAGTTTTTCAGCCTGAAAAATAGCTCTCATTTCTAACCTTTATTTATATATTTGTACACAGACAGTCCACACAAATTAAAACAGGCTGGCATCTGAGTTTTGACACAGTTAGTTTAGCAAACACACGCTCAAGTACAAGCCCAGCTTTTCCCTCTAAATTAGTGAGAACCTCCAGATCCACATCTACAAACATCACAAGAACACGAACTGGCACTGACACCCAGTAGAGTCTGGCCAGCCCTGTGTCACCAGCTTGTCAGCAGCATTTACTGGCACTGGCAGTGGCAAATCCTAGCTTGTATCCTAACACTGACTGATCTTTTCTTGATCTTTTTCCCAGCCTTGCAGTTAAGCCCCAGAGCAAAAGGTGGCTCAGAAACCAGATGTGAAATAATTTCTAAAGTCAATCTGAAACAAGTCATGGCCTTAGCATTGACTGAACATATATCCCAATCTAACCTCTACCCTTTCACAGTGAGATATCCTTGTCTGCCACTGACCTGACAGAAAAGCATCTCTGTCTTCCTTGCAGACACCCTCCTTTGCCCTGGAGCTCTGTGAATTCAAGCCCCAATTTGAGCTCAAGCCTTTGCACCCCACTTCTTTTCCTCAGAGAGGGTTTTGCCCCATTTTTCTTCCAGGACAGCTAGAAATTAGAATGTGGTGGAGTTTGGATTACTTTGTATGTTTGCATAAATCATGGTTTTACTCAGTGTAGCTTCTCACTTTCATCCCAGGCAAAGCTGTTCATAACCTAAAAACTGCTTTAGGATCAACTTTTTGCCTGAACTCTGAAAAGCTTCTCCAGTAACCTGCAATGAACTCAAGCTTTGCCTTTTTTCTTTTATGTCTAGAGGTCAAATCCTATTTTATCCACCATGTTACCCAGTGATCCAACCTCCTATTTCAGAGCTTATTGCCCAATGACACTGGTTCACATCAACTCCCAGCTTAGTTTAACAGGCCCTGTTAATTGTTATATGACTTTATAAATTTACACAAACAACCTGCAATTCCATGCATAACTATTTACTTCCAGAAGGCTACATAGCCTTAATTTGAAAGCAAATATACAGCCATGAGCACCAGCCTTTCATATCTGCCTACCTTGCTAAAAACTGAGTCTTTTATTAAGGTGGCAGTGCCAAGAGAACTTCAAACATGTTAAGATGCTCAGAGCTTGACAAGAATCAGAGATTTTATTGGAATTTCTATGAAAATTAACTTATTTTTCTTGTAGTAGGGATACAGTGATGTTTTAGACATGACACAATGTCTGCTGTGCACATATACTGTCTCATATTACTCTGGATGCCACGTTTCCACTTACATTATAGCCTCAGAAGGCATTGTTGACTAACTTAAAAGCAATGATTGGAGAGGCTTTGTGTGGCAAGACTACTACAATCTGATGACAAATTGACCTATTTTGTTTTATTTTATTCCTATATCTAAGTAGACTAAATTTTATCTAAGAGTAATTAGTAATAGCTGAAAATGTAATCTGTTAGCTGCAGCAGTGAGACACATAATCAAATGAGGAGAAGAGGTGAGGCAGCCTCTGCCTGTCTTTGGAAATATGAATTTGCATATGACACTTAGATACACATGGAGCCAAACAGAAAAGGTTTAAATCAGCATGATCATCTCTGGATTTAAACTTACAGGTCACACTCACAGTAACACCTCACCAGGCTACCAGAAATCAGCCTGTCAGAGAAGCCCCTCTTCACCTACAGCACAAGGTCACTCCAGAAGAACAGAAGGACACTACAGAAGGACTACACACAGATGAACTCCAGGACAATTTTCACACCTTTCTGAACATGACAGTTAGGGAGAATTCAGCTGGGAGCCTATCCTGAAAGGGATACCCTGCCATGCATCTTCAGTAAACTCCTCACAGGAAAATGTGGGCTGGTCAGAGGCAAAGAGCAGTCACCCACGTGGTCACAGATTGTAAGTGATACCTGCAGTTTTACCAGAAGCTCTCAGAGAAGTCTGCAGGCAGGAGCCAGGCAGGTAAACACAGGCGTGCAAAATCAGTCTGCAGTGCTCACAAGGCTGGAGACTCATCTGCAGCAGGAACGTCACGGGGATCTGAAGGCAAATCACCCTCGGCTCTGCCAAGGTTTGTCCTGCTGTCTCTTAGCTTAGTGAGGAAGTAAAACACTGCAAACAGCAGGAGCCTCACAGAGAGAGCAGCGACTGAAGGGATCAAACTTCAGGGTCACTCAGGTGATGGGAAGTGACTGTGCTCTGCTACATTCACCTCTCTGTAGGTAAGTCATGGCTTTCAGATAAAGCACAAAACATGAGCTAATTAGACCTTTATTTTCTTTTCAAATCCAGATTATGGTTTTTGGCAGAGAAAATCATCAGTAATTCAGCACCCTAGCAGCTCATGCAGTGAAGAAGTTTTGTGCCTGTCCTGCTGCCTCCAGGCCAACAGCTGCTTCACTCAGAGTTGTTCTGTGTGATAAGCAGTATCTCAAGTGCACAGCTAAGGCAATAGCCTGCTGACTTGCAGACTGTGAGCTTGCATATAAGTAGTAAAGCCTAAACTGGCTTTATTTCCTTTAGGGAAATATTTTTTCACCTGATAAACTGTAGAGGTGGTCACTAATTGTGGAGTAAAAAGGTTCTGCAAGGTATTTGTTCCTAAAAATGCTGTACTTTCCTTTTTAAGAACTGCAATAAATATTAAAGCAATTTAAAAAGATTTCTAACTGCATCAAACAACTCTGCAGTTCAGATTTATGTTCATAGCATAATTTTATTCAGAGGCAATTATACAAGACATGTATGTTCCCAGGAAGTTTTTTTGCGATGCTGTTTGTTTTATTTAAACAGTAATTGCCATGCAAAATTGACTTGGGAAGCTGGGCTTTCCACTAAACACTTTAGCTTCTTTGACAATAAGCAGAAAAAGGACAAGAATGAGGGCACAGTAAGTATTCAAACAGCTGCATATGCTGATAATGAAAAAATTGATCTGTCAATGAGCCTACAGTCCATCACTTCTGTAAAAGCAGACAATAGCAAATTAAGTTAGCAGGCCCCTGCTGAAAAGTGCCAGCTGCAAATAGGCTGTCTGGCTGTCTGGAAGGATGGGGGATTCAAGAGCGTTACAGCTTTCACAGTGAAATACAAGGCAAAGCAGTACCACTTTGCTGCAAATATAATGACTTAGCAGCAGGCACAGATCATGTCATGCAATGATGGAAAGAGCCAATATTCCAAGCTGCTGGACTCTGACTATATGTCCAGAGGGTCTACACACACTCCCTTGCATACACACATGCACATGCTGTGGAGAAAAGGCTCCAATTAGTATGACTAATACCAGTTCAAATGAGGAGAGCATTGCTGCATTTCTCTGCATTTTCTGCCAGTATACATCCGGTAGTAATAGAGGATAAATATGCTTTTCCAGTTATTTTTAAACATTTACTTTAAAACAAACATTGATTAAGTTACACTGAACTGTGTACATCACGGATTCGTAATATCATGGACTGACAAAAGGAAACCTAACCCAGAGTCCAGAAAAAGAGAATTGCTTGGTCATCTCATAAAACATTAGAGTAAAAATTGTGTAGTAATATACCAAAGGTATTGCAGATGAGATCTTTCTATCTTAAAACTACTTCAAGTATGACAATGTTGGAGACCTGCAGGATCAATAAACTATTGTTTTTATATCTTTTCTTTTGCCAGACTTGGGAGAGAAAAACTGCTCTTCCATTGGAATGGTTTCAAGGATTACAGTTAAGGAAACATTCAAAACATCCCAGCTGATCATGAAAGAAGCCACAGAGACAAGGGTGAGTAAAAACTGTCCATTTGGGGGGAAAAACTATTCTTCAGGTAGTTTTACCTGTATTGTGAATTTCTGATGTTCTGAATATGCCATGACTCAAGTGATGTTTTCTTTCAGAAGACAATAAAATTTCAAGGGCTCTGAAAGTGAAATCACACAGTTTCTATGATGGTTTGGAACCATCATCTGATCCATTATTTGCATGTAATTTCCCTTGGGAATGTAATATAATAAAATTCCATTAAATGTTATGGACATGGAAAATGTCCACAAAGAGAAATGCTTGTCTCCCCAGAATGTATGAAACACCAGTATGGGTGAATCCCTGTATCAATCTCTTTCACCTTCAAGATTAACATGACTAGGGTGTGAACATTTAGAAGTTTTACAGTTTCTACACTAAAATATGTGAAACTCAAGAAGAAGCATTAATATATTAACAGGACACCATGAACCAGTAAAATATGAGTAATCACACTCTTATATTCAAAAACGCTGTCTCCAACACAGTATTTCCACCAGTTTCTTTCAGCCCCAGTGAAACCTGGCCTGTACCTAAGTATGAGAAATGTATTTACCCAAACCGTAGAGAATTGTAAGTGGTGTAATCTTGTTGGTTTTTGTAATCCCCAAAAGTGATTTACTTATTACTTTTTCTTTTTGAATAAATATGCACATTATGCAATTTACAACTAAGAAAATCCCTTTAGAGTGAAGGAAAAGTGCAGGTGTTCTAAAGGCTAGGAAGTATTCTGATGATAGTCTTAGTTTTTGTTCCATCTTTAATTTTTGTTCTAACAGCAATTATACAGCTTACTTATCTTTCCAGAACAAAACACATTTCCAGCCCTACAGTCACTGTGAACCACTTTTCAATTAACAGAAAGGACTTTAGAAGAGTATTCTAGGTCTACAGTACATCCTCTTTTACTAGAGTATTGGCAAGAGACATCCATGCAATATTCAAAGCTACACCTAACATTTTTCCATTACTAACCAGGAATCATTTTCAAGGCTGTTCAGGCAGCTGTTACAAAACACATGAACACATAGCCTCCTTTCCACTGTCAAAGAAATAGTCTGAAAATACTTACCAGTCTTCAGCCTGTTGTCAGAAATTTCATGGAATGTTAGGGTGTGAGAACCAAAGCGGTCAGTAGTAGCCAAGTCAAGGCACTGGAGATCTCAGCAGTTCCAGCTGTGGTAGCAAATGGACCATGGATATTCCCACAGTCAGTTCAGGCAGACATGGGATTTGTCTACACTGACCAACACCAGCTTGAGTATCAAAAAGCAAGATAACAGCACATGGTTAGATTTCTGTCTACTTAATGGACCCATAAAAAAATACACACATCTTTAACCCCTGACTAACATGACATTATTTTCATTATCTGTAAGCAGTCAAATTCATTTCTATCATACTGGTAAATTCCTAATTGTTAATGCCTGGAGACTTTGGCCTATACACAATATAATTACAAAGTTCTCTGAGCTGTTTTGGTGCAAAACATACAGTGCAGGCAAGAAGAGTGGGACAGAATGAGCACTGGGTGTCTAAAGTGCCAAGCTCCTTTGCTCAGAACGTGCAGAGCAAAATCATGCATCTGCCCAAAAGAAGGGAGCAAATGCAACATGACTATCAGTGCAGTTTTCCTGATAGACTTTAGCATATCCATATGCTTTTCTCTAGAGCTGAACAATCTTTCTCTCTATATCATTCATACATGATTTGTGTATCTCACCAGACAGCTTTCAGAGATTCTGTTGCCATGTTTCCTGATGTGGAAGACTCTGTCAGGCAAGTAGAAGAGCTGTCCATTTTTCCCCCATTCCCATTTGGTTCATTTCAGAGCAGTTATTTCTGACACTGACACTGCTGCATTGAAGTAATAATTCTGAAGCTTAAGACATCAGTCTACGTGCCAGTGAGTCAAGTCAATTGTGACTTGAGAGAATGAAGGCTCAAAGTCAAGTGGAACAGTGTGGAGGGGAGCAAGATGGAATGTTTGCCTGGGGCTTTTAAAATGCATAAATGACTCTACTGCCCGAAGTTCCTTACCAGCACAGTATTCCAGCTTCATATTAGTGGTCAGTGTGTTACTTGCTGGTATTTGGATTAAGTTAACTCCAGCTTCTCTTTCAGGACACTTGTTTTATCTGGTTTCTTTTCCTGTATTTTCAACAGCAGGATTTTAGGACACTATGAGAAACTGTGGGAGAAATTGTATGAAGTGATCAAAACAAAATTCTCTTGCAAACTGGCACTTTTTGAAACCTGCATTTATTGATGCATGGAAATTATGCATCTAATTCTTTTCTGGCACAAAAAAAAGTACCTATCTTATCTTCAGTAACTATCAAGACTTGCACAATAAATTCATACTTTGCACAGTACATGCAAACAACAGAATATCCAGCAAAGATCTCCTGAAAGTATCCCTGTAACCTGTAATGAATATACAAACCCCTCTGTTGGAGGTGTGTGAGCTGTATCTCAGAGCAAAGACTTTAAGCAATTTGGTGAGGGATACACCATATCCTCCTGAGAACCATGAGTTAAGAGCATCCAGCCCCTTGGACATGTAACTTAAGACTATAATTGGCTCTTTCTATGACCAAAGTGCACAACGATTTTTTCCCTTTTTAACAAGTTTGTTTATGCTCATCAGCAAAAGGCCCAGGAAGATACATTGGCTGCTCAGCAGTGTCACTTCCTTGTCGGCCATAAGGTTTGTCACACCAAAGAACATGGCTGCATAAACCAAATGGCTTCATATCCTTCATATATAACTATGAGATCCTGAAATTTTGAGAGTAGATTCAAAATGATGAATTCTATATTCTCCATATAAAATCTGAAAGCAGCGTGAAGCCATCCAGCAGCACCTCTACATAACTCCACAGAGGACCTAAGCAAGTCTGATGCAGTAGCCTTACATTCCATATAGAATTATTGTCAAAGTTAAATCTCTTTCACAGCACAGAAGCTGCTTCAGAAGAAAATGTAGTTTTGAAAATGTCTAAACTATTTACAAATCAAACAAATAATAGGAAACTCATTCAGAAAAACTGAGCTTGCTTTATGAGAATGAACAACATTTGATGATAACCATTTCATTTTTATATTTTAAAAGACTCAGTGGACTTTAAAATCAATAGATTTTTACAGCTAATTCATTTTTCACCAATTTATATTTTCCAAATAAAATAAGAACACTGTTGATTTCTAATACATCTTCATTTCCTCTATTTTTTAATAAGTCTATCAAATAATTATCTCACTTTTTATTCTTAAATACTGTTCTATTTTATAAGTCATGTTGTACACATGTTAATTTTCTCTATAGACTATGATATTTTACAGCAGTTTCATAAATTTGCCTTCTAAAGTGATTAAGCTGTTCTCTGGACTCCAGAAATAAACTCCTCAAACAAAATTATGTATTTTTCTTCAGACGATAAACACCCACAGTGGAAGCACTTTATTTCTCCAGAGCTGCAAATATTTTGAACAACTACTTGTCATCAGTACATGAACTATATATATATCATGCAAAGAAAAACCAATTACCTACATATCAAGTGCAGTGAAGAGAAAGCCACGTGCCCCTGTTGCTGTTTCAATTATCTTCAATTACCTATGTCCTTGAAATGTACAGTTACATCTCCCACCAAATACCTGATGTGGATATCTTGAATATATTTGCCTGACTGGACCTGTGAGGTAGCTGGACATGCCCCACATCAGCTGGGTTTACCTAAGATGACTCCTGGCTTCTAAGTGCACGAGGAATGGGGGAAAGAGCATCTCAGGGTGAACTGCCCCTGCCATGGCATTTGTTCCCTCCAAGGTGTCTCTCTAGTAAGCAGGAACTGACACCATCCCTCTGTTCAGAGTGGAGGGACAATTCATTGCTACTCAGCACGAGTGCTAAAGGTGATGGGTATTTGGAACCAATGAAAGTAAAAGGCAGAATAAAATTCTACAGAACACATAAGGAGCCCCAAATACACCCTGTTTGTTCTGCCAGCTGGAGTTACTCTGGTCACCCTTTCCTCACCATGCTCAACGTATTCACAGCAGCCATTCCCACTTTGGAGCAGGAAGGGTTACTGGTGGAAGGCTGGGCAGACTGTTACTCTGCTTTGTTCTTCCTGCTCTTCAGAAATGTTTAGTAAGTCTGCCTGTTCTGAAAAGTCCATAGACAGCTTTCTGTAAACAAGAATAATACTATTTAATCTGCAAAAATTAATATTTTGGCAGTCTATGAATCTTAGAATTTCTCACAACTTTATTTATTCTAGTAGATGATACCATTTTCTCTGTTCTAGACAATATATCTGTTAAGATTTCTCCTGGAGTGTCTCATTAATGCAGGCTCGGGAAGAATGAAATTAGGCAGTAAAATCAACCTGTGTTATAGACAAAAGGGAAGTTTTATAATGCATAAATATCTGAGTCCTGTGAAAGGGAAGAAGCAGTTTTAATGAGCTCTTAAAATCTACCAGAAGAAAAAATTAGGTATGTATGTGAGAAAACAGTGTATTCTGAATAGAGTAGACAGGAGCTGCTCCTTCAGGATATGAAATGCAGGGTAGGTGGAAGAGACTTAGGAATTCCTATTACTGCCACATACTCTCTGATAATGTGACAGTACAAGCTAAACCAGAATATTTTTGGTTCCCTTTAGGATTCAGCCATGACTGAAATTGTCCTTCTTTTGTTCAAGAAACACAACAGTTTAATATGCAGAGATATATTGTAGCTGGAGGAGAAAAATAACCCAGCCCACACCATTTGGTTAACTGTGAGAGAGACATGGTGTTCAGAGGAGGGTAGAGCAACATCACAGTAACTAGTCTCGCTCCATCCCACCCATCTCCTAGTCTAAGGACAAGCAGTTCTAGTTCAGTGCCAGAGCAGAAAATTAGAACTTATTTCATTGGCATTCGCTCAAAATATCCTTCTTTCTTTTCTTCTGATAATGAACAGCTCAAGCATTTCCTGTGCCCTCTCCCTCTAAAACTATCCCCATTTATGCCTAGTGCAAAGATTCTTCTGCTAAGACCAGAGTCTGACTCCACAAGTCCCATGTGTGGTGCAGGTCCTTCTGCAGGTCATCCCATTTCAGTCTAGGTAAGTCAGATCCTGTATCTGGGGTTCCAAAACCTTGCCATCTATTATAATGTAGGAGACAATCCTCCATACATTTAAATAACCTAAAATGGTTTTGAGCTTAAATGCAAGTATTACACATAATCATAGTAAGCCTATGAATGTGCCAAATCTCCTCCCTTCTAATATATGATATAGTGGGAATAAATTATTTTTTCAACAAGGTAAAACTGAAATATTATTAATGTCCAGACAATGTGCTGTTACCAATTACTTTTTTTCTCTTGATATCTGAAAGTAATATGAACCCTATTCAAGGTCTTTCTGTGGGTAGGTGAGCTGTAAAATGACAATTTTAACCGAGAGTAGATAACAATTTTGGTCTTTTCTCCTATCAAAGAGAAAGTTACATAATTTCCTCCATAATAGAAAGGTCTTCTACCAAGGAATATAATTTCTTTTGAAAACTAGTACATGGAGGAAAGAAAATATTAATGAGATTTTGATTGCATCTCTGCTATTGTGGGATAATCTTTAAAATTACTCACCTGTTTTATCTTGCTTTTTAATCTATTCTTAAAATGAAGACTGAATCAGATACTTAATATACTTCCTTTGCAAAGCTGTTTCCACTGAAAAGTCATTCTGGAGAAACTTCTGCTTGCTAAAGGAGAGTTGTCACAGTTGCTACACTAGCTGTCAATAGGCACGGCTGCATTGCCGGCACACCTAACCTGGCCCCATCTGCAGGGAGCCACATCCACTGACAAAACCCCAGACACCTGGGAATGAGTCTGACCTAGCACTGTGTCCTGCTCAGCACAGCTGAAGTTGCTGTTGGATTTATTTGCTGGGACTGAACATGTGATAACATGTGTTATGCAACACATATGGCTGTATCTGAGCTGGTGAAGGTGTCTGTAGTGTCTTCAGGAGTACAGACCCCTGTATGGACAGCTTTGGCTGTGAATGAATGCACAGCAGTTCATTAAACAGGGACGTAGCTTCCAATCCTTTGCAAACCAATGCAAGATGACTTATTGAATTCCTTCAACTCTTTTATGAAGGAAATTTTGTTTTATTGTTTTGCATTGCATTTTCTTTCCCTGTCTTTCAGAGGAGATAATGTCTTGTTGAACAACTAAAGCAAAACTCATCCACAAAGAGGGTATAGGAAGGGTATAGGAAAAAAGGGTAGAGAAAGAGCATGACATGGAGTGATAATTAGACATTGTTAGAGATATCAGCTCCGATGCCTTTGAGACAAGAGGCTCCCAGAACCACAGTGTATGTCTGACTATATTACATTAACTTCTTTGCATCTCTCAGCTACACAAATGCACAAGGCAAGAAAAACAGGAGTTCTGCAAACCAAGAAGAGCCTTTCTCTTCTACTAAACCCAGTATTTCAAGATGCCAGCAGTCTACCAGTAACTTAGAGGGAAGAAGACAAAATAGGACTAAGTAGCTCCAGAGCCTATTCCACAGCATAACCTGCAAGCATATTGGCAACACTGACACATGCATATGTCCTCTAGCACAGCTGGTCTACTACACTTCATCTCTCCAAATGCTTGCTTCTTTCGTCCCTCCAGATGAAAATCTGGTGATCTTGAGGGTACAGCTGCCCGCTCAACTAGAAATCGGACTCACACACACGAAATCTCTGAGCCATCAAAGAAGCTGTGCACCCCCTGACTGATGACTCCCAAGCATTCTCATCATGCAGAGAACCCTGAGGTCAGGGGATTACCCAGCCAACTTCCCTAGTCCTGGGACACCACCCCAAAACGTACTAGGAGGAGAGAATGAGAGCTCTGATAACTTTTGATGGCAAAAATGTTGACTATCTGAGAGTGAAAACCATTTGTTTATTACATATTTGATCACTTTCCATGTAAATCCATTAATTTCAGGTGCATATTTCCACTGAACAACAGGAATCAGCTTGTGTGTTTCAGAGTAGAGATGGCCTTTTCTGTACATAAAATTTGTAGACATAACTACCCCAATTTTAATGACAAAAAGCATTACTAAATACTTTCCAGTAGATGGCAGGGTTACGTTGTGACAATGCTGAAAGTCTGAAGCTGAAAGTGCTTCTGGATAAATGTTCAAGTACTGGTTAAGTAAATTTAACTAGCAGAATTATCCAATATCTGAAAAGACATAAATATACAATGGATTAACTGATAGAATGTAGATGCTGGAAATGTAGAAGTTATACTTTAAGGCAGCGAAAGCTTAAAGCTCAATGTAGTATTAAAAATGAACTTTGTTAAAAATTGGTTTAATTGAGATAACCACTTATACCACAGGACTGACATGACATAAACCACAGTATTTAAAGTGAGAATCCCCTGAAGTTACCAGCCATAGAATAGTCAGGAGAAAAGCAAAAGGTCCTTGAGAATACTTCTGCAAATGATCAGCAAAAGTGGTTTCCAGAACCAGTTCAGCTGGACAGTGTAGTGTTTGCCTCTTCCCAGGGACTGTGCAAAAATGAGCACCCCAGTGAGGGAATTCAGTACTGCTTTTTTCAATTTGAGAAATCATGACCACAGCAGGGTAAAGAACAGCTTCACAGGTTGGGACTCCCCTCAGAAACAGACAGCAGAAAAAGCCTTATGCATCCTGAGCATCTCAGAAATGGTTTTTTACTTGTCAGGAACCAAAAAACACAGCCCAGGATGACTGGCTGCAAATAGATGAGGTTTCAGTTTCTTAAAACTACAGTTATCTGAATCTACTTTTCCAGCCAGGACTAGATGTGCCCCACTGAATTTCAAGCACAATTACTCTAGTGAATGATTTCCCTTGTAAGTGTCCCAAGGTTGTATGGTTTTATGCTCCTCAAAGGACAGATGATTTACATGAGGTCACTCTGTTTCTGTCAACACTGGTCTGAGAACATTTGTGGACAACTGCTAATGTCAAACCTCTGTACACTGCAGGTAAAATTAAATGGCTGCAGTGAAAAAAATACCACCCTACTTTTTATATGTTTTCTTTGGCATAAAATATTCAGACATCAAATACCCAATACTTTTATTTTTCATTTGGTATATGCCAGTTTTGACTTAATTTCACTATTCTATTGTGGAATTATAAAATTAATTGAAATACTCTATCTATTCATAAAAATAAGTTACTTTTGTGAATATCTAATAAGAAAATGGAGGGACTGATGACACGTGGTTTCTGAAAGTAAAAAGGCTCAGCCTGGCACACCATTTTTGTCAGGATATAGTCTGCATTTATTGCACTAGTGCCTCTGTGCTACTCAACTGCAGACCATACTGAAAAGCAGAATTCTCATTCCTAATGATACACACTGTCTTCAAAGACACATTTCCGATTATTTCCTGTAATAATATAGTCAGCTTCCTCTGGTAAATGGTAGTGCATTTATAAAGAACATAGCAACATCACTGAAAACAGTTTTGAGTTTTGCTTTTATTTTATGAATAATATTTTGTTGTCTTTTTTTTCTTTCAGATATTAATGCCTGATTATATTATATTCTTTAAAAGTTTAATCTTATAGCCACCTTATTGATGACTCACACCTATTGATTCATCTTGTTTTTGAAAGCATTTGTTTCATAAGAAATACAAACAAAAAAATAAATAAAAACAGTATTGACTGATGCTCTAAAATCCTATTGTATTTTTGCAGTTGCATAAAACACACAGAGCTTGTCACATTCCTGAAACTCTGACTCTGGTGAGAGTGTAACATAAATGGTAATATTAACATAATCATCTTGATCTTTCCCCCCAAGAATAACATAACTCTAACTGTTCCAAGATCACATGTCCTTTCTCCCTCTTTCAGCCTCATGAATAATTTGGCTCATCTTTCTCACTGACATAAACCTAGAATCTTGCTGAAGGTCATGCAACATGCCCAGTATCTTTTCATTCACTCACAATTCAGCCCTGTACTCTGCCTTGTATTATTTTAGACTCATGACATGCAGTTGTAGATTGTTTTCATGGTGGTGTAATGCCTGATAGTCAGCTCACGCAGTGAATGGTAAACACTGATGTTTCAAGAGCTAATTAGTGGTGAAGATATTTTTATTGCCTTATCTCTGTTTATTCAGCTGGAAAGCCATGAGCCATGTGAGGTCAGCAAAGGCGATTAGAGAAATGATCTTTGTTTCATACAGCACAAAGTTGAACTAAATAAGATTATTTGGTAAGAAAAGAATGAATGAGTCTGATGAATCTGACATTATTAAGGTAATGGTTCTTAGGCCTTTGGCTCATCCAGCATCCCCACTAATCCATTTCTGAACCAATATATCTGTCTAAAGACAGAAGCTCTCTCAAGTTTGACAGAGAACTGAAATTCTTCAATGTCTGGCTCAGCAACTCCATTTCCAGCCTTGAGCTTCATCTCATCAGTGTTCTCTGAAGCAATACTCTGTCTCCAGTTTTCAGTAGCTAGAAGGAAATGTACAGGAAATCATGGGGCAGGGAAGTGGTACAGGATGCAGAAAAAGAAAGGAACCAAAACTCTTTTATCTGTATGAAGTGTTCTCAGTTAACCTCAGTTTATACACGGAAAGTTTTGTGCTGGGGAGAGGGATGGGGATAGAGAGGTTCTAATTATACTTGGGGCTAGAAATTTTTAGAAAGACAAAAGAGAAACATCACCATACTGAAACAAGATATTTCTCATAATCAAAATTTCGTTCTTACTTTAAGAGAAATATGGCAAGCTAATTTCTAAATTGAATATTCCCTCATGTATTTATGTTGAGTGGCATATTAATACAGCTGGTTTGCTGAATACTACTTAAAAACTTCCTTTTTCTTTAATTTCTCTGCTGTTACCTTTCATTGTGCGGCACACAAGCTTGTCTCAGCCATTCCTGTATGCCACTCCGCCTAGTGGATGGAGGGACTATAACCACACAAAATGTACAATTTAATCTTATCTTAGATTTTTAATTGCACGATTACAAGGCTTCCCTGATTACACTGTTCAGATAAAACTATTAGCAGTAGCAAAGCAGAAGCAAAGTTCTTTATGCTCTAAGGTAAAAGCTGCCTTTAATCAAATGATGTTATAGTTTTATAGGAATAGAATCTGGTCACTGTAGCACTAAGTATGAAATGTCATGGTTTACCTACAGCAGGTATTATTTTTAAAAATTGCCAATTTTATCATTCATGCATTTTCATGTATCTAGAATAATATTACATAATTATTTAATTCCAGGTAAATTAGGGAGCTTTTTATAGCTTAACCAGAGCTAGGGTACACATCCAGATCTTTTATAGTTCCTGCTCAAATCAATGAGCCAGTCTTCTGCATGCAGCTGGTGCAAGCACTTTTGGAAGTTGGGATGGAAAAATGCCTCACTAAATCCACATGCTCACCTAACAGATGATAGTGATCTCTTAGGAAAGGGCATGGAGCAATTTATGTGGTGGCTGGCTCCAGCAACACAGGCTTATGTTCACTGAAACCTGAGGAGCCTGAAAGGATAGACCCTTTCAGAAGGAAAGATGTGTGACTTTTCCAAATACAAAAATTCAGCCTCATATCACACATAGATCTGACAGGCAGTGGCAGAGTGTTACCTGACTTAAAGGAGTTTGTAAGACTGGGGACTCAAGTATCTGATTTGCTCCATCATTAAGTGATAAATAAATTCTACTCAATTGTGTTCAAAACCAGTACTTTGAGATAGGAAGAAGGAAATACAGGTTCATAATTAATGTGGTCACGCTGGCACAAATCACAAGTCAGTGACCAACAAGGACCTATGACTTAAACAGCTCCTCCCACCAAGTAAATGCTTTGCTGGAAGAGAAAGTAAGAAGCACACTCCTTGACTTACTCCCTCAGCTGCCAAGTTTGAAAACACTAAACATATCTTCCCCATTATCTTCCATTTTCTCCATTCTGGAGACACTGAACACAAGAAGCTCTGCCTGTCAACAGCCCGATCTCACAAGTGCCTGCACCACTCCCAAGCACTGGATGCATCCATGTTCAACCCTCACACTTCTAACATGCAAGGTGGTGGGACCAGGAGCCCAGACCCTTGACATAACTAGCCCAGCTCCCTGGAGTGGGTCTGCCTCCCTCTTTATGAATCCTTTGTTGCTATTCCTCTTCTGTTTCCCCAGGGCAGACTGGAGACCTGCTTTGATGCATAACACAGTGTACTTCACATACACCTGCCCCTGCAACGAAATGCGGTCGTAACCCAAGTTTTTCTGGCAGTTTCAGCAAATGCTCTCTCTCATCTGATTACTCCTCCATGAGCAGAGGAGCTTCAGCTACTGCTCCCTGGAAGCAATCAGAAGAGGATAATACGACCAAGGTCCCAGCCTGGCTGTAAAAGTACTACAAACATCTGGAAATACAGACCTCCATGGTTTAACCCACTGGTCTTGCCACTCGGCTGAAGGTCACCCTACATCCTCCTCTTCTCATGCCACAAGGCCAGGGAGAGTGGCACAGGGCAGCATCGGCACAGGTCCCTGCCAGATCCCTGCCTGCAGCTGGCCACCTACTTCGTAATCCCTGCTTTGGCAGCTGCACAGCCTGCATGAATAGCACCAACCAAATTCAAGCACTTTTGCTCAAGCTAAAAGATAGCTTTACCCTCTGCTGACAGAGCACTTAGACATCTATAGTCAGTGTCAGCTTCCCACAGGCTGGGACCTCCTCAGACTGAGCTTAAACTGGAGCTGGGTGCCGCAATCCCGCTAGGAATAAAGCCCTTGGGGGAAAGCACGTGTGCCATTTCTCTGAAACCCAGCATTCTGGTTCTCAGGATTATCAGAAGGGCTGCGCTGACCAGCGACGGCTGCTCCGGACTGCCGGCCCCGCGCAGCAGAGGGGGCTCGCAGCCTCCGCACCCCTCCTTCCCCACAGCGGCCCCGCCGCCGCTCGCTCCAGGCCTCCCCGCCCCTCCCGCGGCCGCCGCACGCCCCGGCCGCGTCCCAACCCCGCGGCCCAAGGTCCTGTCGCCCCCCGCGGGCCCCGGGGCCGCCCCCCGGCCCGGCTCCGAGCATGCTCAGTGCCGCCCTGACCTACTTTCCCTGCCGGAGCCGGCAGCGGCGGGAGCGCACGGCACGGCACGGCGCGGGCACGGCACGGCGCGGCACGGGC
>QUSF01000005.1:11752219-11829153 GCA_003676055.1 Chloebia gouldiae | reverse complement strand
GGGTCCGCTGGCCGTGCCGGGGAGCGCTGCAGCTCGGCGCTTCTCCCGGGGCGGCTGTCGCTCGCGGCCAGCCCGGCGCGGAGCGCAGGATCTCCCCGCGCAATGGAGCGCAGTAATGCTGTGTTCAGCATGAAAGTTCAGGAGATTATTTCAAATCAGCACCTAGTCTTGAAGAAAAGTGGGTTTCGTTAGGCAAAAAAAAAAAAAAAAAAAAAAGCTAAAGAGCCCCGGGGTTTTCCGGGGCCTTCCAGCTCCTGCACGCAGGATGCTCGCTCATGTCCCGCCCTGGGAAGGGGAATGGGAGGTGACACCTCAGTGCAGAGACCTTTCGCTGGATCTCACTTCAAAGAGAGGTGACGTCGTGCCGCTTATATTTAAAGTAAAGGATGCCTCCTGATATTTTTCTTTAATTACCCATTTACTTCACAGGCTAGCCTCATAAGATAACACTCAGTTTCATAAGTGAACTGAAGGAACTAGAATCTAACACTTCAGAGTGGTCTTGAAATAATCTTTCAAATCCTGTTTCTTAACAGGGCCGATTCCAGCAGTATCGGACAAGGGAGCTTAAGAGAACACAGAGCGCTAGTGAGCAGGCACTTTTCTAGTGCATTTGTCTGGAGAGTCTTCTAAGAGACTACACTTCCTAACAGCTCTCTTTCATGTTAGATTGAAGCATCTCAAATGGAGCTACTCAAATGGTTACTCTGATTACCCCACTTGAGGAAATAAAAGTACCAACTGTGGCAAAATCCTAAATGCGCCCTCATTTGGTACATGTTTGTCTGGAGGACTGTAAAATTATTTCAAAAGGAGGAACCCAAAGGATATAACGTGAGGGGAAATGTAGCATTTTCCTTCTTTAGAGACATTGTGAAAGAGTTCCTCTTTTCACTGTAGTAGGACAAACTACGGCAGATTTTTTTTCAGTGGAGATGATGTTTTGCATGGCAGGAATCCTTTGTCTAGCTAGCATGTACAGTAGCAACAGCAGCATTGATGTACTTGTGGTTGCTGTACTAGAAATCCTTTTTTTATTAGAAATCTGTCTCATTCAGATTGCAGCATATCAACATCAGTTGATGCTGGGTGCAGCTTACACAGCTGGAGTGCACGTTGTGCACCCATTTTTTTTCTGAAGAATTTGGAGTTTTCAGAGGCCTGGACAAACAGCACAACAAATAAAAAAAATATTTTGTGTCCACTGCATATTTCCTGTCCTGAAGGTTCATAAAGTTTATAGATAAAATCAGTTACTCTTAAAACATTCAATGCATGGTGGGAGTGTGGGAGTGAATTCTGAAGTGATCTATATTGTACAGCTCCAGTTGTCTCCCTGCCCCATCCCATCCCCTTTGCCTCTCTGCAGTTACACAGGTCCTGCATGAGTTTGGAGGAGGAGGATGGAGTTGGCACAGAACCTGGTGAACAAAACCCAAACCCAGCCAGAAGAGGGTCACATTTGTAACACAGTGACAGGGGCTTCTGGGGAATGATTTAAAATGGAAAGAAACTCAGTCTCTATTTCAGAGTTTAGAATGTGGGGCTGGCATTTCTTCTATAGTTTAAGCTTCTTGCCCAGTGTAAGGCACCAGTGAGATGTGGATGCAATTTACAACGGGGAGAGTGAGCTTGACAGCAGCTAAAACAACCTGTACCAAGCTCTGCTAGCAAGTTCTTTCTCTCTTAGCAAATTGCACCTTTACTAGAAGTCTTTGCAGGCACAAATGATCCCACTTTGAGATATCGTGAATTGTAATAATATGTCACCAGAAGACTGGCCTAATACCAAGGTCTTAGATAATTCCTGGAATTTTTCATTCCTGCAATTCTGAGCTGCCATCCATTCATACAGACTTGTAGGCTTTTGCAAATATCTCTCTGGATCCTTAATTTTGTTATTTAGTTTTGACAATTGGCATTTGACAGTGGCACTTTCTGCCCATATACAGACCCGCCTTAGAAAAATCATTTCCAAGACAATGAAGAGGTTACCACTTTTCGCCAGTTACTGTGATTAAAATCATCCACAACAGCATTTTGGAGCATTTATCAGAGATAAAAACCTCTATACAGATGTGTATAAATAACTTTATTTTGGAAAAGGGCCGCTGTATGTGAAGGAATTTCTTATTGCATTAAGAATAAACTACGTAGCCCACACCTAATATTTAACTGACATGTGTCTGCCACACTGAGAGTTTTATTCCAAGAGGAGATACTTGCTGATATTTTAAAGTCATGCAGGGGTCAGGGCAGTGCAGCTGCATGTGTCTGTGTGGTTCTCAGTCCTATGTGTGTGACTGTGTGGTACACACACAGTACTGGATGCTGAGAAAGTTATGTGCCTTTACTATTACACTTTTCAATGTGGCATAGACATTACCAGTACACAAGTAGGAAATTATAGAAGTTTTTTAGTAAGCTCTTGATGGCCTTCAGCTGAATTATTGCATACACACGGCAATACACAGTCATGCTTGGAGAGGGCTGAATTGATCATGTTTGGGTACAAGCAAGGCTTAAGCTGCTGTGTAGTGCAGGGCAAATTTGTTTGAAATCCATCTTCTGTCCCCTTTGTTACTTGTGGAGGAAGGAGGCGCAGACACCTTTAACCTGAAATAACCACTTTCAATTGCAATCAGTCATAAGCACTTAGATTCCTTTAAATTCCCCCTCTGACAAGGTTAATCATGTCCCAATCATGGCATCTATGTGTAACCTCTTTGCCCTGTATCCCAGCAACCAGTAAACATGAAAGCCAGTCATTAAAAATTATATCCATCTTACAGTTCTATAAGGGAAGAATAGTCATACTCAAATCTGTTTTCTCCTGTTCTTTTTTCTTTTATGTTCCAAATAATATGTCTTTTGTTATGATAGCATAATATAAGCTATAGCAGTGCATTGAAAACATTCAGTTTTCTGAATCAAAATTCAGAGTTTAGATAAAATTTTTAGCCTGCAAGGTCCTTCATATCTTTGTTTAAGCAAAACTTATTTTTTAATTTTTTTGTTATATTTAAATGTCCTATATCTGGAATTTTCTTTCTTCCTTTGGACCAAAAAAGCCACTAGACATGGGATGGTTAGCTTTGGCAAGCAGAGCACAAAGGAGGAAGTGGAAGGAAGTGAGCTGGGCCTCATTCTGCATTGCTATGTTCTAAGCAGTCTCATAAGCCTTGCCAAGACCATAGGAGATCTCTTGCATTTGCTGACTTTGGTTATTTAAACTGTTGGCAGAATAATGCTTACAGAGTGCTGGAATAAATAAAAGATACAAGGTGCATGAAGAAAATGAAAGGTATGTAGAACCTGGTGAGGCCAGGCAGAGTTCAGATGTACATGGAAGTGTGGGAGGGATTCTCTGTGCGTCTTCATTGTTCCTCCTTTCTCAACAGAGGGAACTCTTAAACACTGATGCGTCTGCATTTACTGCAACAGCAAACGAGCAGCAATGCTGAAAGTTTGCAAGGAGTTAAGCAAGGGACTTTTAAAGCCATACAATGTTTCTGGAATAAGAGCTTTGTGTACAGAACTATATTGAATGGTACAGCCTCCATATAAATACAAACACAGAGTAAATCTAGATAATCTACGTAAATAAAGTTTTTATTTCTAAGAATAAAATTCCTCAAAGCATTTACGCCTAATTGAACATAAGCTGGGCCTTGAAAAATCTCCACTATCGATAGTGTTGAATTTGCTTTATGATTTGAGTAACATACAATTCAATAGGACATTTTCATGACAGTACCTGCCTTGATGAAAAACAGGAAGCTTCTCCACTAAATATAGACCTTTGCTTTTGCTGCAGTCATTAAAATACCACATAGAAAGAAAAATCAGATATCTCAATCCTTATAAGAGTGCACATCTGAATTACAACTTTTTAATGAGAAGTTAAGCATTAAAGTTGCATGAGTGCTTTTGTTGCTTCAGTGTATTTTGCGAAAAGCTCATTTGATACAGCAGAGATACTAGAACTACAGGAGCTGTGGCATCAAAAGGGGATTTTCCAGAGGTTTGGCATTCTTAAGGTACTTATAAATGACCTCTCCAATAATTGCCCACCGACAGTCTTCATTCTTTTTTAGATTAATAGATTAGCATCTCTTGAGTGTTCATTGACATCAGGAGAGTGCACATCAGACCATTCGAAAACATGGTTAAATCAATGGGTCCATTCAAATATTCAAAGTGAGTGTAGGATGCCATGTGCTTGCTAGTTTTGCAATATAGATACATGAAGTAGATAAAGAGAAACAGAGAAGAAATTTACAGTAAAAAAATTCTAAAACATTTACACATAGATAAAGGCAACATGAAAACTCTTCCATTGTACAGCTGCTGAATAGAAAGGCATATGCTTCTTTCCCTAAATGAAAAGTCTGGATATAATAATAATTTTCTATTACACTTTATTGCTTGCTGCTGTCTGGCTTCAGAGTCTTATTACACTATGAAACCCTGAAACTAAGACAATTGTATCCTTATGATGTTTCTTTCCTTTGTTACCCCCTACAGTGTTGTGTATGTTCAGACCAAACTAATTTTAGAAGACAAAACCTGATAATGACTAAGTTTTAATCAGGTTCCGCCATTAATGGTAGAATAAGCTACAGCCCTGGATGTTTCCTTTTCTTTGTGGTTTTTTTTTGTTTTGTTTTGTTTTGTTATTTATCAATTGTCACCGTACAAAGCAGATTCAAAAATGTTTGCCTGTAAGAACATACCAATGCCTGAAAAACATACAATTAATTTATAGGCTTCTTTGTTATAAATTTTTTAAAGATAGAAGCACTAGGAAAGGTCTCCAGATTACCATACTGACAGCCCTTCTTGTTCACTGCCCAGGGTCATACACTCAGAGAATAATGCATATACAGAAATTAAGTCCCCACATTCATCATAGGCTGTCATAATCTATGAATTTGTACTTGTAAATTGTATACAGTCTCTTTTGAATATTCATAGATTCCCAGCCCTTATTTTATCCTGTGTCAAGAAATCGAGTCAACTGCCTTGAGGGAGATGATTCTCCCCCTCTCCTCTACGGTTGTGAGACCCCACCCAGAGTACTGCATCCAGGTCTGGGATCCTCAGCACAAGATGTGGACAGGGTGAAGTAAGTCCAGCAGAGGGTAACGAAGATGCTCAGAGTTCCCTTGACTGGAAATAAGTCTTCTCTATATGGTAAAGAGGAGGTGTACTGTTCTTATCACATAAATACAATGCAGAAAGCCAAATACTTTTTTTTTTTAGGCTGTAATCACCACTCTTAGCCTGACTTAACATTCTAAAATGCTGCTACTCAAAAAGTTATGAAGGAGCTCATGAAGACAATTTCCCAGCATCCCATATAGCAATTTTTCAGATTAGACATATTTTTTCCTACTGTCTTCCCCAAGGCAATTCTTGTTTGTGTTTCTGGAGTATTCAAGTTTCTTTAGGCTGGAGGGGTGCCTCTGGGGGCCATCTGACTCAACAGCCTTTTCAAAGTAGGGCCAGTGTATACCAGCTCAGTCAAGTTTTGAACTTCTCAAAGAATGGGGATTCCATAGCCCATCTGGGCAACCTATTGCAGGGCTTGACTGATGTCCTGCATAAATGTTTTTTTCATATTCATAATTTCTGTTGTTGCAGCATGTGTCCTGTGTCTCATGTTCTTTCATAGCGCATCTCTCAGAGGAGCCCATGTCTGTCTTCTCTATACCCTCCCATCAGGTAGCTGAAGGCAGCAAGTGTGGCACCAGGTAACTGAGCAGACATGGCCAAGGCTCAGCTTTGTTGAGAGATTTCCTAAAGTTCCCAGGCAGCTGAAGGCAGCTGAAGAGACTAAATAAGCATATAGATGGGGGGCTGCTGCCCAGCTGAGAAGCCCCAGTCTAGATGTGCAGAAGGAAGCTCTTCACTTTACAGACGCCACCAGCAGGTCACCTATTCAGCATAGCCTGGGAAACAGAAAGCCATGAAACTACAAAGGACTGAAATCCCCCACTCCAGGAGAATGAAGGGCAGCTCTTCTGGAACCAAGCATTAATATTTTATCAACTGACAAATGAGTAGAAAAATAAGTCAGAAATTCTCTGCTAGTTGTAAATGAGTGACATTTCTTTTCATCTGCATGTCTGGATCCTAATAATTAGACCTTTTCAGTAGGTGGTTCTCACTCATAAACCTATGAACTGGCAGTGAGCTTCCTGTGTGGCATAAGTTCCTTCATTTGCATTCCTGTTTCACTAACCCTGTTAACTTTTACTTTTGCCCACTCTTAAAAGACATTGCCTATGGAAACTAGGAAAAGTAGCAAGTAGTTTTTTAAAAATAAAAACTAGCCTTCATTTTGTTTTGTAGTATCAGCCTTTATATTTCTTTTAGACAAGGGAGAACTAGAATTAAAATGATTTAATTTTCTTGGTCACTTACAAGCCAAGGAAGATAGCATTAGGATGTTAAAGCTATAGGAGCACAATTTATGCATTATGCAGTAAGCTGGCTTCTTGTGCTTCATTTATGAAGTGAATAACCTCACAGTTAACAGGATTACACATTATTCCAAGAACAAGAACAAGCCAGTCTTACAGATGTGAGCAAGCCAGGAAAAGGTATGCATCACTGCCCTCCTTTCCTATTCTTTTGTGCTCTGTTATCATGTTGTTCTGCACAAATGTAGCACGTACAACCATGACCCTGCACCCATAGTCATTTTCTTTGGTGGCAGTAGTATAGGAAGCAGACACATTTATGACATGAAAAAATAAATGGTCAGTCATAACATGTCTCTGATTAATGTTCCTAGATGTGTCTGTCAGTCCTAGATGTGTCTTCTGTCTAGACTGGTGCCAGATCTTGGACACAGAAGTTGTAACTGCAGCTTTTGTCCGCTTTTTCACATTAATTAGAGTAAAACTGTCGTGCTGCAGCTCTGCTTTTTCTGAAGCACATTCCAGGGGACTTCTCTGGATAGGAATACATAGAGAGCATGCTAGAGCTGGCTGGCATGTAACTTAAAAGAAAAGCTTGTCACATGGCTCAAGTCTTTCTTTGGAAGTTAATCTCACAAACAGTAAATCTGTTACTTTAATATTTTCCATTTACACCATTTGGATTGGGAATTGAAAAACAGAACTATTTAATCTGTGGACCAATGGCAAGCACTGTTGAGTGGCAAATGTTGCTCCAGATACAATACAGCAGGAAAGTTTCCTGTATGCATGTTCTAGGTGCTGGAGGAGAGTTTGGGGATTCCTTTATTTCCATCTTTGGAGGCAAGCCTGAACAGCTCAGAATAGTCGGGGTGTTCTTTTGCGATTTCATGCACCACAGATGTAAAAGTTAAAAAAAAAATAAAAGTGTATGTAACCACATTAATTATATTATATAGAGTTCGTTTTTTAAAGTATTTTATGGTAGCTCATATGCTTTGCTAATTACATTCTTTCCATGACCAGAAATTAGCTCTTTGTTTATAGTGACCTTTTCATGGCAAAAATGCTCCGAGTCTCAATCTGTTCCTACAAAACAAATCTCAGGATTGCAGATGTCCTCCTTCTTTAGAGTACTGTGTTACTCAGTCTCAAGGAGTTATTACAGCAATCTTTGTTTTAGTCTAGTCAATCCAGTTTTCTCTGACTTAGGTCAGATTAAAAGGTTGCAGTTTCGGCTGCTTTCATCAGGTTTATCATGGGTCACAGCTAATTGCTGCCTCTTGTGGCCAAGATCCTGGGTGACACTACTCACTTCAATACTCTGGATTCTCATGCTGCTTTGACAGATATCACTAGCAGTCCTATTTTGTTCTCAGTCTTCTCCCCATTTAGTTGTGGTTAAACCATAATTTGTTACATCACTTACGTTTAGCAAAGCAGCTGTGACTCCCAGATCTGTGGTCCCTGATAATACTCAGGCTGCTCTTGCACCTATGGCCAAGCAGGAGGACAGGAACTCTCAGCAAAACTTGATTTGCATCAGCATCTGGTGTGAGCACATTTTCTACCCTTTCACTTCTCTCTCTGCTTCTTCCTGCTTTCCTAATCTGACTCTAGCATTTTTGGTCACGCCCGGCAGGTTTTCAGAGGGTCGTGGACATTCAGGTCCCAGCATTGCCACCCTGTAACTTTGTTGTGTTGGGGCTAAGAAAACTTCTTTGATTTCTTCCATCTCTTTTTGTTTCCTGATAACATTGAAGAGTATGCACATCAAAGGAAAGATTGCCTACTGCTTCCTAGTTGCCCTGGGAGCATTTGTCTAAACTTGTATCTTAAAGCACCATTCTTCAGAGAGGTCTCTTCCTGTCTCCTCAAACACACTCAGGCACTTCCCTGGATGGCATATGAAAGCAGCAACCTTCATTTCCAAACATTCTGCTGTAAACCTACTGCCTGATTATTCCTCATATTAGCCACCAAACTGCAGTTATTTCAAATAGAAATGTATCTGCAGAGGTATTTACTATTTTCTTAATATTCTACATTCCATGAGAAAGTATATTCCCAGAAGTAAGAAGAAGGAGTAGGTAAGAACCTTACACATTAGCCATAAATTATTCATCTCTGTTTCCTGAGATTTACTGCAGCTATTTATGGTTCAATTCTGGGCCAGAATGAAGGAGTCAACGTTACAAACAATGGACCCTTTGGCCATATTGTGGACCAGTCACACTTGCTATCACACTACACAAAGGTACTGTTTCTGCTTCCATATACTCTGTGTTCAAAACAAATAAACATACAGAATAGGCAATGCCTTACTGCCCTCATGCCTTCCAAACCACATCCCTGTGCTGTGCAGAATCAGTGGGCCATCAGCTACCTTGATCAGCTTCCTAATACACTGTTGGTCCCTTCCTTACAGGTTTTCTCTACAGCTACTGTGGAGATGCTATTTCATTTCCTCTGGAATGCAAACTGCTCTCAACAATAAGCACTTTTTTTTGATTGCTACTGATTTTTCTGCTGTAAAAATATATGATAGATCCAAATACAGTATAAGAAACCCCAGACAGCAATTGGAACACACAGCTCAATCAGTTTGTATTGTTATCTTTTGCCCTTCCCATTGTATTAATCCAGCTAATCTCTGTTCCTGCTCCTTTGCCAAGAAGTGTGATTTTGGGTTTTCTGTATGGTGCAATGCAGATCTGTGATACTGTACAGAAACATTTTATAGACTGAATATGTGTAATCATGAAGAATATCAGTCTTCAAGGTTAATGGAGCAGTAGAAATGAGATGTGAATAGTTACTGAAGTGAAAAGGCAGAACTGAAGGTTTTTTCCCAAACTGCTGACTCAGACAGAGTGTACCTTAAAAAGCACAGACTCTACATGCTTTGCATAATTGGAAGTAGATTTCTGAAGTCATTGTTTGAAGTCATATAGCTTTATATGACAAATTAGATTTGCATATCAATTTAAAGTTAAAAATTAATCTGTCTCTTCAAGAGAAATACTTCCACATTTAGTAATTACAAAAGCAGAGAAAAAACAAGGGTAGGCTTGAAGCTGGGACAGACCTCTACAGCATGCCAGCAGTTTATTGAAAAGAACATAGGTTTTCATTTCTAGTAATGATTCATCCTGTAAAATGGAAGAATTCATTTGCTTTTTCAATAGCACCTGTATATATTTGTATGAAAGCAAGTTAATTGCTTTACAGAAGAGAGGATGTGTAACAAAATTACCTAAATCAAGTATTACCAGTGAAAGATGGTAATGTTGCTTTCTTTCCTTTTTGAATACAAAAGAAAATAAGGATGGGGATTTTTCATTGGTTTCTTTTTATTTTAGTGTTTCATTTATATATAGAACTGATCTAGGAAACTGATCTTGTCAGCCGTTACTATGCGTGCTAAGGCAAATGAGTTACCGTGAGTCAAATGTATATTTAAGAAAATATAAACTTTTTTGAAATGGAATTTTTCATTCGGGGAAAGTTCATTAGATAGTTTCCTACATTCAGATTCCAGATAGATTCCTCTATCTAATAAATTTCACTAAGTTTCAGTTATTTACCTTACAAACACCTGAGTAAAACCAGTGTAATTGGTTACTCTTTGATTTTAACATAATTTGTGGCCTTTAGACTCTTAAGTGAAATTTTCCAAGGTGCTCATTTTGAGGCCAACACTTTGCCTTCAGTCACTACTGAATGCCAATTGTGTTCACTGGGAGCATAATGAGGCCAATAGAGAGCACTTTTGTAACCCCCCCCCCCACCGCCTCTGTCCAGAAACTGAAATCACTGCTTCAGAAAGGCCTCATTGTGGGTGTTTAGTTGAGGGAAAATACTGAGGGAGAATGTGCAAAAAGTACACAGGCAAAATGCTTAATGCCCCATAAGGAACAGAAAAGCCCTAACTTCATTTGTATCTCAAAGGAACATTAACCATGATTATGTTACTAGCAAGTACTCTTCTTTATGAATTTGCTCTAAAAATAACAACACTGAAATTACTTTATCAAGCATGAAATACCCTCTTTTAAGAATAATCTTCCATGCTATATATATAATTTATCTCAGACAGCAGTAGCTTAAGAAAAGTGAATGGTCTGAGATGTTTTGCTGTATGTGCTGCTGTGTTTGGGGGGAAAAAAGTGTATATCAAATATTCCAGCATTAGAGCCAAAAACCCTTCCTGGAATTGTTCTTTCTTACACTGTGTTTCCTAGTTCATCTAAGACTATACATGTGATAGAGCTGCAGCGCCAAAGCTGGTAGTGACAGCTTTTAACATGCTGTACCTCCATTTTTCCTGTTGGTTTTGCAGATGGTTAAAAAAAAAAAAAAAGGAAAAAATCTGTTGAACTTTTGACATAAAACTGTAGCTGCTACTGTAGCTAAACTGCTGCTAAGTGTCTAGGTGATAAAAGCTTTCTCCTACGCCTGTCACTCTGAACACCATTGTCAGGAAAATGTATGCATCTTTTTCCAGTAAGGATAAGGACTGTGATAACATTAGCATTTAGACAAGACACTGCACTGATGATGGTGAAATGCATTAATGGATGTGTCACTGTTTTAAAAGAGCATATCTAATGGACTGTTTATATATGCCATCTCACTGTACTTATTTATTTATTTTATAGGATATTTTAAGCATAAAATTGCACAGATCAAAGTAGAACTCTCTTGGGACCTGCTCACCTCAAGGACTCAACAGAATTAGTTCCCAGCCAGGCGTGTACACCACTGAAGGAAAATGGACATACTGAACAGCCGCCACTTTTTGTACTTTCTGCCTACCACACGCCTTGTCATCTTATTAGCAGCTTTGACCACTGCTGAGGATGTGAGTAACAGCACTTTGAACCACACTGACACACACACGGGGGCCGCGCCTGTGGTCATCTCCCGCATCGACCACATCATAGTCAAGGAGGGCAGTAGTGCCTTGATCGACTGCAATGTCCAAGGGAGCCCCAGCCCGCGTTACAGCTGGTACAACTCCAATGGCCGCCTGCTCCAAGAGGAGGAGAATAAAGGTAGGATCTTAGTAATAGCACTGATGTAGCCTGTCCAGAGACACTTCTGATTTCAGCGAGTTGACAAATAACCTGAATTTAATGGCCTGGCTGCCGTGTTTTCCTGTGTGAAAAAAATGAAGGCTTGGTGGCAGTTATAAATTATTTATGCACACCCTAGAAGAAAACAGTAATGTTTTATGTGTTATTTATAGCAACACATAGCAAGAAGCTGAAGCAATTAACAGAAGGTATAGACAGGCCTCTTGTCATTGGAAGACTTTAGGTTTGTTCTGTTTCTTATTCTGTCCTCCTTTGTTCTTCTCTGGCACCAAAAAAAGATTAAAAAGCTGTTTCCCAACTCAAAGGAGGATTCTTGTGACATATGAATAGTTTGTTGGCGTAACCTCAACACATGGTATGCTTTCTGTCTTTATGTGCAGTGCCATGGTAGTGTGAGAAAAAGGAGATGCCCCGAGCAACCAACTGCAAAAGCTATATAGGGGAAGAGTCAGAAGGGCAGGCCAAATTTGAGCCTTCCTGGCTTTAGTTAAGACTCTTCAGTGGCATTTGCCAGAGACCATAATTACACATGATCTTATTTTCTTTAAATGGAAAGTTTGGTTGATAATCCTAGTTATACTTCTAGGGAGCGTTTGAGGGGAGTGTGGATATAAGAAAGGTGTTTTTGTCATGTAATCCTTCCATAGTGACTGCTTTGTTCACAGCATGATGAAATAAACTCTTTAGTTGTAAGATAGTGTGCCTAACTAATGATTGACCTGACAGCGAACTCTGCTGTGACAGGAGTAACAATTGACCCAGCTTGATGTGAAAGAGCAGTGTCTATCTGTAAGAGCTTACTGTATAACTGATTATGTTTTACAGTACAGCATGTTACAATTTTCTGAGTTAAGCTAGAGAAAGGAACTACTTGAGCTACTAAGCAGACTTTTGAACATGATTTGTGTGGTTGTGGCAACATACAGAGATTAGTGTGCTAGAGTGTGTTGCTAAGGGTCACTAATAGAAAATTTCCCCTTTAGTTAGGCATCTAATTTAGGTCTTTGTATAGTCAGCTGAGAGAGGTAGCTAAAACAAACATTTAGGTAGATGAGCAAAAACTTTGACCAAATCAGTAAAAAGTGCAGATGTAGTATTAAGACAACATCACTTTAACTTAGACTTTTCACAGTGCAATACCTCCTTTAAGAGACTGTCTGCCTGTAAGAAATTATTCCTAGCTTGAGACCTTTATTTGTGGTGCTAAGTGTGGCATTGAATTGGTATCCAAACTCAGCATTGATACCTTTTCTAATAATTGTTTTCTTATGTGGGTCAATATGTCTGTCAGGATCCACTGCATAGACCCTGTCACTGAGTTCAATGCCATTATGTCATTTTTAACAGCTGGAGACAGGATACATCACAAGGCATCTTGTTATTTCACAATTAATTGAAAATTACTTTGAAAAAGGACCAGCATTCAAACTCAAAGAAATACTGAGCAGCGAATACTCTGTATTTTTTCTTATGCTGGAGGTGGAGGAAGAAGTGTCATCTGTTACAGATGCTAATATTTCCTCTCTAAAGGAGTTTTCCTCTGAATTTGCCTAAATTTAGCTAACTGCGGTGATTTCTTTTTATGTGAAGATCTGATTTAGACTGAGCTTTTATTTGTTCTGCATTTTTCAATTTCAGGCAAAATGATTCAACTGTTTTCAAGAATTATTCTAGGGTAAAAAAAATATGGTTTCATTTAAGTTAAAACTTCTAAGAGGATAAAAAGATGTAATTAAGAGCTGTCTGTATACATGAACTGAGGCAGGGATCTCATGGGAATACTTTCTACATAGGCTTCTACTGGAGATAATGTAAAACAGTTTGGGTAAGCCATGTTTAACTAGAAAAACTTTGAGGAACTAAAAATCTTCATTCAATACCAACTAATTAAGTGGCAATTAGAGTAACTAGGTTAATCTTGAATCACTTTAGCAGTGACAGGAGTTATGGCTTTTTGACATGTTGTTTCAAATGCAGTTTCATACCTAAACTGTTCTACTGTGCCAGGTTCAAAGAATATGAAATGTTCATGTATATGAAATGTATATTTCCATGCAACAGACAAAGTCAGCAATTATATTACATTGATAGAAATTACTTTTAAAGGTAAAAGAAGTTCTGTCATGGTGTGTAGAGGTTCTTACCAAAAAACAAGGCATTCCCTGTCATGGGTCTTCTCCTTTCCATCTATTTTACTCCTCCTATCCTACTTCACTCTCCTTAAAATTATACTTTAAAATCAATTTCTCAACATCTGAGAGGGTAGGCAATGTAGTATATGATGTCTGCAATGTTAGGGTTTTTAAAGTTTAACAGAATTATATGAGAAACACCAAACATAACCCAATTGTAAGCAAATGCAATGTCAGGGAACAAAACGAGAGTTTAAGTAGTTTTTTTTGCCTTGCAATCCCATTGATTCTGTTCTTTGAGGAAGTGTGACCTGTGTTTGGGAGGCTCTCTGGAGTAGTCCTATCTTTGTAGCTTAACTGACCACAAGACTGAGATAGATGGGATGCATATTAGCATTTTCTATGAGACCCTTTTAGGACATGCTTTGACTATCCAGAGTTGATGTCAGGGATTTGACAGTATTAGTAACACTTCTAGGATCTCAGGCCTTTATGAAGGTAAATTCTTTGTCTTCTTGTGAACATTATTTCCTTCTCCCAAAACCTGAAGCCAGTTTGATAAAAGTTGCTGTTTAAGACTATGCTGATCATGTCACAAAATACTTCTAAGTTATTCTGTTTCCTCTCCAACAGGAAAATGGTGGTTTCTTGACAATGGGCTACTAAATATTACCCGTGTATCATTTGAAGACAGAGGTAAATACACGTGTGTCGCATCTAATACATATGGCAGCATTAATAATACTGTGACGCTGAGGGTTGTTTTTACCTCTGGAGATATGGGAATCTATTACATGATTGTCTGCCTTGTTGCTTTTACCATTGTTATGATACTGAACATTACTCGGTTATGTATGATGAGCAGTCATCTGAAGAAAACCGAGAAAGCAATCAATGAATTCTTCAGAACAGAAGGGGCAGAGAAACTTCAGAAGGCCTTTGAGATTGCAAAGCGTATCCCAATTATCACATCAGCCAAAACGCTTGAGCTTGCCAAAGTCACCCAGTTCAAGACCATGGAATTTGCTCGCTATATTGAAGAGCTTGCTCGGAGTGTACCTTTGCCACCTCTCATCATGAACTGCAGGACTATAATGGAAGAAATTATGGAGGTTGTCGGTCTGGAGGAGCAAGGACAGAATTTTGTACGGCAGGCGGCAGAAGGCCAGGAGACCACTGAAACAGATGAGCTTTATATGATCCCAAACGCTTTGACGCGCAGTGAATCTCCCACAGCTGATTCAGACGCATCGTCACTGCATGAGCCACCTCAACAGATTGCAATAAAAGTGTCAGTTCACCCACTGTCCAAAAAGGACTGCATGGATGGTCAGTCACAGGAAAGCATGCAGTTGGACACCAAGGAAGAAGACACTCCTCAAACACCAGCACTTCCTGCAGAGCCCCCTCCTGAGCCTTCTGCTGAACTCAGTTCTGATGATACAGCATTGGCAAATGACAAAACTACATGCATTATATATGAAAGCCATGTATGATAGTTACTCCTGAATCTATGCATAGCAGGAAAATCAGGTGGAGCTCTTTTAAAAATACATATTATACTTGCCGCTAAGCCTTACCTGGAGACTATCATAGCAAAAGCATGTAAGTGGATTATTTGGCACTTTCTTCTCAGTTTGAGTTTAGTTTACCATGATGTATGGCAGACTAATTGCTATTACATTAATATTAATTACTCTTTTTGATTAGGAGTATTTCCAGGAAACATTTACCTCAGCATTTTCTAGGTTGGAGTCACCTGTAGTGGCTCCTGGAAGTCACTGGTAGTCTTTGGTGTAGGACACTTGAACTTACTAAATATAAAACTGGTTTCCGTTTTCTTCCTTCACTCTCATTATTTCCATCTATTGCATTTTTGCAAATATTAACATGTGAATTTGAAACATTGCCCAAGAGGCAGCACTCCAGTAGCCAAATAAAATCCTAATAGATCCCATTTACAAAGCCTCTTTGCTCAGCTGCTTTGTGATTTAGAGGGCTATTAAAGAAAGTTAAAATGTTTCCATTTCATTTGAGACCACACTGCTTAGCCACATGGGAAATAGTTTTCCCTCTTTCATGGAATGAAGATGCCAACAATTGTTTGTTTGCATGAAGAAACAGCTTTGAGGTGTATATTACAGATGGGAAAGCCATCAGAAAGTTGCAGTTCAACAGCTCTGCAGGGATTTTTTGCATACATTTGAGCATTTTCTATGTTGCCAGAAGTTTATATGGTAAACAGCTGCAAATATGCAAGATGTCTTGTTTTGAAGTAATTTGGAAGCAGTAACTTTTACTACCTTACCAGAAGATATGCAGGTTCCATAACAGTCCTGCAAATGCCAGTAATCTGTTGATAACAAGGATGAAAACGCAAAATTCCCCTTAATTTGGCTTCTTAATTTTGATATTCTGAAGATCAATCCTAAATTCATATATAAGCATCAGTTTGAGAGTGTTGTATCCAAATTGAAAAAAATATAATCAAGTGTCCTATAAAATTACAAAGACAGTCATGCAAACTGTTAAACATGATATAATTGCATTGAGATTTTGGGAACCTACTACATGTAGGATGTTCACTGCTCAAGTACCTGTGATTCTACCCCAGTAAAGCTTTAATGATCGTAGCAATTGTGGCATTAAAAAGGATCAACATCTCTGCCAGGAAATGCCAGGAGTAGAAGGGAAGTAATAATTTCTCTTGCAGATAGACAATAAAAAGTACCTTCTCTGCAGTGAGTCTGGAAAGAAAGCACTTACAAGAAGTTTGTGTAGGGTTAATAGCATATTACTTAATTACCTTACACATTTAGTTTGGAACTAATGAACAAACTATCACCCTATAGTGTTTAAGAAGGATTGTAGTATAAATATAGACACTTAAATCTGGAATCAAGTATACTGTAGAAAAAGAAGTCTCTTAGGTCTATGGGGAGATGATCCATGGATGCTCTCTGGACATTTTAAAAAAGCAGCCACATCTCCATAAGGTGTCTGTTGGAGGCAATCAGTTATATTAAGTGCACAGGTAATCAAGACCAGACAAAGTCAATGTTGCAGGTACATAAAAGAACCCTTGATAATGAACTGAGGTCTTGTGTCAGCTTTCTCATGTTAAAGTGCAGAGCCTCACCAGCAGTGAAATACGGGAAATACCCCGTGACTTACACAGGCAATGCAGAGATGGCTCCATATGTATCTTTCTTCATATGTATCTGTGGTTATTAAAAAAATATACATGTTTAATAATGGTCTTCAGATTTTACAAGCAATTTGTGAGAAATTGCAGCATTCAGATGTCTCATATTTTTTTTGTGCTCACCACAGTGGCAAGTTTCTACACAAAATGCATTTGCACATGCCCAAAAGCAAACATGCAAGGGCAAAGTCCATTAGGAATGTGACTGGAAATATTTGAGTTTCAGCAAAGCAATACAAATGTAAGACAGAAGTTAGTTTAAAAGAATACCTTAAAGAACCTCACTTCTGACCAATGTGATTGACAGTAGTATGATGTAAACTGTTAACTTCTTGTCTCAATCCAAAGGACATTTCTGTTGTGTTCACATCAGTTTTTCAAGTTACTTTATTTGCTTCTTATATGAAAAAGGACAAGGGCAGAAACAAAAGCAAGAACTTGCACTAAACTCCTTTAATTCACCTTAACCTCCTGAGAAGAGGTACATTGATGTTTCTGCCTGTCCAGCATTTACAAACAATGCCCATGCATTCTAAAGTTACCTACCTGGTGCCCAACTAAGATTGCACAGATAAGCAAGGATATTCTCCTTGAAAGCATAAAAAGAACTTTTAAATTACACTTTATATTTTTTTAAACTTATAAAAATATTTATTACAGTATTTTAATTTTAATCTTTTTAAACTATGAATTTTTTTACAGTAGAGCTCAGACCCCTTCATGTATGTCTATAGCGTTCTGACCCTGACTGCTTCATTCAGGCTGTCCTCCAGCCTCTTGATTATTTATTTATTGAGAAACCTTTGAGAGCAAACAATCCCCATGGATTTCTTCAGTATCGCTGTGTAAACTTCCTTGAAGATACAAATGATGTTTTTCCCTAGAGGTTGCCCACAAAGAGCATGTTTGAAGTACACACAAACGCACATTGCAAACCACATATAAGCAACCGGTACTTGGATTAGATACATGCAATACCTGGAGTGCTGGATTCCTGCTGTAGCAAGGTCAGAGGGAACCCTGAATTTTCTAGAGCTGGAGTCATTCAGAGGTGAGAGCTCACAGGTAGGACTGCTCCATCCAGTCTGGACATTTAGCTTTGTATTATTATCAGAATAAAAACTAAACAGCAATGTAGCTGAAAAAAATACAGATTTTATACAGAACCGATGGTTCTGGTTTATTTGGGTTTTTGGTGGTTTTGTGTCTGCTGCTCAGTGTTTTATGCACCCATTATATGATACTTCTAAGCCTAAAGCTTTTTATACACTTTCAGGAACTTCCTTTGTGGAAGACAGATGGGAAGCAAGACCCAAACCTGTCTTTCCTGTTCCAAACTTTCTGGCTGTGCTATTATGCAATTGTGTCTTGCAGTATTTCTTAGCAAATGCCTATTTTATGGTCCAAAAACACAATTAACAAACATAAAATTAATAATGGCTCTAAGAAAATATTAATGTTTTCATTGTTATATATTTCCATGCACCTTAAGCACTTCAGGGGCATTAATCTGTTCCCATCATTGGACTATGCACACTTTTTGTTACAATTTACTATTTATTGTACCACCAAACACTAATGGTTCTTAAAACACTCAGAATCTGGAAAATCCAGTCCAATTGAAATTGCATTCTAAAAGCAAAGGAACACCAAGCCAGGCTTAATAAGGAAAAGAGATTTGCACAATTATATTTACACCATTTTCAAACAATTTTGCCAAACTTCATGAAAGATGACTAGACTTCTGCAGCAGAAGAAATCAGTATTGGATTTGAATTTCACACTTACTATTCTTTTTTCAGTAAATGCAAGACCATACTAATCAGACCATTTAAACATAGTATTCAGTACCTATTTTCTCAACATTTTCTTTTTGAGCAGCATTTGTTTCCTGCTGATCCTTTTTTTGTTCTCTGATTTGAGCATGTTTGTGATGAAACCTACCCTTCTGGGTTTTTTTTTGTCTGTCATATAAAAAATTTAAAAGAACCCATAGACCAGCATTTTGTGCAGGTTTGTTGGTACTTGGTAAGGCACAGAAGTGCACTCCTGTGCTTAAAAATTACTATATAATTGTAAGACTTGTGAAATGGCATATACAGGCAGATGTTGATTTTTTTTAAATCAGTGCCTGTTTTATTCTAATGTAGATAACTATGTCAGTTCCTTGATTTGCAGTTACCTTTTAACAAAAGTACTGTAACATATAACCAGGGCTTTTTGACTTTCAGTTTGGTCAGATTAACTAATTCTAGAAAGTGTTAACAGTGTCAGATTTTCAAAGTTCTCATGGGATATCTTGCCAGCATGCTATTTTAAGAGTTGGCCTCTTAAGTATGCCATATTTAGTGGGACAACTGAAAGCTTCTTAGATGCAAAGGAAATGCTTGCACTAAAGTCTTGTAAGTTATATTTCATTTATTATGAAATCCTTTTTGATTTTACAAGAAATGTAAGACAAATATGAATGTGTTCTTTTGAGAAGCAGTTGGTGTATTTTGATTTAAATAACTGTTATGATTTTATAGCTCATGGCTGTAAACCACAAAGAGAAAAGTTCATGCTGAAATGGCAAAATGAAATGTGATGTAGCTTGTACATTGATCATTGTTTCAATAAAGAATTTGCACAGAGTATGCTGAGTTTGTATACATTCAACAAGATGTTTACACTGCCATATCATCACTTTCCCACAGAAATGGATACTTAATAGCCTATATCCTGCACTAATTTTTGGAATAACCACCTCAAACCTTTTCTATGTCCATTTTTTTCTCTCCCTGTCTTACCTTCCTATGCCTTCTTCTGTCCTCAGCAGCTCTGCTGTGCCACTTCTCAAATGTGAAGTTAGTTATCAGGGCAAGTATTTCTGCACCCCAGGCACCTCTGTTCCAAACTGACCTTTTATAAGTTCCCAAATGGATATTTTCCCCCCAGCTGTACCAAGCTCTGATGCTGTGTACTATATTTAGCTCTCTGGCTCCCAAGCCCAAACTGAGTCATTTTACTCTTCCAGTAAAGGCTGACTTGTGAGTCTGTAAATTGAACAAAGACAGTAATATTACCAATTTCTTATTCAAAATAATTATGTATTGCAACAAATTATAAATGTGGCAGACTTAGGACACTCAAATTATGGTATGAGAAGCTATTTCATACCACAAGACAAGGCAAAAATGACAAAATAAAATCCAGCCTTGCATAGCATAAAGAGCACATGCAAAACCTTGCTTATGATTGAGTAGAAACTGAGCATCACTATCAAATAATTTTGCCATTCTGTAGCCAGTTTCTATTTTGAGAACAGATTCCTGCTACATCTACTCTAACCAGAACTTTTCCCGTGTGGCTAAGGACCTTAAGCATGACAATAGTACCAGTTATCTTAAAAAAGAGCCTCCTTTCCCTTATCTGCAATTTAAAAAATTATTTTCAGGACTATTTAGCTATGTATCAAATTCCATTCACAGACTACCGCCCTGTCCTGTTGTGGAGCCACAGAGTTTGAGATCTCATGTTGAAGATGCAGAAGCTGGACCTTCTGAAATATATTTGCCTTATTTTGTACAGGTTTTGACTTTACCACACAATTAACCAATTTGTATATATTAATTCAGGCCCAGCCATTCTCAATTGATAAATACAAAGAAACAAAATAAATGCCAGAAGGACTTCCTTCTTTCTGAAGCCTCTTAATGCTGCTGCCTCAAGATTAGCCCTGATTGACAGACAGCTCCTGAGTTGTTTGGGTATCGTTTAACTCCTTCCTGCTGTTGAACACTACCTTAGTCAGAAAACAGAATTCTAAAAAAAAAGAAAAATACCAGCCAGAAAAAGCTCCCTTCTTAGGAGTCACACACAGATCTTGCCTATTTAAAATGCTTTGTTATCCTTCTCTCTAATATGTGCAGAGTAAACAGCCTCAGGAAAAAGCAGTAAAAAATATAGAGAGAAATTTAAGAAGATTAAGATCGAATTTTTTTTGCTCTGAAAACATCCAGAGGTGATTTATCTTCAAAGTATATTAAATTCTAACTTGTTTTACTATAAACATACTCAAGTAAAGAACAAAGAGATGCCTAAAAACAATGAAATTTTCACTCCCAATATCAAAATAAATTTTCACAAGACTATGAAACATATTTCCCAGTCCTTCTCTTAGAAAGCCTTTTATCAGAGAAGATATTTTCTGTGCTTTTTATGGTTCTGCCTAGGTGACTGCAGCTTCTTTATGGCTTTAGTGGAAGCGCATTTCTTTTCTGCTGTCTTCATGGTTAAATATTCTCTACCCTGTGTGATTGCCTTTTGTAAATTCAAAAAGAAATCAATATTCCATTGAAGATTTATCTTTTTGTTCCATTTTCCCAGTCCAAAACCTTATTTTGTGTTTTGTTCTACTGCTTGGATTTTGTTTTGTTTGCCCTAAAATTCTTCACATTTTAAAATAAATCAGAGGATGCTAGTGGTTTTCTTCAGTTGCCTATGTTGGGGCAGGATGACTCACCTATCGCTATACCTATGTGTATAATTCAGTTTTAATTATGCAGACATAAAATTAATTACTCCCAAGTTGGTGCAGGATAAACTAATCAATAGACTGCAGCAGATTTTTTGCCGAATACCATCAAGAGAACAGGTAAATCCATAATTCCCAAGACGCAAGTGGAATAATAGTTATCATTCATTTATGAGTCTATGGGCATGTTAAGTTCTTTTGTGTGTTCATTTGAAAAAAGTCATACATGATACACCTCTGCCTTAACACATTTCTTTTCCCATCATGGATAGAATAGCACATTTTGATCATCCATACATCATTATCCACTACCTTTGTTAGTTTGTCTTATTCATTGGATACCTGGCCAAGTGCAAGGGCCTCTCTAAATCTGGTATTTCTAAAAAGACTGCAGACAGCTTCAGGACACTGTGTAAATTACATGAATTTCAAATGAATTGATAAATGCTTTCCCACTTTTTTTTAAATGAAATGCTGTATTTCTACATAGGCTAATATTTACATAGGCTAATGAAGTTTGGGTTTCACTGGAAACTGCAGTTTTCATAAGCATGCAGTAAAATGACAGTAATCTGCTCCTGAATAAAACTGCTTTTTGCAACTACAGTTTCTACATTTCATAATCCCCATGTAATCTCTCTTGAGCACAGACCTCATTGTTTAATATATGTGTCCCAAATGAAGTGAAAGGATCCAAATCTCTGTTATTCTTGTAGACTGCACCACACTACTAGTTATTTCATTAGAACATATAGTAGACCTACCCCAGCACTGCAACTCCTGTTGCAGTTACCAGAAATAGTCCCAGAGCATTAGCCAAATGCTATATGATACACCACCACTGAGAACTACGGTCCTACTCTACACCAATTCCTGAATAAAAACTTCAGAAAAAATCCATCTCTTCTCAGCAGGGAAGCAGGGAATGAAAGCCTCTGAAGGACTTAATATTTCACATGTTTTTCAGTGGGGGAAAAAAACAAACAAACAAAAAAAAAAACTAGGAAATTATTGGGGACTTGTAAAATTGATGCAGGAGCTAAAATAGCACCCAAGAGAGGAGGTCACTGCAGCACAGAAGCTCATCCCAAAGGCAGCTGTTAGTTGTCAGACAGTGGCTACAGACACTTCTCAGGGTATTTCATGATATTGTAAGGGGGCAAATGTTGTTGTAGATCATGTAAATTAGGAGCATCCAGGAAACTATGGACAGTGTTGCAAGATGCAGTTCCCAGAACTGCTCAGGTGATTGTGCTGCATCTGAAACTCCAGCCCTTTTCCTGACTAGAGATGGGCACTGAGAGCATCACCAAAGACATTGCACTGTGATGGCAGAGTCAGACCCTTGCATGAGAACCCTATTCTTTCCTTCTGGCTTGATGTTGTGACCAAAATACCCACACCTTCTTTATTTGCTGTAGAACTACACTATAGTTGTTTTTCAAGAGGGACTAAACATGGGCTCTTCAGTGAGGCTGAAGACTGCTGAAGTCCCTGTGAATGCATGAGGAAAGAGCTGTACTGGCAGGTGTGAGCTTACCTTTGTACTGCACCAGATAAAGAGTCTCCCAGAGGCCTGCCAGCATTCAAGTTGAAAAGGACTGTGATGCTGTGCATCTGGACAAACCTGGCGCAGACAAGAACAGGTGGGTGGGAGTGAGTGATCTGGAGGCAGCCTAGGACAGTCCAATAGACATGGAATTAAGATGACCATCTCATGCTTATTACTGGAAAACACCTCCAGCAAAATCAACTTCCTGTCCCTATCCTCTCTACTCTAAAGAAGTATGTCATACTTTGGCAGCTCAGCAACAGCTCCTTGTCCTACCTATTCTAGCTCTGACCAACCAGCTTTCACTTCTTATTGAGCAGCTACAAGGTTGTCTAATCCTAATAGATGTCTGCTGTGCTTCTTCTTGCCCCGTCTCTCACTATTACTAATTTACAAGAAGGCACGAGATTCACTTGTCAGCACTCATGTAAAAAGCTGGTCCTCAGAGACCTAACAGACTGACTATTTTGTTCCAAAGGAGGATGTATACAAGCTAGACACATAAAGATGAATTAATAGATTTAGAGCCTCTGTCTGGTTAAGCCCTGTGTGTTTAATTAATCTTCTCATTCTGTAATGGAAGAATGCTGGCTAGATTAACAAAGTACAACATGACCTATTGCTGTGTTTTAACAGAGTGTTCTATATATTTTCTTTTAACCTGTAAAAATTGAGTCCTGAAAGGTCAAGGGAACACAGATTCCAGACTTAATCACAACATTTTCTTCTCACCGTGACATAAACTCCATTCTGTATCTATTCACTATTTGCAGAACAAAGACAGTATTTTCTCAGTGATGGTGGTTGTCCTCAGCTTGCCTCCAGGTAACAAAAAAAAAAAAATTTTAAGAAGCTGTCAGCAGAATTGATAGCAAATGCTTTTGATCAGGTACCTTATTTGGAAATTGACTACAGTAAGGATTCCCATTTTGTAAATGAGGTCTGTTGACTTTATATTGAGTTACCATATAATGGATTGTAAAAAGCCAATTTTACTGGAGCAAATTACACCATCTTTCACAAGCTTGGCCTGCTGATGCACACTTTTTCTTTTCTTGTAACAGTATGCTATAGGATATAATATGTACTACAAAACTTTATTGCTCTACCCATGCAATTAGAGAAATTTTATTGAAATACAGAATCATAAAAAGAGAAGTCACCCCTCATAATTTTTTTTCAAAAGCTATCATCAATAACTGTAATTTGTGTCACATCGTAGCCACAAAAAAAATGAGACAGATGCTGATAACTTTTCTGTCCACTTCTGCCTAGGCCATGACACTTCATAAGTGTTGACAATTTGCTGGCTTTGGAAAGGCTAAAGAATGCATTCTCAAGGGGCTGAAAGGAAAATGTTCTACAAATGCCAAGATGGAACTTGGCACCATGATCATTTGGCAGATGAACAGCACTATACATAAGCAAGTAGAGAGAGGGAGCTTAAATTCTAAATACCCTCTTGAGAAAAGATAAAAAACAGTTCCTAGGAACAGTGAACAGAAGCTGTCAGAAAAACTAAGATCATTGATTTTTGTCATGAATGACTTATGAATATGGCTGTGTGGTTGGGATGGGAATGGAAGATTATGCAGTACAAAGTACCGTGTCCTCCAGTCTCATGAGAGATTCCACTTACACTCATCAGATAAGGCACTGTGTCACATCTGTTAGATCTTAGGGCTTAAATTCTGTATTTTATTCATTAATCCAATTATCTTCCCATTTCACCACATCTTTAGATCACATTAATGTATCATCATCAATTAATACAAACTTTTGCTATTTCTGTGCAATATCTGTGTACAGGAAAATACATAGGCTGTAGAATAGCCATTGATTTTCCACTCGAATTATCTGCTTAAAAACGAAGCTGACCAAGCTGCAGTTTTATTTCCAGACCTCTCATACTTTTATTATGCAACACACAAACACTAAAAACAAGAATATATATGGTTCAGAGTTTAGACTGCCAGCTGGCTATCTGACAAAAGAGATTAAGCAAGGTATAAGGATCTCTGATCCAGCAGGTAAACAAGTTGTATTCTGCCTTCTGCATATTAACATTGTTCAGATCTGAAGGGGATCTGCTGTGACCCATGTGCACTTCAGCTCTGCACTGCACAGCACTCAGGATATTCAGTAATCTGTTACCACACCCTGCATCCTTGATATCTTTCACAGTCACCATCCAATACCAAGTCAGGGTTTCATAATGCACTCTTACAAAAGCTCTCAAAAACTTACTCTACCCTGAAACAGTAGGCATCCTTCTCAGAGACCAAAGTATAGCCTTGCTCTTCACCTCAGAAGGACTTTAGTCCACCAATCAGTCCCCTTCTCTTAAAATACAAAGATTAATAGAAGGTGGGAAACAAACCTTCAAACTCACCAAATAAGCATATTCAGTTTTAAATACTAACACTAAATTACTACTGTGCAAAGTAACACTCTTCACTTTTCCATGTCTTTTGCAGCTTTCCTGTCCATGACTTTCTCTTTGTGGGCCTGAACTACACCCTCCACCAAAAAAAATTGACGCTAGTATTCTGCTTTTTCCTGCAGTTACTTGTGGCTGGAAAGAAATCCAGTTGTGCAGTTAGGCCCAGATCCAGAAAAACACATGAGCACATGATTTATATATGAATAGTACTATTGTGCAGGATGCAGGCTCTTTCCCTATATTTGAAATCAGTCTTTTCCCTGCTATTGCCTCTTTGTTCCCCATTACTGCATGTGGCCCTTCTGTTTTTTCCAAGATTCTCCTGCAAATTCAAAACCAGGTACAGTCTATGTATATGATCATGCTCAGAATGGAGGGTAGTGAGGTCTCAGATGAGCTGAAACATGAAATACACATGCAACAGTATTTAAAATGAGGTGTCAGACAGTTCTCAGCACTGCTTTCCATCTCAACCAATTCACATGTATCAGAAAAACTGCTGGATATCCTGTTTGTTCAACTTGAACTTTGGGAAGCTCATTCTGGTAGCTCATTTAGTTAGGGAAATACCATTAGAGAAGAAATAGTGAAGATTTATAACTTACAATATAGTTGGGACATTAAGCACTAAATATTCTAAAACAAAACTACTTAAAACTAAATAGTGTGGGTTCTGTGATACTGTGAACCTTTTAATATTCTTTCACCTGTTAGAAGTGGTGTATATTTTGAGGTGAGATATCAATATTTTTCAAAGAGTCTCCTAAGTAAATAAACATTTACACTCAGGTATTAACTGATACTGATCACTAACATGAATTCTCCTGTAAATAATTTCATATACTCAAGTATCATATCATATAAAATAATTTCATATACTCAAGTATCATATCCAGTATCATGCTTTTGGCTTAGGAATACCTCTTGGAGATTCCCACATGTTGAACCAGGCATTTATAAGTGCTGCTGCAATATTTACTCTAGAATGCCAGATGTGAACTCTTTGCAGATGTGCCCAACATGGTGAAAGTTCACTCTGGATGATTTCAGTGTGAAGGTGCACCATGGCCTGCTATACTTCTTATAATATAACTATAGCAGCAATACCAGTGCTGGTCAAACACTTTCATAAGTCCTAATGGGAGTTAACGGCATAACTCAGAGGTGTTCACAGACTTGCAGAGTCCAAGTGCTGGTATCACATAGCAGATTTCTCAGCTTTCTAAGATTAAAATCAGGAAAGAAATTTGAAATTTGACATATCAATTAAAAAAAGAATTGTATTGCATTATTTGACTTGTAATGCATGCAACATCATCAGTCTCAGAGAAAGGGATAATGGTTTTGGTGAGAAATTTTGGTCAGCAAGGCATACAAGGTCAAGAACAAGAAGTTGATATTACTGTAAAAGTACATTCAATGTTGTTATCCTGATAAAATTAATTTATATTTGCTCAAAAAGCTCTTTAATTCGATATTGCTGGGATATTTTGAAAACACAGATGATAAGCTTTTGTGTTACAACTCATTTGAGTTGAATCTTAAGTCAGCTAATGCTTTGGCACAAACAACTTACTATGTTTCCAGGCAACAGAAAGAAAGTAGCTAAAAGGTAAACAATTCAAATATGCTAAAGAGGAACAAACTGACACAAAAATAAAATCTCCTTCTGTATGAAACTCCTCACTTCTAAGCAATGTTTACTTCTTCTCTGTTTCATGCATTAAGAGGAAGTACAGAGTCCCACAATTTAAGGGTCCGTGTTTTTCAGTTTTATCACTGTGTTTTTTCCTCAAAAGTTCCACTAATTATTTTCACAATACTTCAGCAGAAAATTGCTTCAACTACAGAGTCTCCAAAGACTTGATAAAGTCACTGAGATTGACTGAATGTCTCCCTGTGATTTGCATACCTCTGTTGTGTGTGCTGGAGGTTGTTTCCCTACAACCACTCTTGTAAGGCTGCATACTGGGGCCTGGAGTCTGTATTTTGTGCCTTGTGATACTTAAATTTTTTACAGCTCTGGCAAACCAGATGTGCTGAAATTGCAGTTTGTGCCAGCTGACAGCAGTTGCTGACTGTAGTGAAGTCCCCTAGGGCCAGCCAGGGTCCAAAATGCTCTCCAGTATTTTTCTGATTGTCAGTGAGTTCTGCCATCAACTCTAACCCATCAGAAAACTCTTCTCTAGACACCAGTAATCCATGCTCTCAACCAGCTGCCCTTTGGATACACTGCAAAACACACAGGCACTTGCCCCAATATCTCTGATGCCCAGGCCTATAGGTGTGATGGCTTCAGAGGCACCACAGTTCTGGGTGTACAATGTCTCTTTATTACACAGCTACTTCAGAATCACTCTTAGCACAAAGCAAGTTAAAGATGCACATAAAAGCATCTTTCTCCCTACACCTCTTTTGTCATTGTACAGTTGAATAGTTTGCAGATTTTTCTTGCAAATGGTTCCCTTGTTTAGAGACACAGACATCTTGGGTAACAATCATTAAAAAGTGTCTTATCATGCTGGAGAATGATAGCCTCTATAAGCCACCTCCCATATAAAAATCCAGCCAATGGTCATAAGTCATATTTTATTTCCACATTATCAGTCAACCATTTCCTCTTTGTTAAAATAAGCACTGTTTGACTCCCTTGGAGCGGAAAAAGACCTGTTTGCTAGACAAGGTATCATGTTCTATGCTTGACTGCCTATACCTAACAGCATGTATTGGGTTACAGGGCAAGATTTTGATAGCAGGGGGGGCCACAGGGATGGCTTTCTGTAAGAAGCTGCTGGAAATGTCTCCTGTGTCCCATAGAGCCAAGGCTAGCCAACTCCAAGATGGGCCCGCTGCTGGCTGGGGTCAAGCCCATTGGTGATGGCAGTAGTGCCTGAGACAACAAATTTAAGGCGGGAAGTTACTGTGCAATTTTAGCCAGAGAGGGGACAGAGAATATGTGAGAGCAACAGCCCTGCAGACATTGAGGTCAGTGGAAAAGGAGGGGGAGGAGGTGCTCCACGTGCTAGAGCAGAGGTTCTCTTGCAGCCCATGGTGAGGCAGCTCTGTCCCTGTAGCCCATGCAAGAATCCATGCTGGAGCAGACATGCCCAAAAGAGGCTGTGATGTCGTGGAGAGACTGGCAGGAGTAGCAGAGACAATGTGTGATGAACTGACCACAATCCCCACTCCTCCTCCATCTGCACTGCTAGTAGGGTGGAGGTAGAGAAAATTGGAAGTGAATCTGAGCCTCGGATGCAAGGATGAGTGGCAGCAAGGTTTTTGAAGATTTGGGTTTATTTCTTATTACTCTATTATTATTTGATTGCCAATAAAGGAAGTTAATTTCCCCAGTCTGAGTCTACTTTGACCCAGATGGTAACTGCTGAGACCTCTCCTTTCCTTATCTCGACCCAGAAGACTTTCATCATATTTTCTCTTCCCTGTCCAGCTGAGGAGGGGAATGACACAGCCTTTTTGATGGGCATCTGGCATACAGGTAGGGTCAACCCACCATACAGCCCCTTCTATCAGCAAGGGGTAGAATTCTTCCTTTTCTCTCACTACATGTTTCAGTTTAAAGCATTTCTAAACTGAACTTTATGGTCCATGTTGCATATTTGTAGATTTTTATTATAAAAATAATTATGTAGTTCATTACTAGATCGACAGGGCAACCAAGATAATAATGCCACCACTTTGGCTTCACAGTGGGCTTGGTATGATCTTTCCCATCTTCAAGAATCCAGTAAACTTACTGCACTAAGACAGGAAGGCATTTTTCAGGAGGCTGATTTTACTTTACCAAACAGATATGCTCTTGCTCAACTTAATGCACTTTGAAAAGGAGTTAAGCCAAAAATGAGAGTTGTACTAATTATAGAAGAGGGAGTTACTCAGAAATAGCCATTCTTGAATAGCATTGTATAACCAAGCATGGACATATATTTAAGCTTTTCTCGATAATCATGGTAAGTAGAACTTTAGGAATTTAAGGTTTTTTTACTTTGTGTTCCTTTCCAATTTTTTTTAAATTGGGTTAGCGTGGCCTAGTTTTTGGTAATGGGGTTTTGGTAATGAGGAGGTGGGAACAGAGGTGGCTTCTGTGAGAAGCTGCTGGAAGCTTCCACCATGTCTGGAAGAGCCAATCTGTAGTGGTTCCAAAGACAGCCATGCCTCTGGCCAAAACTGGGCCAATTGGAAATGGTGATAATGTCTCTGTGACAGCATATTTAAGAAGAAATCTAAACAAAGGATGTGGTGCAGTAATCTTCCAGACAGAGAAGAGCAGAGTGAGAATATGTGAGAAGAACAACTCTGCAAACACCAAGGTCAGTGAAGAAGGAAGGGGAGGAGGTGCTCCAGGTGCCTGAGTCTAGATTCCTCTACAGCCCACGGTGAAGAACATGGTGGAGCAAACAAAATCAAAAAGAAGCAAACCACTGAAACCTGTGGCAAAAAATTTTCTTCAGATAAATTGTTGAAAAAGCACAAGAGTATTTCTATCTCCAAGTTCTATCCAAAATTTCAGCAAAAGACACCCATTACCATGCAACTAGGAACCCAAAGTCTTACAAAAATTAGGTTTACAAAAATTTTTCCACATTCTTAATAATAGAAAAGGTGATAACATTTTAATTATATCAGGATATATTAGTTTAGTATGCAATGAGAAAAAGATTCTTGTTTCTTATGTTAGCTTGGTGACTCAGGCACCATGGCAGGATTTCCTTGCTATAAAAATTCTTTAATTGGGGTGGATGATGAGGCATCTGTTGCCACTCCTTTGGACCCAGTACAGCTGTCTACAGAAAGACACAACTGTTTTCATAAACAGACAATGGAAAAAATCTTTTTGACAGAGTACAAAAGGCCAACAAGCAGTGGAGCCAAATCCATTCCTGAGATCCCTGAAGAATATCAGTGGCATCATGGCAAAATTATAGCCTACATGCTGGGTGCTCTGCAGCAAATGGAAAGCACTGGAATAAAGATCCACAGAAACTAGCTATTGGGACATCTGGCTGCGGGTTAATATTCTGCTTCTTTTAGCTAATGTTGCTAACTTTTTTTCTTAGGAAGACAATTGACTATTTTGCCTTTCTCTTTCTTTCCCTGGCCCTTCAGAAAATCTGGGTGCATGTCTAAGAAACAGGATTATACTGTTGTATATTGTAATATAGTTATTGTTTCTGGCAAAAATAGGAACTATTTTTAAAGAAAGATAACTTCTTTAATTGCATAACTTTTGTCCCTCTGTATGTGCACAGAGTAGCATAGGAGAGAGAGCAGGACAGGCATCTTTGAAAGCACTAAGGAGCACAGCAACAGTTTGACCATATGTTTAGTGTCTGCTTATTAAGGTATGAAGCCTTGTAACTTCCACACATTCATAGTCCAGTAATGAACTAACTGAAACTAAGGAGGAAAAGCTCCCTGTGCAAGTGCATGCACACACCCCCACCCCCATGTACAAGCATGGAAGGAGGAGACACACTCACTGCAAGAGCTGCTTTCCATTACCTACCACACACTGCAGTACTGACCTTGGCAGAAACTGCTGCAGCAGCCAATTTACCAGCTCAGGAATCACTGAAGTGTTATTTTGCCAAGGACTCTGAAGTATTTTAAGGAGGGGTAAAATTCTTCTGTTCTCGTGTTCCAAAGAGTCAAGAATTCACACACACACACACACATACACACACACACACACACACACACACATTATGAGGCCAACCAACAGAGACTATGAAATCATCTCCCTGAGATGACCAAAGGTGTCTGTGTTAAAGACATCTTGTATTTTTGTGTACTAAAATATGGAAGTGTATGCAGTCTAGTGAAATCTTGCATTGAAATTGGCAATAAAAAGGGAGGTGGGAGTGTTGTAAAACAGACACATTTAAACACATTTACAGACTGATTTGCTCCACATGAGCTTTTTTCTGAACATAACAGTGCTGTTTGAAAACTGTATTAAAATTATTTCAGCAAGAATTTACTGTCAAGCATTTGTTGGGAACTTTTATAATCACAAAGTGTATGAGAAATATACATAATATTCAGGATCCTGAAGTCATAATCCTACGGATAAATAATTTTGAAAATTCCTGTGAAAGCCTAATTTTAGCTAATATTTTAATAAAAAGAGATAAACAAAGAGCAAAGTAGAAGACAAAAAACCAGATCCATGCCTAGTTTTCCATCACTACTATTGTAAATACACTGATGGATTAGACTGCATGGGATGTCAAGCAGGAGAGGATCTTCAATATTATTCTCCACAACCCTCATTAGGAATTTAATGATGCTTCAAGTAGGACTAAATCTTATAAATTTTGTCCTACTGCTGCTGCTACACAACTATGGCAACATCATGGCTTCTGCCCAGGCTCTTAGGGGAAGATATCTGCAGCAGAAACAGAGAGGCACCAATTCCTCAGGGATATCTTGCTGATCTGCACATCACTCAACTCCATTAACCACATAACTGGGATTCCCAGACTTTAATGTTCCCACAGACTGCTCCATCATCCCTAAACCCAAGAGAGGACAGCAAATGTCATCTGAACCTCATGAAAACTCCTGCTTTGTTTCCCTTCCTGTGGGATGTTGCTTTTGGGGTACAATCATAAATATGTATTTGCATACAACTTTAAGTGAGCCTATATTCATACTGTCAGCAAAATATTGGGTTTATCAGAATAAATGAGTGAGAAAACACTGCAGAATTATGGGAGCACTCAACCTTTTCTAATTTTACACTGCATTAAACTTTTATGAGAGAAATCATATAACGATGCTTTGCTATGAGTGTATTCTCAGACTAGCTGATTTAGTTTGGTCAGTTGAACTGATCAGGCTAACAAAAGTTTAACCCAACAAAGTAAAAATATTCATGCAAGGGTGGAATCCCTCATTAATCTTTGAACAGTAGAGAAACCAAGCTGAAAACGCATTGCCCACTTCAAAAGCTAATTAAGAAATGGTTCTGTATCACAAAAAAACATCCCAAGTCTACAGCAAAAGGTTGATCTAAGGCACTGTTTCCAAACATACATGTTTGTCTTTTGTTCATTTTATTTATCTGCCTTTGAGGCATCAGCTAGCTGATTCTGGATTTTATTTATATTACGCTATTTATTTCTTCAGCTCCAACTCAGATGCATATCCCTGCTGTGCAGTACAAACATTCACATAATAAAATATCATCTTTGTTTCAGAAAGTAATGAACTTAAGGGCTAAACAGACAACACAAGAAAATTAGCAGGGAAAAAGAAAACTCAGAACACCCATTTCACATTGTGCCCTTGAGGCACAAGATTATGATGTTCCAGCGGTAAATGGCAGCAATGTTTCATTACTGGCATACATAGGGATAAGGTTACATTTTACATGTCCCCAAGGAGACATGGAACCTATATGGCAGAAGGGAGGACTGAGGCCCAGTCTCTTGCATGCCGTTCAGAGGTGCTGACATTCTTTCTTTGACTGTTTACCAACAGAAAATTCTTTTCATAGAATTGTGGACTCATAGCATGGTTTCAGTTGGAAGGGTCCTTAAAGATCCTCTAGTTCCAATCTCCCTGCCATGAGTAGGGACACCTTTCACTAGACCAGCTTGCTCAAAGCCCTGTCCAACCTGGCCTTCAACATTGCCAAGGATGGGACTGACACAACTTCTCTGGGCAACCTGTTCAGGGAGAAGTGTCTCACCTCTCTTACAGTAAAGAATTTCTTCCTAATATCTAGTCTAAACCTACCCTCTGTCAGTTTAAAGACATTTTCCCTTGTCCTATCCCTACATACTCTCTTCAGCTCTGCTGTAGGTCCCCTTTTGATACTGGAAGGCTGACTCTCTTCTCAAGGCTGAACAACCCTGGTTCTCTCAGCCTCTCTTCACAGGAGAGGTGCTCCAGCCCAATGATCACGTTCATGGACATTTTCTGGACTCATTCCAAGAGCTCCACTTTCTTCTTATGTTGGGGACCTCTGGACTCAACACTGCAGGTGGGGTCTCATGAGAGCAGAGCAAAGGGGCAGAATCCCCTCCCTCACCCTGCTGGTGGCAGTGCTTTGGATGTAGCCCAGGATATAGTTGCCTATTTGTGCTGTAAGTGCACATTTGCTGGCTTATGTCCAGCCTGTCATCCATCAACACCCTCAAGTCCTTCTCCTCAGGGCTGCTCTAAATCCATTCTCCATCCAGCCTGTACTTGTGCTTGGGATTACCCCAACCCAAGTGCAGGACTTTGCATTTGGCCTCATTGAACTTCCTGAGGTTTGCATGGATCTGTTTCTCGAGCCTGTCAAGGCTCCTTTGGATAGCATCCCTTCCCTCCAGCATGTCAGCTGTAGCACACAGCTTGGTGGCATCAGCAAAATTGCTGAGGGTGTGCTCAGTCTCACAGTCCATGTCACCAACAAGGATGTTAAACAGTGCCAGTCCCAATACTGACCCCTGAAGGACCCTGCTCAGGATTTTATTTTTCCTAACCTTATCCCTGGCTGCTCAGACAATATCTCTGTGCTTCTCCTGTTATTGTTTTCCTGCTCTGCAGGGCTTCTTTTTGTGTTTTGAGTTTGTCCAGGAGCTCCCTGTTCATACACATAAACTCTTGGTGTTCTTGCCTGATTTCCTCTCTTTTGGGATGCATATACTTTTGTACAGAATATGCACATTCATTACATACACACTCTATATACGATATGGAAGAAAACACTATTTATGACAGCATATCTGTCATTTATACAGTACAATATACATTATACTTACCTCAAAAAATTAGCCCAACAACCTCAGAGTAGTTTGATACCTGCTTGGTATATATTAAAAAAACCAGTCTGTGGCTTTGCCTAGTAATTTGTAGGTGTTAATACCTGCTGGCTGCTTTTTGAGAAAGAGATAATTTCATGTTGTTGATTTGTGACAGACACTGACAGGTTGGTGGGTTGACAGCCACACCTCCAGGTCTTTGATTTCAGCTTTTGAGTAATAGGAGGTGTGTACACAAGAAGAGAATATGGGTTAAGCTGACCTGACCTCCATAGCCAAATCTGGCACACAGGGAAGTGGCTTTGGAGTCAAGGGGTGTCCTGCTTTACCAGCATGTGTTGTCATGCTGGGCAGATCCTTTCCAAAGTTTCCTTGCTTGGCAGCTATTGGAAGAAGACAGCAACTGCAAGTATGTAATAAAGACTAGGCCTGGATGGAAAACAGAACATATATTTACCTAACAATATATGGTGAAATTTCAAGTTGGGAAGAAGGCCTTCAAGATTTTCAAAATTCTACACAGGACAATTTTATTTAAAGAGAATAACCCCCACATTTCTTCTCCACCATTTTTGTTCTTGGGGTTTTCTTAATAGAAGATAAGAAAGAAATTGAAATAGATATATGATTCCAAACAACAACACAAAAATCCAACAAAACTTATTATTCTAAATGTGTCGAAACTCTTTTTTTTTCAAAATTAACATAGACAAAACTAACCTTTTAAAGACTTCCAAAGTGAATATTATCCCTGACATCTTGCCAATCAGCTCTAATAAAAATACCTACTGTTTTATAATTCTCTGAGAATCACAAATAAGAGGTGGTATATGCACATAATGAACAACAGTAATAATAATAATAATAATAATAATAATAATAATAATAATAATAATAATAGCCTTTGTAGATAGATATAGATTTAATACTTTTTAATTTTTTAGCTAAGCTAAAAATTCATAACAATAAAACAAGAACTCCAGGAAAATAAAGCTGACCTCTGTTGTGGGATCAAATTGACAGAATAAAAGTGTTACACTAAATACTATGTTAAATGGTGCTAGCCTGAATCAAGATCTTTCACAACATGTTGTAGGGAGTTTTCTCTGATTCTTACTGAATTTTTCTGGGGAAAATACTCATTTGTTGATAGCTTCACTGTATGTATTGCAGCAATAATTTTAAGGGACATATACTGAAACTTCAAATCATATTTGGGAAGAACGTTTCAGGCTTACATTCCTAGAAATCCCAGATCAACATCTGATATATTTCTAAAGAGATACACACATTTTCAAAGAGAAATAGGAGGTGTAAAGAAGATCTTCAACTGTAGCATGTAAAACTTCAGACTTGATGACCATGTTGTCTTTTTCTTTATTAATATTCTATCTTTTACTCATATATCATGATGGAAATCACTTAAAATGAAAACAGCTGCTTCCTTATTGCAAACTCTGGTATTAGGCACGGTCTGAATTTTGTTTTGCAACAGCATGTGTCATTCTGCTGAGGACAAGCAATGATTAGCAATTCTTTCCTGCAAATTTTATCAACTAACTTTAGAAACTTCTTGGTGTGGTTTAAGGCGGGTGGCCATGCAAAATCTAAGAAAACAATCTGTTTCCCTGTTCTGTGCCCCTCAGAAATGTCTGGTTTGCCTATGTGCTCAACCTCTATGGCATATAGTTCTTCACGCTTCAGATCCAGTGGCTGTGATTACAGATATATGCTAACTTTGTTCAGGCTTTACCAGCTGATAAAGTGTAAATTTCTACTTCATGACCAATTCAGACTTTTCTAATGCTATCTGAATACACAAGCACTCAGCTTGAATGCCACAGCTCTAGCAGAGTGGAATACAAAGCACTGAATTGGAATTTAGAAAACCTGAGCCTTGTAACTGGTCTGGTGAATAGACTAAAATCTTACACTTTTGAAGCCATCATCCATAAAAAAGGAAAAACATTATCTATCCATGAGAAGAGTCATGGAAATCCAGTTACAACATACTACTAACATGATAATGCAATTATTTTATGAACTGGAGTTAGGTCTAAGCAATGAAGCCTGGATCCTAATGCTCCATTTGCAAGTCAGACTTTGCCTGCCTAATGTCATGTCTGAAAATATCCTCAGCACAGGCTTTATGTGTGAAAGGTAACAAATATACCATTCCTTTTCTCCCAAGGCTTGTAACATTTTCTCTTAGGATTAAAATAATAGTTATTGCTTTAGTTTTTTGGGTTTTTTTCTTATTGACTTTGCTCATTGGAAAGCACTCATGAGTTTAGAGTAAGGGAAGGGTACATCACCGCAAAGGAAAAATTTCTGAGCAGTTGTGAGTTCCAAAATTAAAAGCACAGAAAGAGAAGAGCCTGGTTTGTTTTATTCCTTTGCTAGTCAAATAGTCATAGCAAAACATAAAAGGTACATAGTGATTTATTTGACCTAACATTATGTATATAATTCAGTGCCTTTATCTACTAGATTTACTCCTATAGCTGAGGCACTCATTTCCAGGGAAAAACAAGTGTCATTTTGTCACACAGAAAGCATATCAGATATTAAAATATGTTCTGCATGTATCAAGACAGCAAAAGTTTATTTCAATTTCACATGATGATATAATTAGAATGGGAAAAGTTTGAAAAAAGATTACTCCATCAAATTAAATAGTTTTCATTAAATCCTGATGATGCAATACCATTAACAGTGCACACCTCTAGCTTAATCACAGGTAAGAAGGTGATTTTCCTCTATATCCAAGTTCATAGTTTTAATTGAGTCAGTAAAATCTATTTTTATATGCATAAAATTCTATAAGTAAGTATTATTTAAGTTAAAGTGTTATTTAAGTTATTTAAACTTGTACACTTTTAACATTTCTGGGACTGCAGTCCAGCCTTTAAGAACTTGCCAATGCCAGGAATCAGAGTTTACAAGAGAACAAAATGTACTTTATAGAGAAATTAGTAGTAAAAGCAGATGAACTTGTTCTGAATAAGGCTTCAGTATGTGCCATTTGAAAAATGCATACCCCGCCATTTACAGCTACAGTGAGTCAGAGAGGAGAACTGGGCAAGGCCAACTCATCTGAGAAAATAATGACTCACCAAAATGTGTTTAGACTGAGCACCCCGGTCCTGACCTCCTTATAATGCGAAACAACACTATGGAAGACATGGAGGTGGTCAGATGAAGAAACATTTGTTCCAATGGGACCACTTTTTCCTAGCCCTATATCATCTGCCTTAATTTATAATTTCATCTTCATATATAGAGCTGTAAGATGAGGAATTCTGACCTCACTGAAAAAGCAGGCACTTTTAGGGGAGGATAGGAATGATTCATATGCAACTAAATAAAATACAGATAAAATTAAGGATAAAGTTCCTTGAAAAAAAATTAACTATTACTTGATGATCTTAGAGATGGTCTAACTTAGAAAGAATAGAGTTTCATGTGTGCCACTTTTGTAATTATCAATCTTTTACTCTGTATGTGATCCTTTTTTTCTCAGAAAGGCTAGAAGCCCCACACTGTGCTGCAATCAGAGATGGCCAAGGCTGGGCCTACATTTGTCCCCAACTCAGCAGAGACATACTCATGGCAAAGAGCCCTTCAAAAGCTTGAATTATCAAAGCACTCAAACATAAAAAAGGAGTCCTTGGGGACTTACCAGTATCACAGTGTAGGACTGGTAGTGAAATAAAATGAAGAGATAATTCTAATACCCTACTCTGTGGAGCAATGTACATTAATCTCTGTAAAATTAATACCCAAAACCCCTGCCCTAGAAAGAGCTCTGGCACTGTTGGGTGCGGAGCTTGATGGAGGGACTAATGCCCAGGTTGGCCTTTGGCTAAATATTGTATTACACAGAGTTGAGCTGTCTCTGACATGTCACAGCTTTCTGAGTCAGAACAGGGGCTGCCTATGAGAGCAGAAAGAAAAGGTTCACTCCTTCCCAGGACATCCCACCAGGGCAAACAATGCCATCCTCAATGTAAGTGGATTTAACCAGTCACTAGGAACAAAAAATGGTCCAAGAATTTTCATTCACACTTTTTATAAGCTTTCTGTCCTATTCTCTGTTGGAATTAATTAATTTTATTTTAAACAGTACATGGTAAAAGAGTATCACACAATTGCATATGAATCTTTCTTCATACTAATTTTTTTGATACTTTAGTCTTGGTGAAATCCCATTCATTCCAAATACTTCCCTCAAATATTTCTTTTTTGGGACTTAACCTGTGGGACTATGCTTCTTCTTGATAGAAATGATTTGACAGTAACCAGAGTGAAATTAAGTCTTTCATTATATAAAAGGGAATAAAAGCAAAGTTGTCATTCAATTTAGTGGCAGAATATTAGTGAAAGGCTTCCATAAGCTCCTGAAACCATGTTCTGCGATGAAATTCAATTTAATTTTATATGATCCTGGTCATCTTGAGAAATGCTGCACATTTCAAGCTGCCAGTCAGCCCCAGCTAAAACCCAAAACTGGCCTTTCAGTACACTTGGGTTTTATATATACAAAATCTATTTATTTTGGGTGCTCTGAGGTTTCTGTGGGGCTTTTTTTTCCCTGAAGCAGTCAAAATTATTTATATGTTTCTTTCAGAGTTGGCAGGCAGTTTATTTCATTATTAGCATCAACCATACTTCTTGAATTTCCTTTCATTTAACTGCATCCTGATTGATTACAAGAGAAGAAAAGAGAACACTGAGTGTCTCTGCAGTAGACTGTGAAACTAATGACAGATATGTGCTGAATTTCATTACTTCTCTAAAGAGGTTCACACAGACAGTGTCTGAGGAGAGCAGAGGTCTGAAATGTGTTTCTCAGCTTTTTGCCTAGTTAATCCCCTTGTTCAGAGATCACTTTGTTAAGAGGTCATGTGTGATACTTTTTAAAGTCACAATTAAAAATTTTGTTATATCTCTGTAAATATTTGAGTAGAAACTGACCCAACTACAAAACTACAAACCCAATCAAAATATTATTTTTTTTAATTATTCCCCAGAAATATATGTGACTTTAAAATTAATGTGCGTGTATCACAATTCAAATGTGCTTTGATGCAGGATATGAATATTGATTGTAACTCTAGAAATCCACATGATTTTTAATCCTTTTTCCCTGTCCTCTATATGATAAATAGTGGGCATAAATGTATGAAACTAACCATACCAAATCATCTACTGTCTTAGAAGCTAAAAAGGAAAAGAAAACACATCAGCCTGTTTATCCAAGTTTTCTCTAGAGAAACCAACAAGGAAGTTCTGCCACCTTCGAAAGGCTATTCTTCCGTACTGCTACATGTAAATATGGTGCGATAAAAAATATTCTGAAATGGAAATCTCAAAAGTTAAAATAAGAAAATCAACCATTTATCTCTGATAGCTACACCAGTTCTGAGTTGAGAGGTAGAGATGAGAAGTCTAGGTGAGCAAAGTATGTTGTTCTATGACAGAACAAAAGGAAATGGTCTCAAGTTGTGCTATGGGAGGTTTAAATTGGATATTAGAAAAAAATTCCTCACTGAATAGGCTGTCAAGCACTGGAACTGGCTGGCCAGGGAAGTAGTAGAATCCCTATCCATGGAAGGAATGAACAACCATCTGATTGCGGCACTTAGGGACATGCTTCAGTGGTGAAGGTGACGGCACTAATTTAATAGTTGGACTGGACAATTTTAGAGGTCTTTTCCATCCTTAGCAATTCTATGATTCTATATATTCTATTGAAGCTGGGTATTCTTTAGTTTTAAAATAAAACATGCAAAAGATTCTAATGGGGAAAGGCAAAAAGGGAAAAATGCTTTGTTCCCTACATGAAAAAAAAATAGGTTCATAGAATAAACTTGAACTTCTTAATTATAAAACTGTTTTATTTAAAAGACAGTATTTTTTGACATTCAAGTGTATCCTGCTTTTAAAAAAGGTGTGTATTTCAATTTGTGAGCTCAGCATCTTTACCACCCTCAGAAGAGGATGAAGAGATGATTCTAGACCTGTTTTTGAAGCGAAGTGCTGTGAGACACATGTGACACATAAGGCGTCTTTATCGCTGTTAGACTTAATGCCAGTGACTCACACCAGGAAGCTGAGCAGGGAACTCAGCTCTTCAAACAGCCAAAGGCTTAAAGGCCAAGCTACAGTCATAATTTCCATGTATGCAGAACAAGAAGAGCTTCAACCAGAGAAAGCATTTTTGTACCATTTGAGATTCTCCTGAAATAGCACTGAGAAAAGCTCCAGGGAAGCCAATGAAATTGCACAAGGCGTTCATCTGTTTGACAAGCATCATCTCTGCAATGTTTACCATAGCAAACAGAAAGACACCCTTAATAAAAGTAAAAATGTATTTCCAAACAGAACTGTAGAAAAGGAAAATATTACCAGTCCATCAAAAAAAAGATCATGCAACCTCAAACTTAGCAGATTTTTGATAGTTTTTTAAATGCCCATCTGCTGTCAGGGCATCTACACTCACAAGCTTTCAAGTTTTCTTCACAGAGGAAGCTTCTTTCTTCACAGTTCCTATGGCCAGGAGCTTTCTTTAATTAAAAACAAACACTCCCAGTCTGTATATAAACCAAGTGGATTTTACAGACTGAAACCTCAGCAGTCACCCTGGGGGTGTCTGCCTAATCCACACAGCTGGGTTCACTTTCACTGAAAACTGACACAGAGAGGAGAGAGTGTGCAATAAAGTCTCATATCATCATGGAGACAGGGTTCCTGCACAGGTCCCAGAATTAGGCAGTGCTTCTCTCAATAACTAATAGAAGAACTACTGCATTTGGTAACAAATCAGTTCAGATCTCAGTCTCCAAAGTGACAATTTAAAGAAAATATGCCAAATTAGATAAGATGATGATTTAAGATACAAACTGACAATACTCAAAATTACTATTTCTTTGCAACATGTTTATGGGCTCTGCTATATATCTGTAATGTGAAGTCACTGTCTGGGAAAGTGGCAGACTTCCCTCAAATTTGGGGAAGTAATTCCACGTCAACTCCCATTATAAACATCAGGATTAGAGTAATTGCCTTGACACCACTAACAAAACTGAAATCCAAGAGTGAACAAAAAAAGAACTAATAGATCATTAGGCTGTATCAATTAAGTTCCACGTTCTTCTCTATACTTAGACAAAACCCCAGTCAGCTCCAGTGAAGGATGCAAGACTATACTGTAAACCTTAGGAGATACACAAAAGCTGTGTGAAGAACTCTAAGTTCTTCATTGCCATAACTTTCACGGAAATTATTTTTCCAAGCATCTGTTACTGTACTATTGCAGTGAAAAACAAGCTGTTGAAAAACAAAACAAAACATCTCTGTTTTTCCTTTGGGTACATTGTATGGTGTTCTTCATTCAGTAATCCATATCTGTTATTGCTAAGCTTTGTGCATCATTAAGAAAGTTGTTTATGAAAATGGCACTGTACAGCTTTCTGTTTGGTAGAGAATGAAAGTTATTTGAAAGATATGGACATTTTATTCAATCACAGTCTCAGCTATTGGGAACTGAAGAATTGCTTCTATGTGTCCATCTTCTATCACACCTCAATAAAATGTCCAATTAAAATGTTACAGCTTATGCTCTCTCCATCTCTCAAGCAGCCTTCACAATTATATTTGCCAATACTAACTGGCCTTCTGAATCATCAACACTGTAAAATCCGACATTCTCATACAGGCTGTTAGTCAGCTCTGATAATTTTTTTTGCTTTCAAAGATACATCAAAATTTAATGAAAATGTGGAAACTTTTTTAATAAAAAGGAAAACTGCCTATTTTGTTCTGCTGATCTTGTTGCATTCTAAAACTACAGTTTCTTGTCCTGAGGGTACGGATGAGGTATCTGGTATTACTAAAATTTAGCAAAGAGCTGTCACAATTCACTGTTACTGATCAGAATAATTTGCAAATATCCAAATAGAACTGCATAAAAAAAATCTTATCTGAATTCAACACAACGGCAAAAATAAAAGTACAAGATACATAAAAGGAAACATAATTAAAGGGAACTAAAGAGAAAAAATAAATTATTTTCTTCATTGTTTTATAAATATTTTTCCTAACATTATCTCTCATTTCCCACACTTCCTTTATGTGCAACTATATCAGTGCAGCTCTGTCTGTGGCAGCTCTGGTCTAGTTTGGATCAGCAGCAGCACCACGTGTCATACGCCTGTGGCTGAACACCACAGTATTTGCTTTTATCATACTGTGTAAAAGCAACTTCACCACCTCTACCCTTTACCTTAGATTTCTGCTCTCATCTTACCCTCAAAAAAAAAAAGTATTGACTGAGAATTTTTTATATAGGTCTTTAAAACCATATATGCTACCAAGTATTAGAGGTAGAAAAGGTAAGTATAGGAATTGCATATATAAATGCAGGACAGGGAGGTTTGTGTCAGTCTAATTTCTGTGGCCATTTAGTGCCACAGCTGACAGACCTAAAACACATCTGACAACTGAACATTTGCGTTTTACCTACAGAGAGTTGCATTGTATCTAGCAAAGAAAGATAGTGATGATGACCTTGAATTAAGGGTTTTAGTTGGTTGTTTAGATACAACATAGTAAATGTTGACTACCAGGGTCAAAGGAGTGATATAATTCAAAATCCAGTGAGAATCTTACTCAAGAAAAATGAAGCTTGAGTGTAGCACTGGTGATCTGTGAAGCAGAATACATTTCTAAGGAACATTTTGTACTTGGTGGTGCTTAAGTGTGGCAGACACCCCAGATAGACAGCACTGTTGTAACACTACTGAGAAAGTATAAAGGTGAAAATAACTGATGCCACATTAAGATAATGTCTTTTAGCTGCTCACTGACAATATGGGCTTGCAGATGGGGATAAAATCCTGGTTTCTGGAAGGATTACAAAAATTGCTGTACAAAAAATATAATCCAATTATTTTCCTACACTGAATCTCTTAGGCTGTGCAGTTAGTCTAACACCTTTGCCTTTATTCCAAATAAAGGAATAGAGGAATTTATGTAAACCAAATTATTTAAGTCATTCATAAATCTCAATAATGCAAATAAGAATAAAATTCCACTTTATATGTAAACACTGGTGAACACACATTTGAATACAGTGCTATACTATGCGTAACAGTCTCTCTAGTTACTACAGTTCAGACTCAAAGTGTAGTAATTCTTTTTCCACCACCCATGAAATGCAAAATGACACATAAAGGGAGCATATTTTGACCCTCCTGCCAACAAGACAGCAATAGATGCATACTGAAGTAGGAACAATGTGCTTCACTTTTCTGGTGGTGTGCCAGTAACACATCAGCTGTGCTATGGAACAAATTCTACAAAGCCTGAACATTAGTACTGGGGGGGAAAAAAAAGAGAAACTTGATACTTAGGAAGAAAACAATGTGACTGAAATGTTCCATACCAAGCAGCAAGCGCCCAGGCCAAGTTCCTCTGAAGTCAATAGAAAAATTCTCACAAATAAATGTGCAATGAGGTACAATGAAGTACAGCCACTTTTAAGGCACAGTCCTCTTTCTGACTTGGGTTCTCAGTGAAAGAGAATAAAATACTATATGAAAATGAAAAAATCCTGTATGAAATCAGTTTTGACAACATTAAATTGTATGTTTACACATCAAATAGCTGATAGCTTTCATCATATTTTGTCAATCTCTACGCTAGCTAGGACTGATGTGTAAATACTTGTTTAAACATCTTTACTTCAGCACAATGCTTCTATAAAAATGCTTTGGTAGCCGAAAAATGCCTATTCTAAGCAGGTTCTCTTTACTGCTTTTTTTTAATCTAGTTTTCTTTAATGCAAAACTGGCAGTTCTACAGGACTCCATGCTGCTGCCTCTTATATTCTCATCATTTATTGAAAATCTGCCTGAAGGATGAATTCACAAGCATGGCAGTAGCACTATTTATTTTCTAGCCCCCTTACTCTGCTAATAGACTTTCAGCAACAGCATGATCTAAACAATTTATAGTAAATGGAGAATCCTAGCTCTTCCGAATAAAACATGTGACTGAAAGCAGGTAGTATAAATGGTTTACAACCCACTTGAGAGGGTGTGACTAATGAGAGGCTGTACTACTTCCCATTGCTGGATAGAATTAAAACAGTTTGCTTCATATCTCTGGGCCAGAAACATAGATTTCTCTATGTCAATATTTCAAATATTTCAGGGAATATATCTATCTGTCTGTCTGTCCATATATCTGGTTTAGGGAGATTTTTTCTTTTCCCTCAGGATATTCTATTGCTGCATCCAATTATACACAACACTACACTTGTCCTTTGCTTTTGTCAGGGAATAGCTGATCAGGAGTGTTGATATTACTGTGTACACGCACAGGCCCTGAGCACTATTCTCCTACAGAAAACTTCACTTAGCTGGGACTGTAGTAAATTATTTACATCCTGCTTTCTATTTTACAATTCAGCTGATTCTGGGGACAAATAAAACTCTGCCCACTCAAGCAAAACCCTCTGAACCCTCTTTTTTTTTTTTTTTTTTTTTTTTTTTTACTTTTTCCTATTATTTGGACTGCTCATAAGTTATCAGAGAATTACAGAATACTCAGAGTTGGAAGGGATCCACAAGGATCATCAAATCCAACTCTTAAGTGAAAAGTCCATAGAGAGGTCAAACACAACCTTGGCATTTATCTGCACAATGCTCTAACCAGCTCAGCTAACCTCAGTGGCATATGAAAGTTTCTATACAACATCTATAAATTCCCCTCCATCTATATTCTCTGTGTTGTCTTCTAAAGCAATACCCAATTTGAAATTTCCAGGCAACTTCGATGGTTTTCTCTTCTTTTGTTTTGTATTGACCTTCCATGCATTTCTCTCATTCGGCTGAGTACATGGTGTCATTTCACAGATTCAAGATCTCAACTGGGCCCAACAATCTTACCACTTTCTAGTTACTGGATTTTTTCCTTTCCATTAAATAAATATGACAAGGTCTGTATATTTCTTAGACTTCCTTTTTCTTATCCAGTGCTTTCCACCAATCAATACAACTTAACATTCTGATGGAATTCACATAAGCTTTTGTAGCTATGGCACACTGTTGTGAGGCATGAGAGACATTAGGGCCTTTGCTTGTTCTTGAAATCACAGGTAGGAATGGGCTGCCTGGATAGCAAATGTCACTAATTTAAACTGCATAAATATATCTGCATTCAAGCATCATTTCACATTCTCTCAGAAGCATGAGAAACATGGAGAATGTCTTCACTTAGCAGTCTTAGGTTGAGCTCAAAATTTGCTCAGTTCAACTCTTTTGAACACCTAATACCATCAAGAAGTGCAAACCAAAAGCAGGCTTGGAATCAAATATCCTTAGTAAATTTAAATAAATATTTCAGTTTTGCCTTAAAGAATGCCTTTCAGGCACTGTCTCCAAGGCTTTAAAATTCTGATTCAAATGGAGCACATTGTGGGGTTTTAGTGCATATTAACCCTTCCTCTGAAGAACATCTGCCTACAGCATTCTCTAGCAAATTGCTGCAAGCAGATTATTATATATCTTAAATTGCAAAGCATTTAAAATAACAAGTCTCTCCAAATAGCCTTTAGACTTCTTAGGTAATAAGAGTCAATGGAAGGCATTTGTAGAATATCCACAATATCAGCAGCAATAGATGAAATACTAAAAATCACATGAGTTATTAAGCAACAACTGTTCTGTTTCCTGATATCCCATTATAATCTCCCCATCACCTTTTCCTTATGTACTTCTGCTTCTTTCATTGCCAACCAGTACTTGCTATTTCAAACACTTGAGTGTGGGCAGACAAAGTGGGGGTGTCCTACTGTATGTAAGGGAAAGGTTTGACTATACAGCCCTTATAGTTACAATTATGTATCTGCTACTGATTATTTAACCATGATGTAAGCATTGATGAGTAATTCTATAGGCAATTAGAAGAGATTTCTGGGTTGGTAGCTCTGGTCCTAATGAGAGATTTCAACTTCCCAGGTATCAGCTGGGAACATCACACTGCTATGAAGAGCAGGTTTTGCAAATTCTTGAAGTCTGTAGGAGATAAATTGCCACAAGTACTCGGTAACAGCTAGCAAAGATCCCTCCTAGACCTGCCTTCAGGAATACAAAAGGAGGATGTGACTGTAGGCGGCCCTTTTGGCCACAGGGAACAGGAAATGGTTGAATGCATGAACAGCAATGGCTATACAGTGGAAAGAGAATGAATCATTATTTCTGGGACAGAATAAAATTTTTCTCCATAAATATATTTTGCCTTACAGAAATCTTTAACTTTTCTTGCAAAGAGCATTCCAGGTTAACAAAAGTGGAAATTAAACACGCAAAAACAAATCACTCAGACCCAACTGTTTACATCTCTATAGGATATACAGAGCGTGGACATGTATTATAATGCTCAATGGCAGAGTTTGAAAAAGAAAATTAGTTACAGGCTATGATTATTCATATAGTATAAAAAGTTAGTCTGATCTTGGGGTTTTTTAGAAATATCTGGTTGTCTTTAGAAGAAAAAAGATGAATATATAATATTTCTCATCTTTAATCTGTATTTTATAAAAATATTCTGTCTATAGATTAAAAAATACATAATAAAATATTCTAGTAGGACAGCTGAAGCAGCAAGCTAATAATCTGTTCCTTGTTCAGTTTAGATACTTCTTAGATTACATATTAAAAACTTATTGTTCTGAAACTGCACTCATAAATCCATTCATAAAAAGAGCATTTATGGTAAACACTGTCTATGTGTTGTTTAAATCATTATTCTTGTTTATAAGTGTATAGGCAATTTTTTTTTTTATTTTATGAAGTGTGAAAGAAACAGTTGCTTCACTTATATTAACTCATGAGTTAAGAAAATCAGAAACGGACAGCTAATGATAACATATTCCATGTTCAGCTCCTTGAGAATGCAAGTTTTAAAGAAAGATTCCATTTTTCACTTAACAGCCAAAGACAAACACAAATCCAATACAAAATACAACCAGATTACAACTTGTTCCACATAATTACATAAACCCATCACTGTTGCTGAATACGTTTTTTGTTGTTAATATACTGTCCAAGCTATACATTTGGGCTATTTTAAAATTCTTTTTGACTCACTAGTCTAGTGAAAAATACTAGACACTTAGAAAGATAGTGTCTCAAGCCCTTCTGAAGACACTTGTGATTATGGCAAAATTTTTCTTCCTGTTTTGTTGACCAAATTGAATTATTCCCAAAGTTAAATCATATTTTCCCTTCAGTTCATAGTGTTAATACTTCAGGGTAATCCTGTAGATAGTTCTAATATTCCTTTAGACTATTGAATGAGTATTTTAAGTAATGAAGCTTATTCTGAGTGGGTACATTTTAAGGCAATATAGTAGATAATTGTCTTTGCTTTTTGTGATGATTGGCTGTAGAAATATTGGACACACTAAGAGATAATATTTATTGGCATTTTTAAACAGTTACCTATTATTTTTTCAGATTATTCAATTCTATCCAGATCATCTAAGTTAATTTTTAAGAGGATTTCTCATATAAAATCTGCAATGAAATCCTGTCTGACAGTTTTTATGAGCTTCCTTTCAGAAATTCAAAACCACAGAAACACACCTCTGTGAACACAGACTAGGACATTGCTAGAAGCTAACAGTTTGCATTTTGTCTCTTCATGCTGGAACATGAATCTGGCATTCATTAAATTATTAAAATGTATTATAAAAAATATCCATGTGCTAATCATTGGAAAATCACTGACCTGAAAAAAATGAAAAAAAGAGAGGTAGTCTCAGAAAAAGGGATATGAAAGAAAAAACAGATTAGTAGTCCAAAACCAGTGAGTCATCAAGCCTAAACAGTGTATGTAAGAGTGCAGAAGCAGTATATATATTACTGAATTACCAGAAGGATTGTGCTGCGCTGTATTAAAAAAAAAATTTTGTAAGGTGGCAAAATGTTATATCATACAAAGTTACTTGAGTTTTCACTGTTCAGAGAATATTGCTGGAAAGTGCCAAAAGACCTCAGAGCATCATGATAGTATAATTAAGTACTTATTATGCACATTGAAGAGCATATACATTTAAGAGAAATATATAAGCCACCTGTGCAGTTTAACTGTATCCAAAGGAACCTGCATGTTACTACAGAAAGCCAGATAAACTGTATTAAAAAAACCTGGAGACAATGCCTTTATGTTTATAAACAGTAAAGTCTTATCTGGGGCATTCTGTGCAGCACTGAACACCTACTCTGTAAAAAATATGTATCAGAATGAGAAATGCCTGGCTATTGACAAAGAAAGATGATGGAATGCTTTAAGGATTTGTACCTTACATCAGGAAGAGGAATACTAAGTGACGCCAAATATATAACACATATAATGAGTGGAACACTGAGCAGCTATTGTCTCTGATTTGTGACAGAATAAGGACATACACAATCAAACAAAAGAAACTAAACACCCAGATGTTTAATTGTCTTTTTACCCAAACAGAAATAAAACCAAGGAATTCACTGCCAAAGGCTGTCAGATACCTACCAATGTGCCAAAGTTAGACCGAAAATTTGGATTTTACCAAAGATGGTAGTGTAAGACTGATAAGGATCTTAGAAAGTCATTAAACTGGCAACTTTACAGACTTGGCCAACCTCTAGATAGAGACCAAAAGCCTCAGTACTGGAGTCTACCAAGCTTTTAACAACTTTCCTTGAAGGACTAGGCCCTGTTCACTCATTTGATAAAGACCTAACTGACATTGTGCCTAAATCTAAATTACAACCCTTGCATTCATTAGAGGGAAATCAAACTTGATTAACTCTCTGAAATTCTTCATTCTGTCTGTAAAGCACACCCATGGTCTCGCAGTTTGACCCAAGCACAGAAAGATAAAAGAAAAGGAAGAGAAAGAAACAGTCACCAAGCAAAGTATATGGAAGTTTAGATATTTTGGTCTGAAGAAAGGTCTGGTTTAGGTGTACCACCAAGTCTGAAGGCTATTTAATCAGCATTAAATATTCTTCACTAACACAGACAGTGGTCGGTCACAAGGTTGATCATATTTACTGTCCTACTATTGCAGCTGAAACCAACACAGTTTTATTCCAGCAAAGACTGAAGGATGAAGTTCTCAATAATTAAGTACAAATATTATTATCAGAGCACCTACATCAACAGAAGAGGCTTTGAAGTGTAGAAGATGCTTTTACATTGTAGCTGGCATGCAGGGATTATAAAGGAGAGGCAAGGTCAAACTGAGAAGCTGTGTGTCCTTTCCTCCTGGACTAGTCCAATCCTCCAGCAATATTGCTTAAAGAATTATCACTCTCTGTTCTTCAGATGATTTGTGTTTTGGTTTGGAATGATCTAAAAAGCCCAATGGAAAATAATTCAGAAGCACTGAAACTTTGAACATTATTTTAATTCCCTGATGAAACTGATTGTAGTCATGAGTTTACAGTCACATCTATCTTGATGTGCTTATGCACCTCCTTCCAGCTGGCTGCGTGTTTAGTTTGTTTTCCCAGTAGGTTTAGTGCTAATTAACAGAACACTGAATTTCTATGGCCTGTGAATTAATTTGATCTCTCACCAGGTCTTCAATCATCCAGAGCCACCTCCTTTTAAATAAGGAAGAGACAGTAAACCAAAGACCTTCAGTGCTCAAGTGGAAAAAAACCATACCCTAAATAAAACCACCAAAATAATTCAACACCAACAGCATCTTCCTAGCAGCAGGCAGGAACTGGCAGCTTTAAGCTGGAAGAGTAAGTAGCGCACATACCTGAGCCTATGCTCACACATTAGAAGGGCAATCGCTTTCAGTGAGGAAATATATTTCAGCTTCAAATTCTCCAAGGATTGCTCTAAGAAAATTCTTATTTTAAATATTAAAAAAACTAACTCTTTGATATTATCTTTTGAAACAGCATCTTTACCTAGTGCAGCTTGAAAAGACTATGAGAGAAAGTCTCTACATCTTAAGAAAGAGAAGGGAGAAACAACCCTAAGGAAAAAATCCCTCAGAGTAGAAAATTCCCTCATAGTAGAGCCGTCAAAGAAGTGGTAGCAGGAAAAGCTGGCAGAAACAAAAGGAACTGATTCACCTACAGAAGCAGAGCATTCATACTCCTGCTAAACCAAGAAAATTAAGTACCAGCCACTGATTCATCAAGTCCTGTGGATTTTTAATGGTGGTGCTACTGGTCTTTGTTGGAGTCAGTCTTGAATTCCAGTGATGCAGGCAAAAGGGACACCCACTATGAGTACATCTTCGAGTATCTCTGTCACACTGGACACACTTCTTAATCACATGATGGTATTTCATTCTGTAATTGCATTTTACCCTTTGCATTTCACACTTTTATTTTAATCACCTTTGCTAAGGGCTAAAGTGAGGGTTCTCATATTCTCCACATAAATGGTCACAACTCAAGTAGGCTGCACTCATTAACCCTTAAGGGAAAAGATCAGAAGAAAGGGTGAAGAGGGCACAGCACTTGGTGTTGGACCTATTCCAGAGGAATCCTCCTGACTCAGGTTGTTCTCAATTAGTCTGAGAACTGCTCAGCGCAGCATAGAGAGGTCACAACAAAAGGCCAGGCATAGATTTACCGGACACAACAAGTCCCCCTCTTTAGAGGTATTTTCCTTCCTTTTCACACTACATCTAGAAAATCAAGTTTTCATCTTGTTACCTGGGACAGAAGGTACACTTTTTCATGAAGAGCATGTAACACATGAAAGTTAGGAATTGTGCACTCCTGTGTCAAACAGAGTCAGAATATTTAGTGACAATTAGCAAAGCACACATGAAATCATACTGACAAAGATATCTTGTCTGTAATCAAAAACTAAAGTTTATCAGCAGAGTCTATTTTCTCCTTTGCCATCAGAAGTTGATAATTTTTTCCATGTTGGTATGATGATCAGTTTTCAAACTTAATTTCTTTAAAAGTGTATTTTGAATTTGTAAAATGAATTCTCAGTGTATCAGCCACAAAATACATAGATGCTATTATCTGCTATTTCATTAAGCATGTCTTTCAAGACTGAAAGGAAAAGTGAACCTGACTGCAGGGCAGTAAGATGCATTCATGTAGAAATTGCTTTGTTCATGTGTTTTATCTTCTCACCTCAGAGAGTGACATCTTTGCAAGGACAGCTGCCATCACCCCTCCCATCTGCATCCTCTTGTATGATTCCCTAGAGACATGCCTGCCAGTTACACACAGCCTTTCCAGAAGAGAAGATATGCACTGGAATATGATCCCATGGTTTCATATGACAAATTTTATTGTTATCACCTTAGTATCAGACTAAGCAACCAGATATCTGGATGAGTTCATCTTATTGAGAGTAATGTGAAGTTCAAACTAAGGCTCCAGGAGGAATAAAGAAGAACAGATGAAATCCATGAAACTATTTTTAATACTTTTTAAAAAATAGTATAAAGTCACGAACAATCAGAACCCATTACAATTGAGAAACACACAAGATCTCCTTCCAAAAAGTAATTTTTTTTAAATTATTGATTTTCACATGTACTATAGATTTTCAGGTTTGAACTTGAATATTTTTCTTATTTTGGATAACAAATTATTCAACTTATTTGGGATTGCTGATGTTGAAAAACTTGCTAATGGAATTCAAATAGCATCTTTCTAAAATTTTGAAACAGAATGAGATTAGTTATGAATATTCTGCTATTAGATCTCAGATTTATTTTTTATTATTCTTAACACCCACATTCTGTCATTGCTGATTTTTCTACTTTTCTCTGCATCTACCTATGACTCATTTGTCACTTGCAAATCTGAAGCATTTAATTTTAGACATTTGTCTTCTGAGAATCAGTCATAAATACTCTAAGAGCTGACAGTCTTTTAAGACAAAAATGTCACCTCCCTACAGAGTTGTTGAGCCTTTTTCTCCATGCTCTTATCTTCCTATTCTTCCACTTATTTCTGCAGGGGTAGTCTTAATTCACATCAGCCCCAATGAAGAATTAATTAGATGATTTCAAAGCTTAGCAAAGAATACCAGTTAACTAGGAGCAATGGATTCAAAACACCCATTGGGTTGTAGTAATGCATTTTCAGCAAATACTATTTTAAGGGAATTTGCAACTCCTGCAGGAGAAATTAATAAATGTCAGAGCAAAGAGAAAATATAAAATTAATATTACTCAGTTTTACTTTTTTAGAAGTAGAAGAAGACTTTTAAGCAGGATTAAATGTGTGTGACTGCTCCAACCATTTGCATCATTTGTCTTATATATAATTTTTCTACGTTGTTTTCTTTCCCCTGCTTTAAAATTGAGCTAGTAAATTCTTGTTTTGCTGTGATATCCAGGAAAAATGCTGCTGGGATATCACAGCTATTGTGGAGCTCTGCCAAACAAGTGAGCCCACACAAACTGGCAGGGGTCAAATGTTACCTTATCAAACATTCCTGACACCTTTTAAAAAGGTACATTTTAATCATATTGCTCTCGACAAATTGCATATGGGATTTCTTTTACTGTATAAAATGGTGGTCAGGCTGAGCCTGTCTAGAAGAAACAGATCTCCATGAAAACCCAGCCCAGATCCTAGTCACTCCTCAATATCACAGAATCATCTCGATTGGAAAAGGCCTTTGAGGTCATCAAGTCCAACCTTGTCAACTAGACCACAGCAGTGAGTGCCACATCCAGTCTTTTCTTCAACACTTCCAGGGATTTTGACTCCACCATCTCCCTGGGCAGCCTGTTCCAATGCCCAATCACTCTTCCTTGAAGAACCTCTTCCTAATGCCCAGCCAAAACCTCCCCTGGTGCAGGCTAAGACTGTCCCCTTGTCCTGTCACTGGGTGCCTGGGAGAAGAGGCTGACTATCTCTCCAGCCACAACCTACTTTTAGGTAATTGTAGAGTGTGATAAGGTCTCTCCTGAGCCTCCTCCAGGCTAAACAACCCCATTTCCCTCAGCTGTTCCTCACAGGACTTGTGCTCCAGACTCTTCACTAGCTCCATTGCCCTTCTCTGGACACACTCCAGCACCTCAATGTCCTTCCTAAGCTGGGGGGCCCAGAACTGAACACAGTACTCAAGGCACAGCCTCACCAGTGCTGAGTACAGGGGAAGAATCCCTGTCCTGGCCACAATATAACTGATAGAGGCCAGCATACCATTGGCTTCTTGGCCATGTGGACACCCTGCAGGCTCATATTCAGTCGCTGTCAACCAGCACCCACAGCTCCCTTTCTGCCTGACTGTTGTCCAGCCATTCCATCCCCAACCTGTAGTGCTTCATGGGGTTGTTGTGACCAAAGTGCAGGACTCAGCACTTGATCTGTTAAACCTCATATTGTTGGATTCAACTCATCTATCTGGCCTGTCCAGGTTCGTCTGCAGAGCCCTCCTCCAACAGATCAACACTTGCACTCAACTTGGTGTCATCTGCAAATTTGCTACTGGTAAACTCAATCCCTTCATCCAGATCATCAATAAATCATCCCTTCATCCAGATCATCTGATATACACACTGATTTTTCTTAAGAAAGTGTCAGTGCCTCCACAATTTTACTTAATAATTAAGTAATATCAGTGCTTTGAGACCATAAGAAAGTAGGTTTTGCTTCAAGTGGATTACCTTGGAAAAAGGTCTTGAGGGCCATGGAAGACAATAGAGGAAAAAGTACAACATCTGAGGAACTGAGAGAATGGCATCAAAGTGCATCTGGTTGAGGTGTTTTCCACTATTCCCAGATAGCTACAGATGTGAAGATACTGAATTCAAAGTGTTGACAAAGGAAGATAGACAGAGAGACACAAAAGAATGGGAACAACGGAATATGGGGAAAGGCAGCTGTAGGCCTATGCCAGAGTATGTAAACAAGTAAAAGAACTCAAGACAACAGAAATGAAAAACCATTAATGAGGGTTAAAGCAAAATTCAGAAAGAAAGGCGAGGAAGGAGAGACTGGGAAGGTCAGCAATTTGTCCCTTATGTTGACAGTAGTAGGAGTGAACAGGACTCTAAGAATGGACATAAGCCAACTGGCAATTTTTACACTGAGACTGATGGGCAGACCATCATGGGTGACAATGCAGTGGGCCTCTGCTACAGCCCTCTTGTTCAAGAAGTAGATGATGTGTTCTTAATGTAACTGGTTGTTAGCCCGTGTGAAAATCTATGAGGTCTTCAGAGGCCTTGGGTGTGTGAAATCTTGCAACTAGACTACACTGACACTTCCATTTGAGTCATCAGTAGTGACTACATTAAAGTCATAGAAGTGATGACTATCAAGTATAAAAATAGACCTTTTGTTCTTTTATTATAGTCAGGCACACTAAAGGCAGACTCAGACCTGCTCCAATTGTCTTTGCAGTCTCATGGATATCTTTCCACTCACTCCAGCAAGAGCTGAATAATAAATATTGCACCAAAGATGTGCAAGACAGGCACATCTTGCAATATATTCATAACAGTGACATTTGACTGAGCTGCAATGGGCCATGAGTCATGTACTGCTAGATGTAACACTCTGATAACAAAAAATGCTACATACATAATAAGGAGAGGGGGTGGGATAGGAATACGGTGCAGGATAAGTAAAGGTTATATGCCTCCAAAAGCCACAGAAACTAAAACATTATCTGGCCATAAATGCACTCGAAGGCCTGAAAGGAGTGACATTTTAAAGACTCAGTAAATCAAGAATGCAGGAATTGCCCACCCAGCCAGTTGAGGTAGTTCTGTGATGCCTAACTATTCTAAAGTTAAGAAATGACAGCCTCATAAAAGCTTCTTGTTTTGCAATAGATTTGACTATTATCTACAAGTTTGCTAAGTACAGTCCCAAACAGATTCAATTCCCTGCTGCCCGTGGTCAAGCACAGCTCTGTAACAATTCCTTAACCATTGTCTCATGAAAGAAATCATTAAACAAAATCTTTTTAGTTACCAGAACTAAACTACTCTGCCTCAGATTTATTTTTATTATTTCAGAGACTGATTCAACCCATGGTCCCAATATCCATGAGCAACAGCCCTTTGTCCAGTGGAACAGAAGCTGAATCCAAGTTTTTCTAATTCTTTCTGTAGACAGTTACAGCAATATACAGTAAGGTCTGGCTGCTCCCTAAGAGATGGGAAGGTGGAAGCCAAGCATGATGTCCATCGAGCAGATCAGGTGTTTTGCCAGCAATAGCCCAGATCCACAGCATCCAGGCAAGGTACAGACAGGACAGACCCAGAGATGGCAGCCAAGCTCAACCAAGAGTGCAGATCATCAGAAAAATTCCTGGTGATGAGGCGGGTCTGAGGTAAAGCTATGAAAGCAGCCTTCAATTAGGATCTTGATCAAGAGAGCCCGTGGCCAGGAAGGGCTGCAGCTGGGCTAGAAACCAGCAAACCAGCTAGAAACCAGCTGATACAGCTCAGACAAGGACTGAAGGCCTGGGCTAAGCTGAAATCAGGCTCCCAGGCCCATGGACAGAGGTGTAGACAGAGGTCCAATGGGAGGTTGATTGGGACAATTAAGGTCTAGGAGTGCCCAGATTATAGAATCATAGAATTATAGAATGTCCTGACCTGGGATGGACCCATAAAGATCACTGAAGCCCAAGTCTTGTTAATATCCTTCACCAGCAGTAATCAATTGAATGATTCACCATGCAGTTAAAAATTTTATGTAATAAACATAGATTAATATCTGCTGGAAACTTTTTGGTCAAAGGGCTAAAAATTATCAGTATCATTTCAGTTTTCATTTAGCAATGACAGATGTGGGACCAGTTCTGTGACTATTATGAATTAGGAATGCAGCTGAGACACAATTTATGCTATACAAAGGTTGTTTTCTTCTGGTTTTTTTTTTTTGGTTATATATAATAAAACACTATAAAACATTATGAGCCACTACACATGAGATAATTGCAGGTTTTACAATGACTGCCTCTTACATGCTTAAAGGTAATTTTTAATATGTATCCATTTTTATTTTGCTACTTCAGTTGTTCAAATATAAATGCTCCATAAAATGCTGACCCTGTTAAAATCAATGATGATCACTGTAATTCTCCTTTTTTAGCGTTAGGTTTTTAGTTTTTTATTCCTCAATACTTTACTAAAAATCAGTGGTTAAAATAGGCAACTCTTTCTACATTGACATCTGGCTCAAAGTTTCATTAAAATATTGTTAAAATGTTGGACAGATGGATTAACTGAGACCAAACATTACCCCTTACAAATTAACCCTACAAGTATAATGAAAGGTCTCTTTCATGCATGCTACTATAAAGCTTTTGTTAATAAGAGTTCCCCTTGTTGGATACTTAAAATGAAGTATTGTTCATTGCCATGTGGCTCACATTAAATACAAGGAAACAAACAAAAACACAGTAAGTCTTTGACATTTTAATGACTGTGGATCAGCTACTCCTACCAGAAGCTGCTCTATTAGCTAATTACACTCACTGGTAAAAACATTAATTTCAGCTCCTGCCTTTTTCTGCTAACTTTAAGTTCAAATCTTGGTGCTGGAAAAGGCATTATCAATAGCCCCTAAAGACCTCATCTGATATGAGAGTCCCTTTGCCATTTAATAATTAGAATATGAAAGAAAACTTTTGAATAAGATTCCTTACGCAAGGCAGAAACAGAAAAAGTGAATGATGTAAGAGCATCTCCATTTTAGGATAAGGAATTTTCTTCCATGGGGGAAAAGGCTTTTATAGGATCCATGCTGGTGGTCTAGCTGGCTCCAAGGGCCAGTCAATAAAATTTTGTACAAGCACAAGCTTCCCATTAATCTCAACATTTGGAATTCAGGTGGGTTACTGAATGATGCCAGCTCCTATTTCTACCAGAAGCATTTTCAGGTTTGCAGTAGTTTATAGGATCTTCTCTCCATCTCTATTTGAAAAGCAGAGATTTGCTGTTGAATATAAATGAGACAGAAAATAACTTTTCAGTACAGTATTGTGTTAAATGTAAATTAGTTCTTTTTAGAAGGAGAAACATAGTGATCAGACTTAAGAATCACCATCTGACTGAAGATGATACTGGCTGACACAGAGTGAGAGTAATTCATTTAAGTACACGAAAGTTAAGTGAAAGATTGATGTATATGGTAAAAACCAAGACACCACTGGACTACTGCCTACCATGATGTCAGGGTACTACTTTGCACCAAAAGAGATGTCCAGTGAAAAGAGGACAAACCCATAAAGCAAAGTTATTATCTAATTATGAACATTCTCCTGAGATCACGCCAACCACTGTTGGCACCTTTCCCTCCATATTATATGGAGGGAAAATAATAAACCTTTGTGAATGGATAAACTGAACTTGAGCATCATGGACTTTTGGCAACATATCACAGATACAAGAAATGGAGCACCATTAAAATATTTTTTACACTAAAACACTATTAAAAGATAATATTTTAAGGCCCTAGGTGATCCCACATAAATATTTGGAAAGATTACAGATTCCAAGAGAAGATATACTGTTTTGAATAACACAAAGCCATGCAAGCACAATGAATTTCCTAAATACCAATGCTGAGAAAACAAGTAGCAGATGACATGTGAATCTGATAGTGATGAAAACAACTGCACAGACACATGGCTGGGGCTCCCAAAGGCTCAGACTCTGGGTAAAACATCAACAGTTCCACCATGGAAGTCTTTCCCCATCAGTCTCTGTACCCACATATTCACACTGATAGATACACGTAGAGATAAAAGGATCTATTAGCTGTCTCCTTCCAAAATATGATTTTTGCCTGTTTTTTTTCCCTAAATAATTTACAGTGTTTTAAATAAAACCAATATAACTGGAAAAGATTACACCTGTACTTCAGAAAGGTATAGAAAAGATAAGCATACACCTCCAAGGAACACAATTAGTTTCAGCACTGACTTGCTCTGCATGGAATACTACTTAGACATGATGAAGGAAACAAGACCAGAAATGCAAAGCAGATAAGAAACGGCCTCAACAGAACATAGTGATATGTAAAGTAGAACTACTCAATTGAGGGGCAAGTCTTAAAGGATTTCTTCAAGGATCCATTTGAGGATGAGTCTTTTCTTAATCTTTTCACTGATGACCTGGACACAAAAAAATACATGCATTAATTACTGTTTGCTGATGTAAAACTGTAAAGCAGCAACAGTCTTGGCTGAGGACCAGAATATCATACACAAAGAGCTCTATGACCCTGAGAACTGAAGTAATAGAAACTGGATTAAATTTTAATACCACAAAATACAATGTTATGCACTTGAGGGCTGCTATGAAATACAGACAGCTGGAGGCAGCTTAGAAAAAGGATGGCCATCACAGGATACCCAAGACACCCATTTGATAAAGCTTTGAAAAAGACAACTGAAATCATATGATGCATCAGGAAAACTATTTCCAGTAAAGAAAATATAAATGCTATTGTATAAAGCACTTTTGGTGTTGCAGCACAAATGCAGTCATACTTCTGAACATCTATGTTAAAAAAGATACAAACTGGATCAGGTGCAGATTCTTCAAAGATAATCAAAGAAGTAAACAGCTTCTCTGTCTTCCAAAGGAAGACTTAGAAACACTGACATACACTGGGAAAAATAAAATTAAGCCAATTATGATACCACACATGCATTGGGCTTGCAGGGCAAGATTTTAATAATTTTGTTAGGGCTACAAGGGTGGCTCCTGTGAGAGTCTGCCAGAAGACTCCATGTCCAACCGATTTCTCCATGTCCAACAGAGCCAAGACCAGCCAACTCCAGAACAGACAAGCCACTGGCCAAGGCTGAGCCCATCACAGATGGTGGTAGCACATATGGGATAACAGATTTAAGAAGGGAAAAAACAATTCTTCAGAAAAAACCAGCAGCCAGAGAGAGCAACAGCTCTGCAGACACCGAGGTCAGTGGAGAAGTAGGGGGTGGATTTGCTCCAGGTGCCAGAGCTGAGGTTCCCCTGCAACCAGTGATGAAGAGCATAGTGAGGCATCTGGGCCCCTAAAACCCATGGAGGTTCATGGTGGAGCAAAGATCCACTTGCAAGACCATGGAAAACCCCACATCAGAGCAAGGGGATGCCCAAAGGAGGCTGTGGTCCCTTGGGAAGCAGACTTCTGTATGGACCTGTGGACCCATGGAGAGAGGAGGCCACACTGAAGCAGTTTTGCTGGGAAGCCTTGTAACACCATGGGGAACCCACACCGGAGCAGTCTCCTCCTGAAGGACTGGACCCTATGGAAGATTTTCATGTTGGAGAAGTTAATGAAGAACTGCAGTCGCTGGGAGGAACTTAACATTGGAGATGATTGAGGAGGGTCTTCTCCTAGGAGGGATCTCACACCAGAGGACATGAAGAATGTGAGGAATAACCACACGCCCCATTCCTTGTCCCCCTGCACTGTTTTGGGGGGAGAAGTAAAGGAAATGGGGAGTAAAGGTGAGTCCGAGAAGATGGGGGGGAGTTTGGGAGAGTTGTTTTAAGATTCAGTAAGATTTCTCATTATTCTACTCTGATTTTTCTGGCAATAAATTAATTTGCCTGAGTAGAGTCTGTTTTGTCTTTGACATTAATTGGTGACTGATCTCTCCCTGCCCTCATCTTGACCCATGAGCTTTTCATTATATTTTCTCTCCCTGTCCAGCTAATGAGAGGAGTGGTAGAGCCTGTTGGTGAGCACCTGGCATACAGTCAGAGTCAACGCACCACAACATCAGATAGCAGAGCACCAGCAAGAAGAGATTAATCTAGGTTAAAGAATGCTGGCAAAAGAACAAATTGATTCATAATGGCCACAAATACTTAGGCTAGAATTAGGAAGAGGCTCCTTGTTTAATCAGTAAAATGCATTTTCGCAAGAGCCTTGCAACAAAAGTAATGAGCACTAGAAATATCACTTCAAAATGCATCTTAAGCTCTCCATGAAAGGAACTCTAATATGTTCTATAATATGATTTCTGAAAACAGCTGGAGGCTAAACCTAGGGACACAGAGATCATTTCTCTCTTCTTCTTATTCTCCTATGAATATGCAGCAATTAATCCATACATATGCACATACTCCACCTTACAGGAGAGATTATGGACTATGCTTATCATCATAGTTGGTGTAGCCATGAAAGAAATACTTGTGTTGTTCTTACAACTTCACTTGACTGGTCAGCTAAATGAGATAAAGTGGTACCTCTCACCAGATGACATTTAACACTTTCTTTTCCCCTGCCCAGAAGCCTCAGCCTATTTCAAATCACCTTACTGAATGAACATTCATTCATTCATTCATTACCATTTTCTATAGCTTGGTGACAAAAAAACAAAATTACAGGAACACTTTGAAATAAATAAGTAAGTTTTGTGTGAAGGCAAACTCTTTCTAGCCCTGCACTTAGCTCATTGCACAGAAAGTTAGATGACATAAAAAATATTATCCCAACAGTAACAATTCATAATGACTCTCAAAATTAAATTACTCTCTTTGTAAATTCAAGGTCATTTGGAAGGTTTCACCAGCACCATTTATGATCTTTACTGATGAAAGTAATCCAGCCTTTCAGCATCAGGAAAGAGGGAATGAAAAGGCAGATTAAATTAGTTTAATTTCCATGTATTGCCAGAATATTCTTTACAAATAAAATTATTTCAGTTTAACTTTTTTTTTTTTATGAAAAAACAAAAATCAGCAACTTGAGGAACATGCTTTCTTACAGATAATCTGTTACAGATGCAGAATACATTTTTTATTAATTTAAATCTGTTCTGGCCTTTGTGGTTTTGCCTCTATCATGGGATCTCAGAGTATCTGTTATTCCCTGGGTACAAGTGCATGCCTGGGTCCACACCAGCATAAGCACAGTAAAAAGATGATAAGCACACAAGACTGAAAAGTATCATTCCCAAGACATCAGTACAGACAGAGTTGCTGACACCCAGGATCCAGGGTGAGAAACCAAGTGCCTATGAAATGCCAGTTACACTGTGAGCCATCACATAGCAGAAAGGAATGATGAGCGTGGCAACCGTATGTTACCAACAGATTCCCAAAGACACAATTTCATAGGCTGCTTTCAGAGGACTGAATAGAAATGGGAGAAGGTCATTCATATCAGGGATCCAAAGGCACTTTTGATCAAATAATTTGATCAAAGGACTGATCAAATAATTTGTTTCATATGCTGATAGCTACAGAATCTGGTTTGCAGACGGAAAAGGACATCATCATATGGATCTTGACACTGTAAATGTAATCAAGGATTGAAAGGAAAATGGGAAGACGAGCTCTAGACCAAATGAATTTAAAAGAAAAAGTGCAATTTTACCTACTGTTATTGTAACAACACATATTTTCATCAGACTTTTAACCTTGTGCAAGATTTATTTCCCAGCTGGTATGCACCAGGTGTGTTGCAACAGCACAGTCCATGGGAAGAGGACTTGACTGCTGGCATACAAGACAAGCAAGTAAGATGATTTTTACTACAAATGGAGTCAATATTTATTTCCACAATTCAGAAGTGGTAATGGCTAGCACAAAATAGATAAGCAGCAATAGAAATATCTATTTCCCCCAACTACTCTAGTTTTGGGGAAGTATTTAGCTTAACAATTTATGAATATTCATCAATTCCTTAGATAGTGACTTAAGCTTAGAATATCCACATCTCAGCTAATCAAAGTGTCAAAATCTAAGGCTACATTCCTAGCAATTTCTATTGGCAATATTGAATTCTGGTACCACCATAAAGTTACTGCTGCAGAAAGAATAAAATTTTAGCACAGCTTTTTTTGGATATTGACAGTTACAGAATCTTTCGACTGTACATGATAATTCAGAGCTGCTCTAGTAGTATGACTTTAATTTAGCAAAAGCTAGCCTCTATGAGATGAATATCATATTTCAAATATGACAACATATCATATTTTAAAACTGAACAAAATCACAGCTTTCTTACTGATAGGGAGTTCAACAAATACGAAGTAAGCTGTATGAGACGTTTCTTTAGCATCAACTCCCACAGATACTCCTGCAGTGCTTCCTCATTCCTGTATCTAACTCCATAAGCCAAAAGGACATCTCTTCCTAGAATAGTGGTCACCAGAAACTAAGACAGAAATTAGAAAGTGTTGGAGAGCCTGAGTAAAATTTGAATTTATGCAAATTCCATTCAGTTACCATATGCCAGAAGAGAGCAATATGAATTTTTACGAACACAACCAACTTTTGCAAGACACAAGTAAACAAAAGAGATCTCCTCTACACAAATACTGATAGAAGACACAAATACAAAAATATTTTGGACAAATAGACAATCAATTATGAGATTTTTTTACACTCCCAGCCGATCATAATTTTTCTTGAGCACATGACACATGATACTTTATGAACACATAAAGATAACATAGGTAATATAAAATCCTGATATCTATAAGACAGCAACTGATTTCCTGCAATAAAATGACAGGCTGCAGTCTAGGACTTACTGCTGTGAAAAACATTTAAGCAATTCTTTCTTATCACCTAAATAATTTTGACACGGTTTATGCAGAAGTGTCACAACTGCAATGCTTAAAATGTAAACTCAAACTACATGTTTTCTTCATTCTCTCCCAACATTCAGAAAAACTGTAATTCTTTACCAGTTTGTAAATATATATGAAATTGTCTCAGGCCAACATTGTACATGGTACTTTTTTGGAAAACAAATCATAAAGATATCTCTTATATTTTTTTGAATTGTTGAAGGTTAAAAATACAATAGTGAATACAGGTCAAACGTAAAAAATACAATAGTGAATACAGATAGAACATTCCAAAAGGACAGAGTATTCTTAAGACATGCAAACCAGTGCAGGATTTGTGGTAGAAATAGCAGTATAGGTTTCCACGGTAATTATTCAGTCTTTATATGACAGTGAACTGCTACTCTGTTCACATTAGTGAATTATGTTGCAGTTAGAATCATTCAGTGGCTGGATCTATCTTGGGGGACATTTATTTCATGGCTGGGCTATTAACACAATTTATATAGAAGACATACCTGCTTTTAGCTCATTCAGATAACAAAGCAGTTTTAAAACAGGTTTGTAACCTGAAACAATTATCCATTCTAACACCTAAACCTTTCATGTGCAGGACTAAATACTGTATTGAACTGCTATTTTTAATGCTCTGATGAGAGTAAGATACCACCTCACAAACTCTAACTGGTTTGTCGTATAAAGTGTGTGTATTTGAGTAAGGATAGCAAAAAACAGACTCTACATTGATCCTGATTTAAGGCTAAACAGCAGGAATCCAATCAATTTGTAGGTGAAGTCAAGACTTAGATTTTCATTTGATTACATAAGTATCTAGGGGTCTTACAGATGATTTAGACCCCCTGTTAGAGTACTTGTTCTCTTCAGAGATACAACACATTTGTATGCAGACCAATGTTCTCAAAAGAGGAACAACTTGGCTACATTTGTGGTTGGAGAGCTACCTTACACTCAGCCATCACAGAGATTGTTTCATGAATCTTTTACTCTCTGCAGAAAAATTACTTACAGAAGTAAACACAGACTCTCTTCTCACTCTTCCTTGGCACCTGTGCAAACATGATCCTACACTCCATTATTTTCTGTTCATACATGATATTTTATCTGTTTAAAGGAATATTATTTATCGAGTCTTACAGAGTACCAACCACTTGACTGGATCCAATGATTTGTCTCATGCATGCAGATAATTGACCAAAATTGCATAAGCATTAGCTTTGAAAACCAAAGCAAAGTCCCTTCTTTCGGAAGCCCTATATATTTTTAGTATTTTTCCTTTCAGAGAAAGGACATATTTACGAGGGGACACATAAAGGAGCTACAGTTCCTGTTTGACCCCATTTGCTCTGCACAGATTGATGTGCTCTCCATGTTATATTACAGAGGATGTGTTATGCTGTTCAACAGCACATTTATTCACATCCTGACTGCATCCAGTCCGCTGTATAGCAGTACTGTGTGAACAGATTGCTTTCGTGACAGTTTTGAGACTCAGAGGGAGCCGATTTGAACTGCAATTTTATTTTTAATCATCCTACAAGGGATGTCTACAATCTAAGACACAACTGTCTCCAACGTGATGCCAGTGTAAATAAGTGGATGCTTCTGAACGGTTACGTTATATAGCTTTAAGGTGCAAGCCATGATCCTGGAAAGATTCAGAGTCCTAGTACCCAGTTTGGAATTTAAAAAAAAAGCCTTTCTTTTAGTTCCCATTTTCTTTTTCTTGTAGTAACTACATAAAAATGTGATGAATTTGGGAAACTGCTCCAAAAACTATATGTGAGTATCCATGTTCAGCTTGAATTCTGGCTTCCTGGGTAACCAGAGTAGTATGACTCAGAGGACACTGGATAAGCTTCCCAATCATCTGTTTCACAAAAGTACTTCAATTACTTCTTAAACATTTTCAGCTTCAATTGTGTGATTATTTTAGCCCTTTGCACTTGCACTGTGAAATGCTCAAATTAAACAAGACCAATTAAGCACATTCTTTTTGTACAGGATAACACTTATCTCAAGTGATGTAATTGGCACTTTGGTTATGTGTACACTGTGTAATGCAGTGCAATCCAGAGATATCCAGCCTATCAGGAAAGAACACAATCATGGTAATTACAACAAGAGTGCAGACAATGTGGAAGGGAGGAGAACTTTGAGCAAAATTAACTTCCGGAACAAAAGCTTCTTTAGCATCCACACTTGGGCTCCTCTAAACAGTTTTAGAATATTTTTACCAGAGGATAAATCAAAGTGCCATGCAGTAATCATTTTTGACAGACAAGAAAAAGAGTCTGTATCTCTTTAATGGGTCCTACTACAGCAGATTTCATTTTAATCAACTTATTCTAGTCTCCTTTACTAGACAGAAACTCACATCTTCCAGAATAAATGGCCCCCTGATTACACAGTCTCTATAGCCTTAGAGCTCTGTCCAGGTAGTTATTATCCTATCAAGGTTTCCATGACAACTTTCTTTGATCACAATGGCCACCAAGTAAAGCCATTCATTTAAATGAACACATTTTGATTCAAAGTGACATGCAATGAACTTTCACTTTCCATCTTATTCTATATATTCTGAAGGATACTCACATGGGATTCCTAACTTCTTTAGCCAAATGTTGTATTCTCCAGTGGATTAAGGCTCCTACAAAGTGAAATCCACATTTCACTTGTGGAACAGTTCAGTGAAATCCAAAGATGTTGTCAGCACTGAATGGGAGAGAGGAAATAAATGAATCACATGGAAATAAGATCACACGCACCAACTACATAAGAAGTGCCAAATACCAGGTAAAAAAAAAAAAGATACCTCTTTTTTTGAAAAAGCACATGGACTCATTCACCAGCTGTGCTGCATCCCTCTTGAGGTACTATCATACAGGCAGAAAGAAAACAGCATCCTGGGGAAGGATTTCTGAGAAACGCAAGGAGTTAGCAATTGGCTACAAATTGCTTAATTAATAAAGAACCAAATTATTTTGCTAACTAATCTTGTGATTATAGACTGATTTAAGCATTGCTGATAAGTATAATTATTAGTCAGCAATGCAGCCGTATCATACAGTATTTCATTTGCTTTGGAAAAGATTAAACAGTAAGACGTTAATGCTCTTTCTGATTTATGGAAATTTAACAGCTTGCCTCCTGCTACTGTTAGGAGCCATGAGATTAAATCACCTTTCCTTATTTTAAAGAAAAAAATAGAGATTTAAAAAAATTTATTTCAGTTCTTAACGTCTCTCATGACAAAACTCTCCATTTTGTTGACATCTTGGGTTTTGTCTCATAGTACAACAACCACCTGGTTACCAATGTCAGGTTATACTAAGATGATGAGAGTGCCATCAGCTGTAGGATGATAACAATGGTCGTTTGTGCTTTATATCTGTTTCCAGGTGTATGTGCACCCATAATAACTGCCTACTTCAAATTATATTTCTGCTGTTTCATTTGATTTATCCTGGATTTTTAAATATATTTGCCCAAAAAATGAAGCAAAATCAAAAACTATTTTACATAGAATGTAAATGTTGGAAATATATACTTTCGGGGGAAAGTTGAAAAGGAGGAAAAACATATTAGTCATATCACAAAGCAAAACTAATATATTAATGGTGTGAATGTGAGAAAAGACAATGGCAAAACTAAATGATAGCTTGTTACAAAGTATAAAGAAATTTTTATGTCATTTTGTTATGACTCTAGCAGATGGTCACCTTTCACATAACTGACTGAGCATGGAGCCTGCTTTGCACTGGAGTCCCTGCCTGTTCTGTGGGATGCTCTATTGAGCTCACCCTCAGATAATTTGCTTGTGACACCAAGCTGTGTGTTGCAGTTAACAGGCTGGAGGGAAGGAATGGTATCCAGAGGGACCTTGGACAGGCTTGAAAGGTGGGTCCGTGAGAGCCCAGCGAAGTTCAATACAGCCAACTGCAAGTCCTGCACCTGGGTTGGGGCAGTTCAAAGCACAAGTACAGGCTGGGCAAGAATGGATTGAGAGCAGCCCTGAGAAAAAGTACTTGGGAGTGTTTGTGAATGAGGAGCTTGACATGACCTTGTAACATGTGCTTGTAGCCCAAGAAGCCAATCATATCGTGGGCTTCATCAAAAGCAGAGTGGCCTGCAGGTTAAGGGAGCTGATTCTGCCTGTTTTGTTCTTCTGAAATGCCAGCTGGAGTGCTGCATCCAGCCTGGGGTTCCTCAACATAAGAAGGACATAGCCTTGTTGGAGCAAATCCAGAGGATGTCCATGAAGATGATGAGAGGGTTGGGCACCTTTCCAATGAAGATAGGCTGAGAGAGCTGGAGTTGTTCAGGTTAGAAAACAGAAGGCTCCAGGGAGGCCTTAGAACAGCCTCCAAGTACCTAAAACAGGCCTAAAACAGAGACAGAGAGGGACCTTCTACACAGGCATATTGCGATAGGACAAGGGGGAATGGCTTCAAATGGACAGAAAGTAGGTTTACATTTGGTATTGGGAACAAATGCTTTACTGTCAGGATGATGATCACTTGCACAGGCTGTCTAGAAATGCTGTGGATGCCCCATGCCTGGAAGTGTTCAAGGCCAGGTTGGATGATGTTTGAGTCACCTGGCCTTGTGAAAGGCATCCCTGCCCAGAGCCATGAATGCCCCCCTGGCAGGGGGACTGGAACTAGGTAATCTTGAAGGTCCTTCCAACACAAACCATTCTGTGATTATATGAAAAAAATACTGTTGACCTTTATTTAAGAACAGTTAGACAGCAAATACTTTTCTACAGGGTTTCTCAGATGTTATTCCACAATTATACATAACCAAGGTGTTTGACAAAGATTGTAGCCTATTTCATTCAATGGCTTAATGCCAGCTGGTCAGCTGAAAGCCACAGCACTTGGTACAACTGAACAAAGGTTCTTGCTAGAACCTTCTAGAAGTACAGGTGCCTACATTCTTTCTTAGACAACTAAATTAATTACTGATAACAATGCTCACACACAGTAATGTATATAATACAATGTCTTAAAATATCAGCTATTTTAACTCAATGTATTTTTCTGGGAAGTCTTACGACATTGTGTAAACTTGAACATAAACGACTGACAACAGAAAATGAGTACCTAATAGATACCAATTTGAAAAAAATCAGTACTGCTTAAGTGGTATATTTAGATGTTTAAAAGGGTAGGTGGCACTCTGAAGACACAGAGATTTTAAAAAGTTTGCATTAAAAAGGAGTGGGGTTTAGAACATTTTAATAGCATTCAAGATTTTTTTACTATTAATAAACTATGGTCCAATTATAGTGAAAGCACAATTAGCAGTAATTCAACAAGAGTTTCCACAAATCCTTCTTGCAACATCCATGCCATTTGCTGGTCTTCATTCCTCCCCTTTTCCTGAATTAGCACCCTCTAGTTACACAGAATCATTTGACTGATAGAATCAATGTAAGAAGTTTTGCTATTCTTTTAAGCCAGCCTTGTCACTGTAACAAAACAAAACCAGAGTTGTAACTTCCAAATAAATTTTCTGTGATGAAGTCCCTGCCTAGCTTCCTCCGTTTCTTTTTCTCATTAACTTCTACACCTGTTATCTCTTCTGATAAGCAACAAATGGGAGAGGAGATAAATAAAAAAAGAAAATTGAACAATTAAGGAAAAAAAAATTATGCAGGAAAAAAAGTAGTTATGTTATGTGGGGTACTACAAATACTACAAAAGATATGTCCTGCTGAACAATCCAAAACCTTAAGCATTTTTTTGCATTTAGATCTGTTGAAAACTGGGACCAGAAAGAGAGGGGTTAAATAGCCAGGAAGCAGGTACAGCTGAGACCCTGCAACCCAACAGCCAGTGCTGATACCTTGGTACAAGCACACTATATAAGAGAACAAGCCTCCTAATAAGAGAGAATACAGCTTTTTTCATAGAGTAACAGCTTTTTGGCCTACTTTGGCTTTGTTTGTGTTTGTGTTTGTTTTGTTTTTTGTGACCTGCAATGGTAAGAATTTTCATTGGGAGTTGTTTGTTTTCTTAATCTGCTGGCATGTGTAATTTAATAAGAGGGTTTTAGGCCCTCCTGCTCTGAAAGGAGTAGAAGAATAAGGAGCTTGTCTTACAATAGCTGGTGTATTTATCTTTTTGCTGAGAAAGCAATAACTGCTGATTAGCAGAGGTAATTGCTAAGTTGTCTTGAGACTGAGTACTATAAAGTATGCTAAAAAACAGTCAGCTGTAAGGAGCTGACTGGCATGATCTGGGTTACTTGTTAGAACCAAAACAATTTGGCTCTAAACAGAACACAAAATTGTTTGTGTCCTGAGGCATCTTGTATGTGGTATTCCTAAGCTTAAAATATATTTTTGAATAGAACAGGTAATTATCAAAGTGTTTTCTTGTGCAAATAGAGAATAACATATAAAGGGGATGAAGAGAGATGTTGTCCTATATTTTTTTCACCATTGCAACATGAATATTCTTCTCCATTTTGTTGAAAAAAGCAGCATTGATAAGCTTAAGACAGTTGTTGGTCTCTAAACTGGGAAACTGATCTCTCTGGATATGGCAATTTGCATGTGTGTAGTCCTGTATGAGAATCTTGATAACTTTGGCTGTTTGTTTGGGGGTTGTTTTGTGTTTTTTGTGGGTTTTGTTTCTTTGTTTTGGGGGGATTTTGTTGTTGCTTTTGCAGGTTTTTTGGGTATTTTTTGTTGTTCTTAGTTGGGGCTGTTTTTAAAGGCTTTTTCTTGTTTTGGGGTATTAAGGATTTTTCTTTAAGGGAGGTATGTGGTATTTTTTTAAAAGCCATCTTAGCTAGCCAGTACTACTGAATGTTACCTGAGGAGTTCCTAGGAGGGTTGCCATATGAGCTCACAAGACAGAGGCAATGCCTATGTATTTTTGCCAGTATATTATGAAAAAAAGAGTGCTTAAAGCTTGGATTGTGCTGGTAACTAAGTTAGTGGCATACAAAGCTGTCAGACTACTATAAATAGGTGATCAAATGTAGTTTCATTATACTCAAGAACATCCCTAAGAGCTGTGGGCATTTGTGGCTTGTGAAAAGCAGCATATCTCAACAGAGACAAAGCTTAAATTTACAAAATCTCAAGAAGGAACAATGATAATGCTAAAGACAACATCCTACGGTGAAAGAATTACTCATTACCTTTTGGGGCTATTAAATAGGCTCCTTGAAGTTGGGGAAGCATGTCAGAACCATCCTGTGGTGTGAAATGTGTTTTGGGCATATTGTATTTGCAGCTTCCCAGTGGAATCTATCTAAGAGCACATTCAGCACTGTAAAAGGAGCAGAAAGTCCAAGACTACAAGGGGAAATGCTAGGCTCTGTTGTCTCCACCACCATCCCAGTGAGAGCAGGGTTGTTTCCCAATAATGGGCATAAGCCTGCCTTAGCCAGAGTCATTGTCTTTGCACATGCTATAATCAAGGGCGAGGGCTTTAGACAGATTTTCCTGCTGTGGCACTTGTTTACAGTAGCTTATAGTAACAAGGCAGATGAAAGGTGAAGGGGATTACAGAAAACAGAGCAGGATGTTTTCTCAGTGCTCTCTATGTTGTGCAACAGCATGGCACAGTAATTCCAGGTGAGCATCACAGCTGACTGGTTTTGGGCTGGAAAGAGTAGAGCTGTGACAGCTTCAGTGCTGCACCTGAATTAATTAGTCATGTTTATAGACAGAAAGGATAACTTATTTGGGAACAGACTGTGCTAATGCTACACAGCCCTAGGCACTGAAGCTGTTAGCTGGGAATGGCACGGTGAGAATATGTGGTGTTTTGTGTTACTAGCTAGCAGAAGTTTACTGCAGTGTTATGCTAGAAGCCATATGGAGTGGAAACATCTGAGCAGGTCTGAGGGAAGAATTTTAAATATGAACACAAACCTAAAGTTGATGTTATATTTTGGTACTGCCTTTGAGACTTGCATTAAACCCAGTTTTTGTTGCTTTTTATGTTTTGTGGTTGCTAGGATGCCCAGAAAATGCAAGCAGAAAGGTTTCTTACAGAAGTTGCTAAATATAATTGGATTGTTCATCCTAAACCATATACTCAATCCTCAAGTTTAGGGACTCTCACAGCAATAGTGGCTATAAAAGTTATGATTTGTAAATGGTTTATTGGAAAATACAGACCACTGCCCCTCAGGATGTTAAGACACATAACTGGATTTACTCTGCCATGAAGAGTTTTGCCTGTCAGTTATAGCCAGCAATTCTGTGTCTCTCAGATAACAGGAATATGATCAATTCACCTGACTGAGCTGCCAAGTTTCTGACTCACTCTATCCTAAGCTGAAGTGACTCAGAGCCACAATTTTCTATCTCCTCACCACATTATTTGTCAGGGGAGGAAGCCAAAGCATATGTACTTGAGAAAATGTTAATACCATCAGCCAGAACTTAGGAGATGCATATGATTACATTATTTGTATTGACTGTCACCCTAATATCCGGTTATAGCAGAATGTGACTCACTCTCAATGTGAGGAAACTGTCCCATGAAAACAGGGCCCTGAGGTTCTGACACTGAAGACTGGGAGGTGGTGTGTACTAATACAGTAAAAAAGACATGCCAGTCTTAGGAATTATTAATGGTAAAACAATGTATGGTTTGTTTCAATAGTAAACATGTTTATCAAGTGTTTCTTCTTGCATGTCAGAAATATGAAACCTCACAAGGGGTATCTACAAAGTAGTAATTGATTTTAAACTACTTCCTATTTAGATTACTTTTATTTTTATGTATCAGACAAAAATTTTCCTTTTTCATTTATTGCCTCCAGTAGCAACAACTTGACTTGATACTTTTTTTCCTCCTTACCTGTATGCAGTATTTTGTACATATGCAGGCAAGAGTTTAAAGTGAAAATTATAGATTAAGAGAACTAGAATACCTATATATGACAAAAAACATAACCCCAGAAAAATACAGTACCTAGATTGCCTGATCCAATAGCTAACCAGAAATAAAACTGGATTAGGCTTATTAACTCTTTGCTTTCCTTTCCCAAGGGAAAACATTGTTTTGGATAGGTATTCACACTAGCAGCCCTTTTATAGGAGTAGATTGTTACAGGAAAACTCCCAACATCCTCGGATAATGCATTCAGATGAACTGTGCCTCACTGTGCTTCAAACATACATAGCTGTACTCCCAGGTAAACCAGGCAATTTATAACAGTACATCTATGGCCATCTGCAGAATTTAACTGGTGCTTATGGCAAATGGTCCTGCATAAACTACAGTTCTGTACAACCACAGGACTAACAAGTAATTTCAATGCAGAATAGTGTAGATGCTCTGTGTTCCAAGCACTCATAATTCATGCGATTAGAATGGTTTCCCTCTATTCAAGTTAGAGCACAAGAAAGGGTTTGGCTTGCAGTAGAATACTACTGCCACCATGAAATCATAGTGTACTGCTAGCTGCTAGATCTATATAATAGTTGTTCAAATGCTGGATTACAGCAGTATCAAGCAGTCAGTTTACACTCTTGTCAAGAGCAGTTACTGCAAGGTTCACTAAATTGATGCCTAAATAACATTAATTTATGTTCTAAAATATTTATCTAACTTCAAGTCCGTCACAGAAAGACGATTGCCTATCTTCACCCATATTCCTTTTTAAACGTTTGCAACACAAAGTATCCTGCAGCCTCTAGGTTGTCTCAGGAAATACACATCCTGCAGTATTCTGATCAGTTTTCTCCCAGTTATGACTTTCCCCCTGCGCAGTGTTCTTTCATTAATCCTGGTGTATGTAGCCTTCCTTGGAGAATTGCAAGGGGAGCTGGCAGGGATCCAAGACAACCTGTCAGCACAAGCAGCAGTGAGGTGATGAGTCAGCAGAGGCACTGTGAGTCTTTCTTTGCGCCCTGCTGCAGCACCGCCCACTCCCAACCCCCCTGGAGACAAGTCTTGGCTTTGACCTTAAAAAGTGCCCACAGCTCCTGCACATCCTTATTTTGATGAGAGGGAGGATGTGTCCTTCAGTGAACCTGAAAATGTGGAGCTGCCCTACAGAAACTAATAACCCAAGGAACAAGAGGCTCTGTGTGATCTGAGGATTATGTGAGGCTTAACCTGAGAACAAGGCTGGCAGTTTTGTAAAGCGATTCATTAAGAACCATCACATAAACTGCAGTGTTAAAACTATTTTAAAATAGTGTAATTTCACTGCATTTGTGCCACACTGCATTCAGTACATCCCCAATGTGATAGCCGCACACAGAAAAATCCAGCAGCTGCTACATACACTGTGATTACATAGAATAAGACAAAATTATCTAGGGTTCAGAAATAAGATGTCCACATTGAAAGGACATCAATGTGGCCACTGAATACCTGTATTCAGGTATTTTTGTCTTCATTCTTTATACTGCTTTTTTAATAGAAAGAATTTAAATGGCTCCCTCTTGTGTCAAGAGAAATGCAGTATCATTTTGGCAAAAAAAATAGTACTTGAGCAGAAATTAGATTTTATCTATGTTTATACAGCAGAGTCTAGTTATCAGTATGTTGTGGGAATGGAGGAGACTGAACACATGTATCCCTTGCTGCTCAGGTACTCTTTGAAACTACCTAAAACAAGTACCATAAACAGTTACCTTTCAGCTGCACATGATGAAGGGTAGGAGAAAATAGCTTGTCAACCGTATGTATTGCATCCCATCTAATTTGTTAATGCAGTCTAGACTATATAGATGTCTTGGAGATCCCTGTCCTTAAAGATCTTTAATATCTCAGTACAGAATACCTGGATCAGTGTAGCTTAGTTTACTTGTGGTGTTTTTCACAGATGAGCAAACCTTCACCTTGTAAGGGGTAGGAGGAAAGCAATGAACTATGATAGAAAGCTCTGAGCATGAAAAGGTCAGTAAATAGCAATGAGGAGGTAAAAATCTGATTTCAACAACCCTGCAAGTCTTCTTTCCTTCTTTGTACTACCTGCTAATTGCTAAAGTTTTTTGTTCTGGCTTTTGAATTGTGAAAGCTTTTTCCACAATAATTAATACTCATAAAACTCTGAAACTGAAAACTGAGAGGGTTGATTTTTGGGTGTTTTTTTTTTTTCTTTTTTGCATAGCATGGGACATACCTTGGTAACTTTGGATATTAAGCAATAGTCTTGGAAAGTAACATAGAGGAAAAATACTTATAGGACACTAAGGTCTTGATAACCTCAGGAGGCAAATAAAATGTATCAGGAAATATGTGTGTGTGTACACAGGAAGTATCTACAATAGCTTTTGAGAAAGCAGGTCTGAAAAGCTTTGTTTCAGGGAAACATGCTTCAGTTCTGTAGTTTCTCACAAAGTCTCTTCCTGTAATTATCAATTAACAAAACAAACAATCTAAACAAAAAGAAACTTCAGAGTGGGACTAATCATACTGATGATTTCAGAGCTTGATAAAGCTACTTTGCAGATAATTATGTTGAGATAATCTCAGTTTATCCTCATTCAGAAGTCTGGTGGTACATACACAGGAGGCTATGTTTTGTAGTTTGAAGAGGAGGCTTTAAAATACTCTATTATGAATTCTTCTGCAACCATTTATCCTTTGTAAAAAGTCTTCCTTGTTACAGCCTTACAGGTTGTTACAGAATGAATGAAAATATGACTACCAATATCAAATTATATATTCTTTTGAAATCTAGGACTTTGTATCCTCCTCCAAATAATTTGTTCTTACTTCTCATACAGAAGGAGTTACTACTTGTTCAGAGAGGAAAAAATTACTGTGGTGCACAGAATGATCATTCAGTATCTTAGCATTTCTTGTTTAAGGGCCTCTACAGTGGCATCCCACAATCTACTTCCATGTTTCAGAGAAGAACTGTTGAGGGTAGACTTAAGAGAAACTGAAAGGGTTTCTTAAATCTGAAGCATGTACTTTGGTTCCTAACTGCTGTTTGGAAAAGATCTCATCAGCTGCCACCTGGGATTAGATACATCTAAACTAAAAAATGCTCTTTTTATCTATCCAGCCATGCAAAGTTACTTTTCTGAACACAACCACATCACTACCTTAATGGAACTGAGCTACCTGCCTCATATTCCAAGCTTGAAAAGATAGAATGAGGTAACTGGGCATTTCATTACCTATTTCTTTTGAAGTACTTATTCCAAAATTGTTTGGAAGGTACTTATAAAAAAAATTGAGTTGCACTGTATACATGCACACATAAAAGTATTTTTAAAATTACATTTTATCTTAAGAATGGCCAAACACTGGTACTCTTAACCAGTAATCTAGTGGCTGGAGTACCTGCCTGCAAAGTGTTAAGAGACCAGGATTCTCAGACGGAGAGCATTTCATATCTTCCTCCCTGGATTGTGCACTTTTTTTTCTCTCCTGGGTTACTTCTAAACTGTGGGCTGCTCTAGAGGAGAGGTGCTCTTGGAGTCTTTAATAGCTTGCCTAGAGAAAAGAATTTTAAAAATTGTTTGATCAATAAAGCTCATGAGCTGTATGTTCAGTGGTAAAATCACTCCAAGTTAGGCTTTAGACACCTAACACTAGCATTAAGTCAGTGTAGGAGTATTTTTCTAATGCAAATGTCAGTTTACATTCTTTCCAGTAAAAGTGTGCCTTATGAGGTATTGGCATATTTTAAATGGGGCCACTACAAATTTATTTGATGCTTACTTTACTTCTGTTTCAATGCTGTAATGCAAAATATTCTAAGAGGCAAAAGTCAATCTCTTTAAAGGTAGAAAACTTTGAAAAGCTGCTGTTTTCTTCTTGACTCAAAGTAAAGGTAGATGCTTTCATCCTGACCTTATTTACTTGTTTTTCCTTTAGGTGATGTTTTCTCTAGCCTCCACTATGGCTAAGGTTTTGTTTACTAGAAATTACAAGTGAGACTCATAATTTAATTTTAGAAAGCATTTCCCAAAGAAACCTCAGGCCACTACTCTTGACACTTTTCAGAAAGAAAATTAGGTTTGTGGTTTCTTAGTAAGCTTTTGTGCCTCATTTCTGCTTAACCTCAGGCCATGAAATGTAAATCATTAAACAAGGTTTGGACGTGAAATTTAATAGACCTTCCTTGTGTATGCAGAATTTTGGTAAATAAACAACAGGTATGCTGATTTAAACAAAAATTTTCCATCTGAGAAAGAAGACTTTGCAGACTTTGTTCTGCATCTACATCATAGCAAACCTTGCTGTTTTATGTACAGGCAGTACCACCCATCAGTCAGGATCAAGTTTCCTGCGACTTGTGTGTAACTCCTAAAAGTGAATGCTGTAACCTGAAGTAACATCATCGAGCTTTTGTGCGAGTCATGCAGCTGTCAGGTGGCTGAAACGCACTGCAGTTTATTCCTAGACCTAAGCTAACAAATCTATACCATAGCAAATACTTACCTTAACAGACTGCAGGATAAAAAGATCTCGCAGTAATTATTTATGCCACACACACATCTTTCTTTCTGGTAGGCACTGTGAGCTCACCAATTCCTGCAGCTTAACTACATAATGTTGCTTTAAATAAATCCACTGCGATCTCACTTACTGAAACAATAAAAAAAAAGGGAAGGTTTATATATAACCAGCTTCCCACTGCTGCCTCCTGTGCCGCTGGTTTTCCAGGCCCTCTCCTGTGCAAAGCACTGAGCAGTGTAAGCGGGAGCTGCATAATGTGAATATGGGCTGCTCTACGCTGAGGAACGAGTCCCACTTGTGGCATGTGACACACGGTCCTCGCATTGAACAGGAGCTGCGATGCTGCTTTTATATTCCTGGCAGCTGTCAATTGCTAAAACAGATTAGGGGATTGGGTTGGTTTTTTTTTTGTTGTTGTTTTTTTTAATTTGTACTGAAAATCTGTATTGCTTCCTTTCTCTCATGCCTTTAACTCTGAAGGAGAATAGTAACTATCTGCGTAGAGCCATATAATATCCATTTTTCACAAGATGATTACATTTCAGGTCATCTCTTCCTCTGTCTGATCCCAATACACCACCGTAACTCCTATTACAGGAATTTGCCCGTATATGTAAGCAGGACTATAAAAACTCAACTTCGAAAGCGTATCTACCGCCGAGGGAACATGGCGGTGAGTTCCCGGCTTGCCTCCAGCACCAGCCGGGGCGAACTGCTCCCCTCGCGGCGCCCCGCGGCCGCTGCGGCGGAGCTGCCCCAGCCGGGGCTGCCGCCGCCCCCTCAGCGCCCCTCACG
>QUSF01000005.1:10949245-11040420 GCA_003676055.1 Chloebia gouldiae | reverse complement strand
CGCCCAGCCCGCACCTTGGGGCCGCTGGAGCCGCTGCCCGCCCTGCGGGGCGCCGGGCGGTGCAGGGGGGAGCCGCGTCCGCCCTCCCTCCTCCCGTTTCCCGGCCCGCTGCGGGAAGGGATGCGGCGGGGGCGCGGGGCCGGGACGGGGCTCGCCCCGCCGCCGCTCCGCCGGCGCCGGCCGGCACGGAGCCCCCGCCTCCCCGGGCACCTGGCAGCGGCGCCGGCCGGCACCGCCGCGTCTCGCCGTGCCCTGTCCTTAGTGCCGGCGGAGAGAAGGGCAGCGGCCGCGGGTTGCGGTGTCGGCGCGCCGTGCCTGAGCCCGGGAGCAGCAGCCCCAGCCTGACCCGAATCTCATCAGTTACGAAACCTGCGCTGTAAGGTGGCTCTGTCCTCAGCGTGCTTCGCCCCTCCGCCTAGTTCGAGCTGTTTGCTGCAAGTTGAGTGAAACGCAACCTATTTCCAGAAGTCCTTCACATTTCTTTAAGTAGGAAAGATTTTATTTGATCATTCAGTATCCTGAGTCCCTTAGCGTCAATTTTAAAAATCCGAATTCCAACCATGCAAAGTAATTTTCTGTTTTCTTTACTGTTTAACCTGCTGGATTTCTTTGATTTGGTGAAAAGCATTGATTTGGTTTGCAACTTCAGAGGCAACAGGTTTCTTCTTGTTCTACAGCCTGCTAGTGACTGCAGTTTGCTGTGGCAAACCAAAGTAAATGTCTCAAGAAGTCTCTTATTTTTCTGAGACCTGGATGGAGTGTCTTGTAATGCATGTATTTTCTAGCTTTATATCTGTGGGATACAAACTTGATTATTTATCTTGAGCAACGGGGAAAGAGCTACTGGAGTTGTGGGAGAACTTACTTTCACAATAGTTTTTATTAAACAGCATAATTCCGGTGTTTGGGAGCACTTCCAATCAGTCAGATATTTTTGTTTGCCTTGAATATCTTAACAAAAAAGAGCTTAGGTTCATGTGAAAAATACCAGTTCAGTATGCTGTGCACTGGGACCTGTGATTTTGGGAAAAAAAAATAAAAGTGAAAATCTGGTGCTTTAGAAATGTCTGAGGATTTAAAAGCTGCTGCTAGAAGACTCCAAAATACATACATCAGTTATGTTTTGTAATTGGGCAAAGTCATTTATGTAAGGACTAACCTGCAAGGCTGAGGAAGCTAAGTGCTCTCTAATGCCCGTCTCCTGGGTGCCCACTGACGTGTACTGCAATATTGGATATTAGCCAGATAATTTATTCTGTGACAAGTAGTTGTCCCCAAGGGTTTTTAGAGTGACTGCTTTGAGGAATACTGCATACTGATTCTTCTGAGGCAATTTGCAAATACGCTGGCTTATTTTTACACTGTGTAAGTTTTATGAGGCTGATGCTTCAGTAAAGAGTATGCTTTTATTTCTTGTGCAGCAAGCTTATGTCCTATTGATTGGTACCCAGTCTGGAATATTTATTTAATATTACAAGGCTCTCCCTATAAAGCATGGGTAGTTTTCAGTAATTCATAACATACAACTAACTGTAAACCAGCCCCCCACAATTGTGTTAATCTACCTGTACAAGAATGCATTAGAAAAATATCTTGTAAGAACAATTATCAATTATCATTATCATACTTAAATATAACATGGTGGAGAAGTTTTACCATCCAGCATTTTATATAATTAGTAAATTTACTTGTGTAAATTTGTGACTGTAATTTGTTGGTTTTGAAATTGTGATTAATAATGTGATTGGTGATTCAGAAGTCGCCTCCTGTTAAGGAACAGGATAGCAGCATTTGAAACATGTGGGGGTAACTGTCTTGCAGAGTTGAAATCAAGGTATGCAAGGCCTGTGTTTGTAATTTAATTCTCTGGTCAGAGTAGGATATTTTTTGCAGGCTTTCAATACCTTACAGATGTAAGGGTGAGATGGAATTTTGGTGTGAAAAGAAGTATTTAAAGGCTTAACTTAAGACTTAACTGACAGGACTGATTAATGTGAAAGATAATGACCCTGACTTCTGGCTCATTGGCTCAGTTTCTTAAGAGTCTTAGATCACAGTGAGAAAGAACACAGTCATTCAGAAAGGGAACCCTTACAGAGCCTGATAAACCAGGATATGATATTTTATTTATAAAAAGCCAAGCCAGCCCGCAAACCTAGCTCACTTAACATACTCTAAAATGTCAGTTTTGTCACTGTTATTAATATGAGATTACTAGCTAAGATCTTTTCAGTACTTTGTACATGCATAACTGTAACTGACTCTTCATTTCTTTTGAAAGGTCTTGATCATTCTGACAAATCTATTGAAAATAATGCAGTAGGTCTAGGCAAGAACTATGCCTTAACATGTAACAATAGGAAACTAGACGTGTGTTAGAGGCTACCTACCTTCCCACTTCTTTTTCTTGTGCAAAAATTGAGAATGGTCTTGTTTTTAAATAGGAGACTTTCCCTCTTAGAGCTAGGGAGATGGGATGTGTCAGATATCAACTCCCTCAAGTTGTATGTGCAAGTCAAACCATTTTGGGTTCTATGCAAGGATAAGTTTATTTTTGGCCTGAAGTGTGGGGAAGGAAGAGTTTTCAACCCTGTCTTAGTGCTGCTGCAGTCCAGTTCCTGAGTAAATGCAACTATTCATGTCAGTCACTAAAATAAGTCTCAGGGTTGATGTGTTTATTAAGGTTTTCCAAGTTGCCTGGTTAGGCTGCTTCAGTGATGTCAGGATGCTGGGAGGTTCTAGCCCATGGAAATGTATCCTCTGTTTATTTCAGACTTGTAGATGCTGTTAGGGGTATCTTCTTCATTCATACTTGGTTATAATGATAATGCTTTGTGGTAATGGTTTTACCTATGGTGATAGCACTAGACATTTGATAAATATATATACACATATACTGCAGTTTGTCTGAAGTAAAGGTTATTCCTTTTGAAAAACGTGATTGAGAAATGGCATTACATTTATACTCTCCTACTTGGAACATGCTAAATCTTATCTAGCAAACCTTCATTACCCATAATGCTGTAAATCTGTGGAGAAAAACAGAGTATCAGAAAATAGCAATTATTTTTCTCTTTCCATTTACTTCTCAAATAGTGGTGGTGTTTTTAATCCTAGAGCAAAACACAGTGGCTTTGTAATTTAAAATAATTTTGTCTTTTCATATCTTTATGGTCAGTTGGACAGAATTACATACAACTGTATTTGTTGTATCACTATCTAAAAATCTTTAAGGTTTTCTTTTCAGAAATTTTAATTTCAATTTCTTTAAAATACAATGAAGCAACATTCTATAGAATAACTCGTTTTAGAAATTGATATTTGTAAAGTGTCTTGTGCATTTGTATTCATTAAAAACACTGTATTTTATATGGTAAATTTTACTTGCTGCTGGAAGAGAGATGTTGGGTTCTAACTTGTTAGTGATATATACTTTTTCTTTTCAAAGGTCATAATTTAAGTGATTGCTGTATTTTCAAATTTAAATTGATAAATGAACTCCACAACTCAACTGTGTCATAGTATTGCTATGAAATTATTGCTATGTTGGTTGATCATTACAACCAGCTGCGTCATGCTACAATGTTAACTATCATCCCACCATGTTAATTACAGTTACCAAGGGTGAAGAAGGTAGAAGAAAATTGAATAGACCATAAAACCAATCAGCTAAGAAGAGGAAGTTTGCACTGGTAGTACTTTTTACTCTGCTTTGCTGTGAGGTGTTCTCACATTGACCATCAAATGCGTTGCCTTCTTCATGTGGCAACTTTGGGCAGCTTGTGTTGGCTTCCCGGAGGAGTCTTTTGGAAGTATTTAAAGAGTATGTTTTTTCAACATTAGTGAAAACTAAACCTCTGTGTTTGGAAAGGAGATAGATTGAATATTAGGTCTCCATAGCAATTCAGTAATAGCCAGCATTAATTATCCCCTTGTCTGTTTTGGAGGTTTAAGGCTTCTCAAAAACAAACACTGCCGCTCAGTTAAACTCCATGCCAACTCTGTGCAGTACTGTTGTGAGCAGAACATTTCTGTATGGATCACAACTACATCTTTGTACAATCGAGTAAGACAAAGGCTCTTTTAAGAGGGATTCATCACGAGTTCTTTGTACTTCATTGTGGGATTACCATGTAAATATTTGGAAGGTTTTCATGCTTCCAGAGTGGAGTACCAGTACCTTTACTTTAGGAGGAGGAGGAGGACTTCTGTTCAACAAGGTTTTTGCAATGGACAAGAAGCCCTCATAGCTTATGGAAGATCCTAAATGTACTTTAGAGGAAGTCAGTATTTAGGATTGGACAGTGCAGTGCTCATGGTCCTTTCTATAACTCATGTTAACTCATTAGTTGTGAACAAAGGTTTGGTGGTCTTATTTCTTCAGTACTTTTTCATGGTTCAGGGTAAAAAAACCTTATTATTGGGTACAGCAGCTCTTTTACAACATACAAATGTCATGATCATGACATCAGGAGAAAGTGGAATTGAAAACATGAAAGATGAGCTGCTTCTTCTTTATGTTGCTTTAAGCCTAAGTTAAACCAAGATCTTGTAATAATGTAGAGCTACTTTTGCAAATAGGGCTTTGAATCTTTTCCATGTGCCAGCCTGTTAGCTGAAGCTGGCACTTCTAAAGTAGTGTCAGTCACTTTTTTCCATGAATTACTTTGTATGATTTAAGTTTTATGAATATGATGAAGGAGAAAAAATTTTGAAGTCTAGGAGGTCTGACAGCATAAGTATTTTGTACTTTCACCTGTAATTACTGCCTTTGAAATGAAGCTAATAAGGACTTGACTGCTCTTTTTTAAACTGTAAAATATGGGAAAGTATTAGGAATTTGTATTAATTTTAATTAATTAAGGAAATTTAAGGAGCTATCGAATTGTTCATAACTTTTAGATTGAATGTAACAAATTATAATAGGAAAGAATAATGGAAATCTTAATTTTTCCCTTCTTCTATGTTATAGACAAAGGCATCTAATTTTTATGTGGTTTTAATTCATTCTTGAGTATGGATTCCTGTTTTCTTTCACAGGATTACTTTTCCTATGGTCTGCTTTTGCTGCCTGTTTCTAGTGCCAAATACTTTTTGTGTCTGAAAGGCAGAGTCTACTAATCTCAAACTATTGTTAACACTGAACTCTTAAATGTCTCTTGGAAGGCATTAACTCGGAAGCTCTTTATATAGCTGACGTTTAGAAGTAAATGGTAATGTGCTTTTCCTTAGATTGCCCTCATAATCTAAAGTAAAGCTGATAACATTGTTTCATCTTATCTTTATCTCCTTTCTCTGAAGAATAATCTTTATTTTATATGCTGTAGGTTATTTAGTGGCTATGGATACCCAGTCTTCTCTTGTCTTTCCATTAAATCTTATTGGGATTGACTCTACCCATCTGTGCTTATTATAGTGTAGTACATAGAGCTTTGTAATACACAAATAGATGGTAACAGTAACAGAAACTGCATAGGCTATCTTGGCTTTGCAATCAGAAGGGAAAGATGCCTGAGAGATTTTGTAAGGAGTGGCAGAATGTAGAAAACAGTGGATTGAGCAGAACTGGAATATTTTTAGACTGATGCCATTAATCCTTTTTCCTATCTCCTCTGTTTCTATTAATTCATGGTAATTGAAGCATTTGATGTAACTTTCTGCAGAAAAGAGAAATGATAGCTTGGATTAGTCCATTTGCAAGCGTTGGTCAGTTTCTGAGTGTGACTCCTTTGAGTTGAAGCAGTCCTGTGTTGTTTCTGTGTCACGTCCATGTTGTTGTGACTCCTGCTGTGGCCACCCTGTCCCTGCACACCCTCCCTTCCCTGCAAGATATGCTGAAAGAAAAAAGAAAATCTTTCAGCAGCTGGTATGTTTTTTTTGGAATCTAGCTTTAGAGCAACTCCTATATATTAAAGCATAAGGAAGCTTTTATTCCAACTGCAGTATTTCTATCATTTTTTTTATCAGTATTGAAAAAGTAAAATAGCTTTAAAAAACTTTAGTAAAATAGCTGTAGTGTTGTTTTGTGTTAATGTTTCCTATGCTGACCTTTTAAAAATGTTTGACACTGATTTTTGAATGGTGTTTCTCATATTGCTTGTTGTTTTTCTATTATCATATTTGTCTTAACTTGACATATTTTAATGTCTTAGTAACTATTGAGCATTTCTTTTTCTGCACCTTAAAGTCCAGCTATGCCTAATGCTAAAAGTCTTGCCTGTTTGCTTTAGAAACAAGTACTATGTAGGCAATGCTAGCAAATGCTAACATAGGGGATTGCATTAAGAGTGTTTGTAATTTTCATATTTCTTGAAATTTTATTTCTGAAAGAGAAAAGTTAGTGGCTTGTTATATCAGTGATCAGACCTTCACTGGGAATTCTTACCTGATTTGGGCAATCTTTAGTTGTTTTTTAGTTATTTGTTATTTTTTAAATGGTTTTTCACTTCTTCTTTCCCATTTGACAATGATAGATGATAGTACGAAAAATTATGTAGGAATTAATGATGTACCTAAAAAAGGTGGTACAGTTTAAGGTAATAACCTTGGACAGGACACAAGGAGAGGTAGAATGAAATTATAACCCATGACAAAGCTTTTCACATTATGATGAAGATGTGATATCACTTCTCTATTGCTCTTTTTGCAAGTGGCTGCTTTAACAGATCATGATAAGAGAATGGGTTTAAAAGACTGAAATAATTCAAGCTTTTTGGTATTTTATTACTTCCAGAAAGTATTATCCTAATATATTGTTATTAAAGACCATCCAGTGCTTGATATTTTGCTGTAGAAAATTCTTATGTACTAATTTTTTATTTTCTCATGTGGTACAAATCATTGACTCAGAAGAGACTGCCAGTTTACAGCTTGTTCCGTATCTTTCTAAAAATGTCTGCAAGTCATCAAACAATTTTATGTAGTGCATTTCCTGCGGCCTATATGCAACTGAAAACAAACTCCTTTAACATTTTTGATCTTGCTCTTGATGATGGAATTCATTCCAGTTGTTAAATCTTTGTAGCATAGCAGTGAGAAGTACAGAACTTACTCCTTGTTATATGCTGCTGCATGTGAAAAATTATCTGTGTCATTAAAGCAGCAGGAAGTTATTAATATGAAGAGTGTGGGGATCTATATTTAATGATGCATATGTGTTTTGAGGATTTGGCAGGGCTTGTGTTGGTGACTGGGACATCCCTTCACGAGAGAGCCCAAGCAGTGATTCTTAGAAGTGAAAACAATAGATTGGTAGGTAAAGGAGCAGTCGCAATACTCCACTGTAGAAAGTGGCCTTCCAGCCTTTTGCAACAGAGTAAATTAACCACTTTAGTCAGATTTAGAAAGTCTGTGTCAAGCTCTGAGAACTATTTGTGTTCAAGTTCAGGGCCAGAGTAGACCATTGGATTTGACAATGTACTTGCCTGTGTATAGTGGCTTATTTACTTATATCCTCACAGATTATATTACACCCAAAAATTCTACTTTGGCAAAAGCATTTCAGGTTTCAGCAATGTTTGTGTGCTACTGGCACAGATTAAGATTTGCTCTCTAAGGCCTGCACTATGAGGGAATTAATTAGCTGCAGTATTCCCAGATGATCTAGGCAACAGATTTATGCTGTTTTGCAGAAGAATAAGGAAGAATACAATTTAAATTCATATTGGTCTCATCTAGAAGTGTTTCCTTTTTGGCCCATAGATGAAATGACTGGAATAAGTGCTTGATTTTTCTTATGCTAATTTGCTGTTTAAAAGAAATTCTGTTCTACCATCTTCATAGAATTTTCTTGTGTGCGTTGTCAATAAAAGCCAATTGCTTTTATGTGAAAAATCACAGTTGATGTTGGAATGCAAGCTAATTCAAATCTTAAGGAAGGTAGAGAAATGGCTTCAGAATTTTCATTAAGATAGCGACTAGGATACATACTTTAATCTGGTGTTCAAGTCCCTAAGCATATTAAGAAATAGGTAGGCAACCTTGTTTCCAACATCCAGGAACAGAAGACATGAATGTGAAGAGCTTCTACTTTACAAAGCCAGCAAAGAGTTGTCAGATTGCTCACTGTATTGCAAATAGTGCACAATAATTCATGTGTGAACTGGATTAAAGCACACTAAATGCATAACTATTTTTCTAAATCTTACTCAATCTAGCATTTCTCGCCTAAACTGTTAAACTGTTAAATTTTTCCTAGGTGTGCTTATTTTTAGGTGTATATATATATATATTTAATATATATATATTTATACACCTTGGTAGGCAGTTACAAGGTCCTGTTCTGCTCAACTCTGGTACTTGCCTGAGTGGACAGAATTTCTTTACACTATTAAGAAAAAGACTAAATTACATTAGAAAAAGAGGCAATTGGTTCCACGTGTGATATCCACTGATATTCATGGGCTCCTCAAAAGAAAATATCCTCTCAAAGCATGCAGGAATATATGCCCAAAACTGCCTTGTAGTTACTGTAAGTAATGTCTCAGCCAATTTAAGTGTAACATGATTATGAATCATGAGATTTCTCTCTGAGATCTGCAGATGTAGTCTCATAAAGATGGAGAGGGAGGGATATGCAGAAGTAGAATTAACTATGTAGATTTGTACTGATGGAATAAGATAGATGAATAGACCCTCAGAACATTTCAATGTTCTTCACAATTACTGAATATGGATTTATAAACTGGGTTTTACACAGTGATAGAATTGTGGTTTGGACAAAAGCTACCAACTCTTCTGTCTTGCATGCTTTTTACATATGGTGAATGTTTGCAATTCTTCTCTTTCCTTTTTTCATTCCTGTGTAAAAAGAATAGTTTCTTAGGGCATATGAAACTATAACTTTTTTCCTCTAAGTTTTCTAGATTTGGATTATAGCAGAGCGTCTATAAATAGAGGTCTGACATTTTTGAGTAACGTAAGTCATTGGAAGACAATGACAATTCTCCCCCAGAAGGTTCTAAAGTTTTAATATTATAGAGTTAATAATATAGAGTATTTGATGTCCAGCAGATGGAAAAGTTAAGCTGCTGTGTGGGGTGTTGTTTGGTTTGTTTTTTTTAATAAGTGAATGAGGCCATATGTGAGGGAGGGCACACACTGCTTATGCTAACTGGTACCTCAGATCAATAAAACTGTGAAGTGATTTTATGCTGTCTATCCCTCATTCTGAGGAGTAAAATACCTCAAAGAATATTTGAAGTATTTTATAGGTCTAACCTCACCATGTCTGCAGTTTTATCTTACCATTTGATATCCCATCGGTTGCAGATAATTTTGAATATATACTGAAGGTGACATGGGTTTAACAATGTTTGTGGTGTGCAGAATGACATAATTTTGAATTCATATCTCAGATTTGTGAGGCAGCTATATACAATCGTTTCCGCTCACTGACTGGAAGAACTATGTCTTTTTTTTACATTCCTATAAATATCACATAAGAAAAAGGGAAGTATTGCTACAAACATGTAGAGATTATCAAGAAAATGTTTGTTTGAACTCCAGTTTCTCCAAGAAAGGTGGGGGAAGTTATAAAAATAATATTTAAAGAAAATGTGAGAAATTATTCTGTGAAGCAAAGCTGATGTTGATTCTAACAGCGCTTATCTGATTGTAAAATGTGATAGCATCTTACATAGTCAAGGTTTTAAAAAGATCCTTCTTGTCAAACAGGTACTCTTTTAGCTGGAAAGTAAGGGGATCTTGAATTTTTTTGCTATTGGACTGTAGCTTTTCAGCCCAGTTTGAGTGTAGCTGGACTGTTCAAGAGCATGAACGCTGGGAGATAGTTTTCTCTAAAATACTGTAAATTGCTGTCAGACATTATTAATAATAAAAAGTTCATCTGGTTAGTAATATCTGTTTACTGCTGCTTCTTCTACAGATATCTGTGCTTTTTATTCTAATGCAGATAAAGGTTAGTAATTTGTGCCTGCTTAATTACCAAATACACAGATTCAACTCTTGTTTATTTATATCAGAAGGATTTTTTTTAAATTAAAAAAAAATTACTAATTGAAGCCAAAATTTCTATAGCTATAACATTTTTCATAGTATTTATGCAACTGAGTTATGTCAATGTGCATCATTCATTTATACTACAATAAAACAAATTTAATCTTGAAAATGAAGTAGATGTATTTTCGGATTTGACAAATTAATTTTTCAATTGTCTTAACTTAGGTAGCTGTACCCAAACAGCTTGCTCATTAGAGCAAAAAACCTGCCAAGAGTAATCAAGCATAGGGATGAAACAGAAGATGTTGTGATGTTTTATTTTATGTCTTGTATTGATCAAGAGAAGTGTTTGATTGAAGGAAAAGAAAATAATATTAATAATGCTGAATTAATTATAATTTCAAAGGGATGTGTAGTCAGCCAACCTTATAATATCTGAATTGTTAAAGGAAATGTTCAAATAGCATATTTTTAAGGAGTTTCTCAGGAAGTGAAACATTTCTCCTTGAAGATTTTCTCTTCTCTTTTCTCCATTTTATCAAATCTTCACTGGGTTTCTCTGGGGGAATGTTGTATTAGACTGGATCTGAACCTGGTTTGCAGGGAGTCTTGTCTAATTGAGGTCACTGAGGATATGTTTACTGATGTTTGCGAGAGGTGGAACTTTGCCAGTCTGCTTATTTGAAATCATTATTTGACATTTAAGTCTACAAAACAGACTTCTGGATGTATTTTGCATCTTTGAAAAATTGAAAGAAAGCAAACTTGAATTGGAGAACAAACTAAGTCATCCATCCAATAAGTCCTTTTCATTAGAAAAACCCCTCTAGTGGTATAAAGTAGTGTAAATACCAAGAGTATTGTGTGGGTTTTTTTTCCTTTTATTTTTCTTTTTGCTTTAATAGGTATAAGAGAATTACAAATTTATTGCAACTTATGGAGTACAATGGAAACATTGTTTCTTTATTTTGTTAAGTTACTATATTTGACTAGGGATTTTTTTTTTCCTTTTCAATAAATTATTTTCCTGAATAAATTGTTATTCTGCAACTCCTCCCCCTTGCCTCCCTTCTTCAGCTATATGCAAGGTGTGGGTACAAAAAATCATTCAGTTTCACTGACCTGAATCAAAGTATTCCATTTTGGCTAATTCATCTTCAAGTATTTCTGTTTGTGAATTTAAAGTCTGTGTCTGATTCATTTGCTGCATTGCTTCATGTAAGTGTAGGTGCCTCTGTGCTGCCTTTACATGCCCAGCTCCTGCAGTGAATTGCAGATTGTGTGATCACTCTGCTTTCCCCTTCTGCTGAATCACATGTTGCACTCTGCAAAACTGTACAGAAAGTCAAGTAAATTGGAGGGTGACAGTTATGAAGCAGAAATAAATAAAGTCAGACAAGCATAAAAAATCTGCACAGTGTATATATAGCAAGACAATATTTCTCAAGCAAGATTTTCATCTTGTGTCAGAAAGGCCATTTATATAGATAATAATACTGTTAAAAACAAAAGCTGAGTAACCTATTTTGTCAGAGGTATTAAAGCATCTGTTGCATGGCTTAATTCCGTGGAAAATCACAGGGTTGCTGGCAAAACAAAGTACTGGAATGGATTTACACAGTAGCTGTTTCTTTCATCTGGTACTAGAGTAGATTGATCATCTGGCATCGTTAATTCTTAGATGTCCCAAGTAAAGTATAAATCTGTAGGCAGAACAAGTCAAAACCAGGTTTAGGTAAGATATACAATTGTGTAATTATAACTACATTTTTTGAAGTCTGTATTTAATCTCTGTTCATATTATGGTATATCCTGCTTATTTTGCTCATCTTAAGTGAAATTCTGTTATACCTGTCTAGATTTATTTTCCTAAGAAGTTACTCAGTCATTTGATGTTTCTCACATTTGTATTTTTCCTCATCTTTATCGAGAAATCTACTAAACTATTGGTTATTTCCCTCCTTGACTTGGCAACACAATGGGTTTTTCATGTGTAAATACTTTTACTAAAATCAAAATATGTTGTCACTTTCCTTTTATGACATTGACCAGAAAATTAGAAATGAGGGTAGGATAAAATGAAAGTCAAAATTGTATTGCTCTTATATCAGCTGCAGGGATTTGCAGCAATTATTTTATCCATGTGGAGATTTCTTTGACCCTGGTCACAGTGATATATGTCCCTTTCTATTGAACCTTTACACCAGGTTCAAGTCCCTGGTCAATCCCAGAAATATCTCAAGTATTGCTTGGAGTCTCCAGGCAAGAACCAGTGATTTTATGCCCTTTCTACACCAGTTTATTTTTATGTATTTGGTATGACAGAACTGGAAAAGTGGGTGAAGGAAGAATTTCTCCCTTTTTCAATCTGGATCTAAGTCATGAAGGTCATTCCTGTTTTAAACAGTTAGACACATGAGATTATAAACTCTGAAACTGAAGGACAACAGTCCCAGCCATCATTGGGGCTGGACTTAGTGAGAATGTAAACTCCATCCTCCCTGAACCTGGATTGTTGGAAAGCTCAGCAGTACAGTTGCACTGTATGAGAAATAGAACATCTTATCTAAAAAACTTGAGTATCAATTCAGAATTCCAGATCTTATCACTTAGGTCATGAATTTGGAAGAATTTTTCTCTCATTCTATTTTTGTCCTTTCTGACAAGTAGACTGTATAAGTCTGGAAGTCTTCCTGCTTTCCTCCTGCAACTTCAGGTTTCTTAAAGAAGGATTTGAGTGAATGGTGTGCTTGCTGAAGTTAAGTATCTATAAAAAGAATCTGTTTCATTTGTGAGTATATTATATGAAATTTGACTGTGACTCTTAGATAATGCCTTCTTACTTTTCAAAATATAGGTGTTTTCATATTTTGTGGTGTTTTTTTTTTGTTTTTATTATTAATTTATAAGGAATTATGGACCTAATTTTTATTATAAACCAGGAGAGTTTGGCACAGAAAATGTCCTGTAAAAATTGTAGATTGTTCACTGGGACAAAGGTTTAAGAAGTAATCGAGTTAGAGGGGATTAAAAAGAGGTGAAGGGCTTTATTCCAATAGTGTAAAAGTAGTTAAGGCCTTGATCCCTTTTTTTTAGCTGTGTATTGCTGTTCTGAGTGATTTTTGGCTTGAGTTGTTAGGAAGAGGTATTTGTAATGACTGGCTGCCAAATAGATTTGTAGGAAAGGAAGGAATCCTGAAATCTTCAAATACTATATATTAGCTTTCTGAGAAAAGTTTGTGTTAAAAAAATAACACAAATATGAAATAATTACTCCATATATTGTCCTTTGATTTACTGTTTCTCACCTAGTTCTTTGTCATTGCTCAATTTGTGTTGTTTTCTTTCTATTTACTTTCTTGCACATAACAATTAAGTCAACATTCTTGGGAGAAAGCTTAAGAGCAAATTAGAGGGCTTTTAAAGAAAAATGGCTGGTTTATGATCACATGAGTATTGTTTCATGATTTCTTCTGAGAACAGAACAGCAAAATTTGTGAGCAAATATTCAGCCAAAGGCATTTAAGTACCCAGAGTTCTTACCCTGTGGATGTCTAGTTACCCTCTGTAGGCAGCCTACTATGTGTGTTTGTTTGGAGAAGTGGAATTTATGCGATTCTTTCACTAGATCAGCTTCCAAGTTAATTTCTAGGAGTCTGTATTTTACTACACTAAAAATAGCTTACTTATTTCCTTAAATCACTGATGAAAATAAGACTGAGTGCCAAGTCTTAATTTTCACAACAAAAAATTTTCAAACAGGTTAAGTGCATCCTGAAATATCTGTGATGAAATGGTCAGGTATAATGATTTGTTAATACAGCATTATAAAGGTTATAATATAAAGATTCAATGTTCAAGTCCAGTACCATTGACCAATACTGGGGTAGGTTGGTATCAGTCTTAGAGGGGATCTGACACTGGATTTCTCAGATGAACCAAACTGACAGTGCAGCCATCAATTTTTTTTTATATCCGAGGGGAGCACTTATGGAATGTAACTTGAATATCATGAACTATGGGCCTGGTGTCTTTTAGCAGCCAACTCCTGTAGTTTATGTGCTTGCATTCAGCTAGAGCTGCTGCTCTGAAAACACTATTCTGAAACGGATTTATATGTTTTTTGAGTATCTTGGGAAAGTTCTGTGTTGATAAGAAATTGTTTCAGGCTCTGTAGGGCTATTGATGAATTCAGCAGAAGATGAAAGTAGTTTTAAAATTGAACATGCGTAGAAAGCACTCAGTTTCTAGATGGAAAATAGCCTTATCCAGTGGGATTTCTGTATCATTTTCTTATAAAATGTGGACTTTTTGATGTAAAATTAATTATTTTCAACAAATCTGATGATTTTTGCTGAAATGTTTGAAACTGCAAACAGTCAATTTGTCTTCATTAAGATTTTTTTTTTGTAGGAAGTGAAGTTAGAGAAACATGTTATGGAAAGTTAGTTGCATGCTCATGGACTTGTATTAATTGTTGCATAGGACTGTCTGTGAGGAAAAAAAATCACTAGTACTGTTTAAATGTGAAAGGTTCTCATGGGTTATAGGGAATTCAAGGCAGAACTCTGACCAAAGAACAAAAATGGTGTACTCTATCAGACTATTGAAAAAAATCCCTCTAAAATAACTGCTGAAAAGCAAATGTGCAGTGTATTGCTATGTGTGGGGGCTGTTAGGCACTTGCAGTTCTTAACTGTTTCACAATACTACAGTTTATTTGTGGGCAGTGTGTTTCCTGGTGGTTTCTGTCAGTATCTTGCTGCCCCATATCACTGATTTGGAACAAAAATGTGATACTGCAGTGTGGTTTGACAATAGGCGTTGTATTACTTGATGGATTTTGGTGATATTTAGAGATGTGTGTGATTCTTAGTTTGTATTTTAAAAATACCCAAATGAACCCAAATGACTAAGCAACCAAAGAAGCAGCAACTTGCTGCATATAATTAAGTTTTCTTGTTATTAAGTTGGCATTTTGATTTCGTTGCTTGGTGAATAATTCTTTAGCATACCTAGTCTATTTTAAGGGACAAAATAAATATGCTCAATACTTTTGTTCTGGTTTTAAGGAGCAATTTCATGTACTTTACATCTTCATATATTTTACTGTTTGTTTTTATTGGTCTACTATGATTTTTTCATATCTTTGTGTCTTGTGTTTACTTTTGTGTTGCTTTATTAGATAACTAATGGAACAAAAGAAGCTGAGTGCTTCTCTAGGGGAAACAGGAAAATAAAATGTTGATATATATATTACAACAAGCACTAGAAGGATATTCACACTGATGTAAAATATTATAGCAGCAGTATGGTAATTTCTTCATAGCTGGATTTTTAAAGCCAATGTTAGGTGCTTTAGATTTATTTAGGTGCAAAACAGCAGGGAAAATAGGCGGCTGTTTGTAGGAGGAGCAAGGTTTTTTTTTTTTTGCGTGTGCGTATATATGCACTTGGTGGGGTTTTTGGTGTAAAATTCCTTTGACTGTAAACTGTAGGTCTGAGACACAGATAATCTCTTTTTTGGACTGCAAAAAAAAAAAAAAGATGGGGCTAGATGCCCATCTTTACGTCTTCTGTAGTTCTAATTACAGAGCTGAACTTGATGAAAGGGTGGTGTAGGCTCTTTCTATTGTATATATTGCCATATTTGATGTAGCATAAATTTAGTTTATAGGAAAAATAAATGCTTTTTTGTTTGGTTGGTTTTCTTGGGTTTTTTCTTTCTCTTGCAGTCAAAAATTCTAAGTTTGCATTGTTTTGCTTTAAAAGGACTCTTGCAAAAATGACTTGTTAAGTTTGTCATGTGTATTAAACTCTTGCCTCATATAGAAATATTTCATTTAAGTTGTGAATACCAAGAAGAGTTAAATCAGTTTGTGATAAATCAACAGCGCATTATCCTTTCTGTATCAATTATAGTGAGTAAAGAGAGAACCTTGGAATAACTTTTCTTTCCAAATGAAAATGGAAGATCTTACTAAAACTCTGTTATTTGCTTAAATAAAGTATTTGTCATCAGGGCATCTCTCACTCCTATTGGTTTTAATTTCTACTAAACACTTTTTCTATCAGCGATCAAAATACATCTTTGATTTTTATGGTGAAGAGTTACAGAAACAGGTAATATTTTTCTGAAGTAAGAGTAATCTTTTAAATTGAGTCCTGATTCTGAAATTGCTATCAACAACTGATACATATATATGATGATTAATGTAAAATAAGTAGGTATAGAGAGCAAATGCTTTAGCTGCTCCTTCTGGTATATCCCTGTGTAGAGACTAAAGGTGCATCCAGGTGGCAAAATGCTCTCAATGATGTGTGTAACAAGTGAGGCTATGGAGGTAGTAATAATGATAACATAGAAATAGCATAGCTCTAGTAATGCGGGCATTAAGCAAGCAAGTTTATACTATTTCTGAATGATGCCTAAAAAAGAAATATTTGCTCACACTTTCAGTGATTTTGGTATTTGAATTCAGTTTGCAGAGGTGATTTGAATGGATCTGTGTGGTACTTTGAACAAAATATGTAGTTTTACACAATTTGTGCAAAAGTGCTTAAGTGCCTTTGTGTAAAGTAGCTTAATATAAGCCTTATTTTTACCACCTCCAAGTGAAAACTTAATGCAGAACAAGTTAGCCAGCTTGCTTGTAGGCAGGAGTTAGTCCATTGAGCTTAGTTTTGAACAGCAACCACTGAACAATTGTATGTATTTTGGCTAGCAGGATATGTATTACTGCTGCTTTCCAAAACAGGTTCAGAGGCAATATTGTAAAAGTAGGTTGTTGGTGTGCAATTATTTGGAGGCAACTGAAAATCACTATTATTATTCAAAACATTCCAAATATATTTAGCCTATTCGTTGTTAAACCTGAAACTTGAAAAATTATTTCAGTTGTTGGTGTCTTATTTGTTTTTACTTGATAATTAAATTTTAATTCAAATGAAAATGAAAAAGAAAAGAAAGCTTTTAAAAGAACTTATTTGACATATTAACTGGGAGAGTGGTGAGGCCCTGGAAAATGCTGCCCGGAGCAGCTGTGGATGCCTCATCCCTGGAAATGTTCAATGCTATGCTGGCCCGGGCTTTGAGTAACCTCTTCTAAATAAAGGTTCTGCAGCCATGGCAGGAGAGTTAGACCCAGTGATCTTTAAGATTTCTTGCATCTCAAAACATCCTATGCTTCTATGATATCTTCTACTTTTTGAGTGTTTCAGCAACCTTTTAAAAAATCTGACTGGAATAGGAAGTATTAACTTTAGATCCTGATACCTCAGTCTCTTATGAGGTTCATTTAACTTTGATACTCTTACCAGTTTTCTTTTTGATGCTCTTCAAATGTCACTTGTTTTAAATAAGTGTGAAAGAAGTTACAAGTAGGTTTAGTTGCATCTTCCTATTTTCTCCAGCAAAACTAGAAAAAATGTAGTATTTATATGGAATCAGAAACTGTATTTTGTTTAAAACCTCCAGTGCCATTTCATTGCAGTGATTTAAAATTAATAGATTACGATATTCCTTACAGAGAACAGTTTATCCACTAATGCCACGTAGCAAAGTAGTTTTAGAGCACAGTAGCTTTTATTCTAAAGTCTGACTCCTTTTTTATTCAAAATGAATGTACCCTCTGGGATTGGATTTGTGACTTCTCCTGTATTATGGTAGCCTGAAGATGAGCTCTCTAGTTCTTGGCAAGTCCTAAGCTCTTTTTTCAGAGTTTTTGTCATACAGAGCTGTGACCATCTGGTGGTAGATGTCTTATTTTTTCCTTCTGCTTAGTGAACCTAAATATTCTCTAATCCTATTGAGAGTAAATAACTCTGTTCTGGAGAGCCCTGGCAATACTTTTCATCTGGATAGAATGTTTCTAACAGCGTCCTGGAAAGAAAGCTTACTTAATCAGTATTGTTAAGATGAACTCCAGTTCAATTTTACTTTTGTGTCTTCTGTCAGTGGCCAGTTTCTTATTCTTGGTTATTATACATCTAGATTAATCTGACATCTAAACAAAAGATTGCTTTTGACTCTGTGTGTATGTTTTTCTTGTAGAGTGTGTATATGTTCAAAAAGAAAATGGTCTTTTTTTCTATTTTATATTTTGAAAAACATTAGAAAGTCCTATAGAATGGATGGGAAACAATGCCACATTTCTCCTGAAAGGAAAGATTAGACAGTTTCAAAAGGTTACTTATTAAAAAAAGATATTTTATGCTACAATTAATGTGACTGTGAAGAAACCTTGAATCAGGACTACTACTATCCCCTGGATACTGGTTAGATTGTCATATTACATAATTGTGTGAAGAAAAGCCAGGCAGGTATTCTGGGGCATTCCCCACTCTTCCATTCCCATAAACTTCTAACAGTAGCTTGTATTGCTGGCAAGTGTCTTGTAATCCTTTTTGCATGTATGAAAGATACACCTGGAAAGGGAGGGCTTTGTGTAACTTTTGTGTTCCAAAATCTTGTCTTTCATAACAAAAAATCTGTCCATTTACTCCACCATGTACTTAAGTATCAAAACTACTTAAGATAAAAAAGCAAAAGCCACAGAGGCATAATGCAGCATTTCAGAATGATACAAAGGCACTTCAGAGCAGCTGGTAATATTACAGGCTTTATCAGCATTGCATCAGTTCTTTGCTTCATAAATCTTTCACTACACAAATCAAATACTCAGATATTTGACAAAAGTGATGTAAGGGAAAAGATGTTGCAAATCTCCATTACAGTTAAAATGACTGCAACTAACGAGGGCAATTTCATCATTCTATCCACAGTTCCCAAATTCATCTAGAAAACCAGTTATTGAGAAAGACTGTAATTTTGAGGCCATGCTCATTGTAGGCTGTTTCAGACTAAGTAGTTGGTTCAGATGCAAGAATACATCTTACTGCCCAAGTCACTGGAATTTTTTTGGGGACTGTTAGTTGTTTTTTTTCCCCCTACTTAATTGAGCATAGAAGTTCCCCCTTTACTTGGCTTTATTACACAGAATACGCAAGCAGATATTTACAGATTTTGCTTTAGCTGGTAGGCAGTCACTAGAGGGTAATATATTCTCATATCGCTTTTGGTCTTTCCAAATTCTCAGGCAGCTGCCTCTGTGCATGCTTATTTAGCATGTTAGGCAGAATTGGCAGCTTTTTGAATGTTTGCAATCAGAATACTTTTTTTGGATGTTGCAATAATGGGGCTGCAGCACTGCCTGAAATCTTCATTGGAATAAATTGTTAATGTCAATGCTGTTGGCAAATAAAGCCTGTATTTTCAGAAAACTCTTGAATTCTTGAGTTCTTTTAAATTTTCATATACTCGAAACTCTTTGTGCAAAAGAAAGCCCCTTTGAGAATCTACCAGGCTAATTGCTTGCACAGAAGGATGACATTAATCTTGGATTTGATGAGAAGTGTGTGGTTGAGGCATGTGGTTGTTTCAGACTTGCAATTTGGGGAGAAGAAAATGGAAAGGAATTTTTTTTTAAGTAGCTTGGCCTCCTATTGCATACTGGTCAACTTGATGTGTTGCTGCTCAGACTCACAGAGAACTACATATTCTCAAATAATGCTTATCTGAATAAGTGCTGTCTAGAACCAAAAGCTGTGAAATTTTTAATGTGGTATTTCTGTTCAGCAGTCAGACCTGATCTTCTACAGAATCTGAAATGGTTTCTTATTTCATTTGACAACTTAGTAACTACAGACTATTTTGGGTTTGTTCTGTTCCGCTGTTTTTTCATCAATCTCTTGTGAGAAATAGTCTCAAAGATTCTACTGAATCAAATTCTCTACACTTAGAAGTGCATGGTGATAATAATTTGATTTTTAGTGGTAGTTGTCACTTACCTATAAAGACAAATTCACAAGTGCTTTTGAGAAACTCCAGTATTTTTTTCTGGAGTTCTTTTTTATCCTCTGATTTATGAATTCTAGTGACATAAATCAGTTTGTTACTCTGTCCTTCAAAACTCTCTGCCCTCCATTTGCACCTTTTTATCTTCCCAGGAGATATAAAAAGTTACATTCTGTTAGTTTTTAAAATATCTTAAACCTTGGTTAATGAGTGGATCTGTACAAGTGGGTTGGTAGACACTCAGAGGTGTGTAGCTGGAAACTGTAGAAGGAATACCAAGTTAACTGCTGCAGTTGTGTGCAAAAAATATATGAGGGCTTAGATGAAGAACTGTAAAAGTAATTGTAACATACCTTCTGCCTTCCAATGACACTGATCCCAAAATGCATCCTTGTCTAACATAGCCAGCCTTGGAATTGGCCACCAGAGGGCAAAACTAAGTGTGTATGCTCCCCACTTCTATATGTTCTTGAAAATCAGCTGCAATTCTTCATGTCAATGTTATTAGATATTTTTCTCTCTACATTAATGGTAAACAGTTTTTAAAGAAAATACTCTTTTTCACTGAAGAGGTCGTCTTGTCTTGGCTTATTGTGTAGCAACAATAACCTGAAAAACCAACTTTGAGACACAATGTTTCATAGGAATGATGTAAAACATCACCAGGCTAGTTTTACATCTTACTGCTGGATGGGTTTTGATAACATGTGCAAGCAGAAGATCATCTGTGAGTCTTTTGCTTCTTCTCATGATCTGAAAGAGCATTAATCAGTATTAGGCTATTAAAGAAGCTCTTGTTTACGGTAGGAAGTCTTCAGTCATATAAGCTTGGGCATAACTATTCTGAAGTCCATTTCCCTGGTGCTACAGCCACTGACATTTTTCTTCTATGTTTAAAACAAGATAAAATTTTGTTCTATAACTCAAAGAGGTTCCAGGAGTTTCCTTTTACACGTGCATAGAACTTTGTTATTTACATTCCCTTTAAAGTAAACCACTTTACTGGACAAAACTGCACAAAAATTTTGCTCAGGCAGGTACTGAATTCACACTGAATTCACACTGAATGAACGATGATGCATCTCAATGTTCATACATTTTTAGGTCAGTAGAAATAGAGACCGGGTGGATTTCTTTGGAGAATTATGTATGAAATTAAAATATAGAAAGAATAAATAAAACCATCTACTCTAAACCTTTCAACTGCTTAATAAGCAGGGAACTGATTATAGTCACGAAATTCAGTGGCTTATATTCTCTCGCTGTGTACTGATGGATACATCTTAATCTTAATTTGTCTTTCTGTGAAAGAATATCTTTCCTATTTGACAAATTATGGCTGTCAGATGAAATAGTATATGTAATGAAATGCATATCTCATTGGATGGGAATGGTACAATGATTTAATTTGGTGTTTGTTTTCATGGTGATTTTAGAATGTGGGTGAGTGCATTCCTGGTATTTATCAATACCAAGCTATGATGTGGTGTGTTACTGTTTAAATTTGGGCTTCTTGGCCATGGTTAGTTTTGTTTTGTAGAAGTTCCAATATGGCCTGGATCAAACCACTGTGAAACTGGATGAGATGTTACAGGATAGAAAGAAATGCTTTGACATTTTAGGTTCTGTATAGAGTAACCTTGATTTATAGAAATAGTGGGTTTATTGCCCTCATGTGCAAGACAGTAATTAATTATGTTTATCATAACACTTTTCTGTTATTCTTTGTAAACATTTATGTTTACATGATATGTTGTAATAGAATTTAAAATATATTATATTTACAATGCAATATTTCTGTAATGTCTGTCAGAGGAAGATTTTGAACCTCTACATCTGTATACAGCTACCTACTAACATGAGTTGTAGTAAAAGACTATTTTCATTAGTGGCAGTTTGATGTATTTTCCACAGCATCTTGGCCATATCCGTTGTATTTCACAAAGGTTTTCTCTTGAAAGATTGAGTGGGTAAGATGAATGTGTCATTGTGTGGAGGTATGTCTCTGAGTCATTAAAAAATCCAAGAAAACACAAAAAATACTAGAAATTCTCTTAAAGCAGGAAAGTGGCAAGCTTTAAATACTTGCTTGTGCTTCATCTCTTTGGTGGATGAAACAGCTTTAAGACTGATTTGATACATTTAATGCTTGTCTTTTCAATTAAAACACAGCATGTAAAGAGTCAAAATCCTCTTTATTATTTTGGTAAATCTGTATGTGTAATACAGTATATTTTGTTCCTTTTTTTTTTTTTTTCCAAAATACTCCATATTCAATACATACTTTTTATTAAAATGTTTGAAGTTTAAAAAAATAATTCTTGGGAGTGTTCTTTCAGAATATCTAAAAAAGGGCTTTGAAGTTTCTGTGTAGCAGGCAGCCTTTCATTGTAGAAAAGAATTGATGACATTACAATTGGAACAATAGTATGCATTGATTTTCATAACATCATAATAATAATGTGGGAAATAATTTTATAATACCTTAATACAAAATTGGTTATTTCAAGGAAAAAAAATCAAGTCCTATTGTAGCACAATTTCCTATTTAAAACTCAAATGGTGTTTCTGGCATGTGCAACTGGAAGAGGCATACCTGTGATCTTACATGAGACTCTTCCCTGACTGAATATTAAAATGTTTTCAAATTAATTTAGAAGTTGTTTTTATGACATTTCTACCAACTCTTGTCCAGTTTAAACTCTTATCTGTACTATTAATGAACATTTCTTTTCCCTCTCTTATCCCTCAGACTTGACCTACCTGATCATGCTCTTGAACAAATGCAGGGGTATCTACTCCAAATGACTCCTGGAGAGAAGTTTTGGTAAAAGTGATGTAAAAATAGCAACTTGATGCATTTATTAGTGTATTACGTACATTTCTTGAACAGGGTGTAGTGAACAACTCTAAAGGAGGTGATTCATGACTCATCAAATGAATTATTGCAACAAAATGAATTCCTCAGAAATGTTGTGTTCACACAGTAACAGAGGGTTTTCAGATACATCAGAAAAGCTGATATAGATGGCTTTCCTTCCTCTGCCTTTTCTGTTCCAAATAAAACTTCTTGCTGCCTCTGCATGAGATGGGTGACAATTCAAGGATGGAACATAGGAAAGAAAAAATGTCTTTTCAATAATTGGGTTCCTTATGAACTTCAAAACAGGCTGAGATAAATTGTTGACAGCTTGAACCTTAATGACATAGAATGCATAGTTGCTTTGTCTTCTTTTACAACTAATCTTGTACTTCTATCATTATGAACATGTGTTGTATATTTAATTATGTGATCCTGCATTTTTGAAAGCAGTTTTGCTTGTTTATTTAACAAACTGCCTTACTTTCAAGGTTCTTTTTATTATTATTGTTTTCGTAATGTGCACTTAGTGAATTATAGACTGCACCTTAATGAAGTAATTATTGAGGGAAGAGCAGTCTGCTTCCACTGTATAATTGTCTTTTGCTGGGTAATGCGATCAGATTTGTAGTTACACTCACTCAGATTTTGTGTCTCTTCTCTTGGGTCTTTTAAGTGGATTGTTCTAAAAAGAAACCAGTTGGTCTATTTGATCATGTAAATACTGTGGGGGTTTAAATTTTAAGACATTTTAGAGGAAAAAACACTATAATGCCTTCACTGATAGACAGATCCACAGAGGCCTGTAGCTTTTTGTGATGCTGGCTATTAGCAGTCTGCTTTGTAGTTCTTCAACATTTGAATTAAATCTTGAGTTTTTCAGGAGTCGGTTATGATCTTGGCTTCTAATAAAACTTATTTGAACTTTATCCACCTGGAAGATAGTGTCTGAAGTAACTGTATCAATGTCTCTGGGATGTTTTCTACAGATGTACCAGAGTTGACAGAAGAAATGTGATAAATTTTTCTTTAAGTTATAGAAGATTAAGGCTGTTTGGAACCCATATGTTCAGTGCATATATCAAACATTAGATATATCTGTAAAATTTAGATTTTAATAAGATTGCAGGCAAACTGCTATATTTTAGTTCTCTGCTTTAGTATTTCTCTCATAATCAAATAAGCTTTAAGGAATAGGTAAAGTGTATGGCATATATATGACACTGATTTTAACATAGCTATCCTGATGGACTTGAACTGTATGTCTTGCTCATATATTTATAACTTTGTATGAAATGTGTTTGAAACATGCAGTGTTTACTTGCAGAAGGGAAGCCAGTGTTACACAGCTATAGAGATGTTAAGCTAGCCATTGGCTTGCCCTTTGTATTTTATCTTGCTCTGTTGTCTACAGTCTCCTTTTTTTTAGCATAAAAATATAGAGAAAATGAAAAATTGTACATGGTCAGCAACCCAGTGATCCTAAAAAGAAAGTCTCACACATCTGTATTAATGACTTTTTTATATTAAATATGTGAGGGAAAATAAAATAAGTCCAGCTCAATATCTCTAATTCAGCAGCTCATGTCTGATAGTTGGCAATAACAAGCAACCAAAATAGCAGATAAAAGCATCAATGTAGTTATGGAGCCTTCTTCTTTAAAAAAAAAAATATCTCTGAAAATCTGTACTGCTACAGTATCTTCATGTATTTCTGTAGTGTGCTATAGCTGATCCCCTTTTTAGTGTTCTGTTTAGCCATTCATGGCTGTAGGTGCAGCTTTGAGTGCAAATTACTGTCCTTCTGGTGGGATAATGGTTTTATTTTGTATTCCAGACCTTGTCCTGTATGGATATTTAAAAAATGAAGAACAACATTCTATTTAACTGAATTACATGAACCATATATAATCTGTGTTTTCATAGAATTTGACCAGGAGCTGACTTGACCTTCTGGTTAAAACAGATCTTAAGATACTTTTGAGTCAAAAGGATTTCACCAGCTATGATTACATCCTTTGGCTTCTACTTTAACGAGGAAGAAAAATTATCTTGGATATTTTTGATGTTGATTTTCAACAGTTAACCAACACACATTTGCATCCAATAATGAAGGAAAGACATAATTAGATTTGTAGTTTAGTCTTTATATAAAGTTACTCCTGCTGTCTTTAAGCTTGACCATATATTTATATATTTTTTTTTCTTTCTTAATCAGTTATTTTGGATTCCCTAGCACTGGATTTGTACCTGTGTCTGTCAGTGATCCCCTTTCCACTTCTGAAACCTTAAGATTAGTTGTCTTTTCCTCTAACACTAAAGGGTGTTTTAACTAGTGGCTGTAGGATTGCTGCTATTTGGAAAACAGTGATAATCTTAAGAAATCTGAGTTGTCACTTACATTGCTTGTTGGGGTTTTGTTGTGTACCAGTATAATAATTCTAGCATTTCTTTCCAAGCTACAATCAATTCTGCAGTTCTGCAGTTCTGTTTTTTTCTTTCCCTCTGGTTAACATCTCCTTTAGTTTGTTAGATGCAGTGCTTACAAATTAGGAGGTACTGCAGTACTTACAAACTGTGAAGGTGTTTTAGTTTTATCAGTGCTGTTTCCTCATCAGATTATCTGAAAGAAAAAGTATAAAACAGCAATTTACCAGAGAGTTTGTTAACTGAATACTTAGCTCTTCATATCATACCTTCATGTAATTCTTGTGTAGTCTGTCCTCTAATCTTTTGCCTTCCCTAAAGAATAATGTTATGGTGCATATTTCAGAGTGAACTTGATAGTCACATGGAACTTAGCTCTTATTAGGCACTACAATGGTACTTTGCTTGCCACCTTGTTTTGTTTGGAAATTTATCTTAAGCAAAAAACTGAATTGTGGTAGTCATACTGAATTTAGAGCTAGGTATTTTTTATAAGATAGGCTCTTCTGTACATTATCTTGGCATCAGATTTAACTAGAATGAACTGATGTATTGATACTACAAAAAAACAGGAGAGACATAGAGAAATTCAGGTTTGAAAGACAAATGAGTATCTCCAGAAACACGTTCTGACATGGGTTGGTCCATCTTATTCAAAGGCAAATTGCAGACTTTCATCAAAAGTATTTGAGATAGAACAATTTTATACAGTGATCTACATTTTTAAGCAGCTAAGTATTACTTGTTTTATTCACAAATCACTGATCTTCAAAAAATTAACATCAATGAAGATGCAATTTTCTGAAAATTTAGACAACAGTCAATGCAGAGGGGAAGGAGAAAAAGTAAACTACAAAAGTGATTAGTAAAGGTCTTATTGAATTCATTTTAGAGGAATCTACAATACTGAGGCCATTGAAAAAACCTTAGTAGATATTATCGGTCCCCAGTGATCATATAGTATAATTGTGAGTTGGTGAAATGTGGAAAGATTGTGGTTAGAAATCTTAATGGTACCTTGTGTTTCAGAATACACAGGCTTCAAATAGGAGACAAGAAAATTTTATGATTGTGCAGATCACCTGCAGTTCCAAAATTAATATTCTACACTTCTATTTTTTAGTTTTTCTGTCTCTTTGAAGAGGATTTATATAAATGAAACAAACCTATGACACACAGTTTTCATGTGTGACTTCCATGTAATTTGCAGGATGAGCATGTGAAGGATATTTGTGGAGTGTGATCAATAATTCTGGATTTATATCATGTTTAGGTTTAATGTGGACATAACTGAAGCTGATGTTATGGAACTGTCTTATTATAGATAATGATTTAAAATATAGATATAATTTGGCAGATGTGATGGCAAAATGGAATGTGTGGGCACGTGCCAGAGCTTTGTCACTCTTCAGTGAGCATATGGATTTTTCTGGTTAATCTTTCTGATACATTTTTATCATCTAGTGAAAAATGTTTGCATTGTGGGTATATATTTCAATCCAGAATGCTACATTTATAAAAAAGAGTCAGATTTAGTCATTGAAGTATACTGCTACTTGTTTACTTTGAAAGCAGAGTGGGGCAATTGTGTCACCTTTAACATTATGAAGTTTCTTTGAGGTCTTCAAAGCTTATGTGGGTGTCTTGCCAGTGTGTGATCTTTAAAGGAAGCATCAAATATTCTGTACTTGAACCTTACACTGCTAAAAGTTCAGGAAGAAACAGTTTTTCTCTGACTCTTTGAATGTTGCAAATAGCTACTTTCAATTTCAACTTTATCATATGCTTGTAGACTGGGGATCATTGGGTTTTCTTTCCATTCTAAGTGTCATTATTCTTTACCTTCAAAAAAACCTGTCTGATTGTAGTGTCTTTTAAAATAATTTTTCCCCCTCTCTACTTTTATTTCTCTTTTTACAGGAGACAAATGATTGTAGGAAAAAGGCTTTTTCATACATGAATCACCTTTTTTTTCATCCCAGCTAACTGAGCTTGTGTACCGTACAGACTATGCAGGTAGTAACCTGTGTAACATACCACTGTAACATCAAAAGACTTAAAACAGGAAGAAGTTAGTTTCTGATCTGATCCATTCTTTATTTAAGATGTACGCTATATTTCGGATTATTAATTTAGATGCAGTCTATACTTTATTGTTTAGGCTTGAATTAAATAAATGATCTTCATAAGTATTGTTTGGAAGAAAAGGCATATTGTGCTTACCCATGCAATAATTACCTGTGTTTGAAATGGGCAGGCTGATGACGTACACTGATAGCAGTACATGGACACTTTGGACTTGCAGCTTCCAAACGTGGACTCGGAGAATGGAGCAGTACATTCTGCTGTATGAGAATGAACTCCATCCCAGCCAGACTCAAGCCTGCTGCCAGTTCCTATTTGCATGGCTTCTGTCTTTAATTACTTTCATTCTGTCTTGCTGGAGCTCTGCCTCCTCTTTGCTTCTCCCGTGTTAGCTTTCATTGCTGTCCTGCAATGAAGCCTGTCTCTTGTGAGAGACAAGACATTCACAAAATTTGTCTTTGCTCTGTATATAAGAGCACTTTTCAAACTTTGATTTGCTACTATAATCACACATTGTTCATAAATTGTGAAAGTCAGAGGTAGCTGCTTCTCTCAGACTCCCATTTTGCTTCTAATTTAGAAGCATTCCATGATGAATTAGTGCTGAAGTACTCCCCCACATATATGCCTCTCTTCAGGACACTTACACACTTCATCAGTGTAGACTGAGTTGAGTACTTAATCTTCTGTCCCACTCAGTTTGCATTACTGTTTTTTTTTTAATTTTTTTTCTTTTAGTCTGTTTTCTGTCTTTTTAACCACAGAAGCTGCAGTCAAGGCAGATAACCTATTAATTCTGTACGTATTGAAACAGATGTGTGAAACTTGTTTTTTGATGAAGTTAATTATAGTTTAATCCTTAAAAAATATTATTGTCCTTGCCCTGATTCAAAATCAGTACTTGATTTGGCAAACAGACAAAACAAAGGATGACTCAGACATTTTAGAATCCTAATGAGACCAACTATCAAAGAGATGCTATGAGATGTGGTATTTCTTAATGGAAACATGCTGAATGCTTGAAATTGTTGACTTGAGAATGGTTGGCTTTACTCTTCATGGGGTTTTAAATTATGGTGTTGGGTAAGGTATGCATGAAAACTTCAAGATGTAATGAGTTTGGGTTTTTTTAAAGATATGTATCAACATGCAACATGGGCACTGTTGGATGTTCACACTCATTATTGCACATCAGGAGTTTTGGAGGGGACTTTTGTTTTTTTGTGGACTTGGCAGATTCTTGCTTTACATAAACTTTGATGTTACAGAAATTGTAATTTGCTGTAATTAATAACATGTTGCAGAGTTGTGTACCTGAACAGCTTGGAGAATTGATACTTTCCAGTTACTTGTATTAAGGGTGCTATGTGCCCTGGCTCTTTGCCAGGAATCCTGTTAAAATTGCAATATTTGGAAGGCTTTATACTTTTTCATTGTTAGATGTGTTTCTTGTGTCACTATTGATTAATTTGGATTTTAGTTGCTGTTTGTCAGTGAACTGAAAACACTGGAGACCTAAGACTTTTGTTTATAACATTTGTTACAATACAACACTGTTTAAATTATGTTTAAGCATTCTTTTGCATTTTCTCTCTCTTTTCACTCGGTTGTAACCTTGTGGGATAATTCCATGGAATAAAGGAGAGAGCACAAAACAGTGGAAACTTCTAATTAACTTTGAGTAGTGTTACTTCTGTAAGAAGTTCAGTTAGTATACATTCAGAATTCAGGTAATGAGTTACAGGACATTCCCATTACTAATTGGAACCAGCTGACCAAAAAGAAAGTCAAATCATGTGTTAGCAACTGTTAGAAAATAACAGAAAACAAATTAGAAGATGTGATTAAGCTCCTGTTGTCATTCCCCCTTTTACTCCTCAAGATACAGTATAGAATTAGAGTAAATATTAAAAAGAGGAAAATAAGTGATAAAGGGGTATCACAAAGTAGATTTTCATTAAAAAACCCCTTAATATTAGAGGACTCTGACAGGGAGATGGAATGGTAATGAGAGGATGTTGCTTTGCTTTCTTTCTCTAAAGACCTCTATCTTTGTTTGTTGCTCAGGCATGCAGTGGCATACATTCTAAAACCAGAAACATATCGATGGAAGTATTTAAATGCACAGGAACTCTAGTGGCATAAATACAAGGTGGAGTCACTTAAAAATTTAAAGCCACAGAGAGAAGAATACTTTTAACAAAGAAAGTGGAAAAGTCTGTGTACCAGAAGTAATGGAAACATTGGTGGGTTCTCAGTCATGTGGGTGACCATGAATTTTGAGAGCAGAAAGAGGTACTTCCTTGAAGTTGAATTTCATTCAATGTCATTGAATTTCACTTTCACAGGAGGAACCGTTAGGGTCACAAGAAAACTGAAAAATTTATTTTCCACAGCTTATGCCAGTCCTAGCAAACATACAAGCTGGGTGAATCTTTTATTTTGTCTACTTCCAAAACCTATACTAGTGACCAAAAAGAACTCTGAAAAACAGGGGGTGACTTCACTTGTTTGAAATGTATTGCTAAAACAATTATTTTATAATAACAGTCAAGACAAAAATCATATATAGTTCATTTTGTAATTGTCCTTGGTACTGGATGAAAATCAAGATGGCAATTAAACAAAATTCACCTCATCAAAAAAATAGAAACAAAACTAAGGAAAAAACCGAAACCTGTCACGATCTTTTTCTTTACCTTTTGTTGTCTTCACTTCCACTCATTCTGGTTTTCCTACTTTTGTCTGAGTTCTAAAAAAAATCTGCAGATCAGTATTGCACAACCAGCACTTCTGTTAATGAACTGGGATTTATCAGCCCTGTTCTGAGTACTTCCAGTCTCCCATATTTATCACTGTACATATTTATCACTATTCTATGAATAGAACTATTGTGGTAGGTTTTATTAATTGAGATGGGCTGGAGACATAAGTATGGAATATCACTACTGCAGCACTTTTCTTTGAGGAGCTGCTGACAAAACCACCAGCTGGTGACTGGTATAGATAAGAAGGACTTGTTCTATGAGTGTGGATTGCTTTGTCCTTATCATTGAGATCTCAGTATCTTTCAGGACTTTCATAATATGGCACAAGTAGGGCTTGAGATGTGATTATTTTTTGATTTCACTCAGTGAGGTTTTAAACTGTATTTTTGCAGTACTTACTTTTTCTAGTTTCTGATGAATATCTTTTTCTTTCCTGGTAAGGTATGGCCAGACAGTGGATATTACATTTTAGAAAGGCAACCAACAGTGCCTTTAAAATTCTGTTGTTCTTACTTATTTTACAAGATACTAAAGAAGGACCAAAACAGAAATAACCCTGAGGAACAGTCTTCTAGGATACTCTGTGCACTACAAAAACAGACTGAGCATGAGCACTGGAGTTCACTGCAGAGGGGTGGAAGAACTGATACTTGGCATAAATTATATAAGTTGCCTAAAGAATTAATTTCTTCCTGGTATATTTGTTGGAAATAGATGCAGTAACAGAATGAGTAATTGCCATTATCAGTCAAAGCATGAACATTTTATTCAAAATATTCAAAGGAAATTTCACCCAAGCCTTAAGATGCTTGAAACTTTCAGATTTACAGTATACTTTCAGATGTACAGTAAGCTGAATTGACAGAAGAGAAGCCAGCTGGCAGAAAGGAGCTGAGCGTGTGAAGTGTAAAATTGCTTTGTTTTGGAGTAATTTTATTGATACCAGTGTTTAAAATAATATTTTTCCCCTTTCGATTTGCTTTCTTCCTTTTGGTTTGAATGAGCTTGGATCATGTGTGGCCATAATTTCTCCTTTCTGAAATGCACTTGGAGGATTTTGTGGAAATAATAGGCTACAAATCTTGTGTTATTTTGTCATGTTGATTCATACCTGCATGGTGGTGTATGTAGGAGAGCTTATGCTTGAAGTTGTCTCCTTATAATGGAGATGGTGTGGAGTATTTAAGACTGGTCAATGACTTATTTAGAATCAGGGATAGGAAAAGGTTGGAAAAGATCCTTAAGATCATCAAGTCTAACAGTAAAAGTATTACTATTGAATTATTCTGATCCTTCTCTGGTAAAGCAGGAATAAAGCAGTTCTGAGTTAGATCAGTGGTGTTTTCAGTATGCATTTTTGTGATATGAGCGAAGATAATGCTTCTACAGCACCATGTAAATAAGCAGCATTATATTTATAAAGTTGTATTTTCTTCTAAAATTGCATATTGCCATCCATGTTGTTTATAAAGTGCCCTAAGTTAAGGGAAAAAAAACAACACAAAAATGAGTACTGAAAATTATGAAGGCATAAGTAGCAATAATGTGTTGAAGATAATACCATTTAAGTGCCTAGGGTTAGAAAAAAAGCTAATGAATAAAAAATCCAAATCAGGAAAAGTAAGGAGATTTTAGGTAGTAAAACAGGATATCTTCCATATAGTGAATGATATATTGACATAAAAGAAATAGGGCAAATCAGCCTTTCATATTGAAACTGAGCAAAACCATACAGGTATTTAGCAAGGATATGACTGGCTAGTATGGCAGGGACTTGGTATGAAATATAAAGGGATTTTACAGTGAGCTCTGTATTATTAGCACCCTTAGCAATATTACGTTGACTACTTGGAGTACAAGGATTGATACTGCTGTCTTTTAAAAAATCTTATTTAATGTAACTGAGTATTTTCACCCAGAGATTTGCCTAACTCGGCTAGTGCTTTTGGCCTTAGCTGTTCTTTGCAGTGAATATAGGCAACTGGTGACTTTGGAACATCTGTCCAAATTTTGTCTTGTCAGGTATGTCTAATAATGTCAACTTCTTTTTTAACTTGCTCTCCAGTTTTCCACATACAGTTCCTATAATATGTTAAATAGACCCACAGAAGCAAAGATCCTTGATTATAAATTTAAGGCCGGAAAAAATAAGTGTTTCCTTACCCTAATGTCCTGTGTTACATAGGCCACGTAATTTCACTACCACGCTCTGGAAAAACCCCAGATTCCTTAATATTCTCAATCTGATGTGCAGATATTGGGCTGATCCTTAGAATATAAAAGTTAAGAAGTTAGGCATTCAGAAGTTATACCTAAAATTTCAGCCTGATGCATTTCCTGGTCCTGTTGTTGCTACACAGTATGATACAGCCTTGTCACCTGCATGCTCATGTCTTGCACCTCTTAAGTGGAAGGGATTTTCTATGAGCCGTGCTTGACTTCACGGGCAAAGGACTTAGGAGTCATTATACTTGTGTTTCAGTCATGTTTCAAAGTGCAGCGTAGGTAGTGAGGGTGCAGAACTACAGGAAGAAGAAGGAAGGTAAAGTTAGTTTATACTTCAGGTTATGTGTACCAAAACATAATCTCTTGTTTCTGTGTTTATTTTTAAATATTCAGGCTTTCTAACTTGAAGAAAGTAATAGTATTGGGTGTAACATTAAAAGATGTTACTAAAAGTAAATTTTTTGCACAAAACCAGCTATTAAATATTTAATGAAATAGAAGTCTGTATTTGTGTTCTTAAAAGTTTAAAAACATTAACCCTTGTCTTATCACTACAGATATATTTGTTGTGCTTCTGTTCTTTTATAGGTCATTTTATTATTCTCTAAGCATGTCAGCTATCATACAAAACATCACACATGAAATATTTTATTAGAAAAAATTGTTTGTCTGTAATCTTGAAAATGTTGTGTGTAGCTGAAAATAAGGCTTGTCAATGCTGATATACTGTATCTGCTCGGAAATTGGCAATATATTCATAAGCTCAGCTCCAGTATCCAATCTGTGCTGTAGAAGAGGAGCTGACTTGGCTATATTCTAGGGCCTGAGAGGCAAAAAATAGATCTGTGGGAGTTGGTGTGTTTTTGTTTCTTGTTGGCCTGTTTTGATTTTTTGTTTGTTTTGTTTTAGCTATATGTGGAGGGTAAAATTTTGGTTTTTTTAGGTTGTGATCCTCATTTACATGCTACAGATATTTTTTTTTTAATCCCAGTCTTGGAAATCTGTTAAAATACTGAATATCTAGTGCGTTAGAATAAGAAAGCATGGACTTACTTGATTTTTGCCTATTATCTCTCAAGAAATTTTTAGAATGTCCTTGAAAAGTGTTAGCAAGACATGAGGATGAGAAAATAATCTTAAACAGTGAAAACTAAGACAGGTTTTGCTGCTGTTTTCAACTGCCCTTTGTAGTAGTTCAGAGACGGTAGAGCGAGGCTGCTCTCCTTACACCAGTCAGGGATGCCTATCAGTAAGGAGATTTAGAAGTAAAGGACATATTATAGCATGAAAACACTGATTAAGTGAAATAAAAACAATTTTCTTGTGAGAATAGATAGTGATCTTTCTTCCTAGAGATGCTCAAAGTTTGACTGGGCATGACTGTGCAACCCTTTGTAATGGGACATGCTTTAAGCAGTGGTTAAGAGTAGATGACTTCCAGGGTTTGTTTACAACCTAGATTTATTTTATTATATGGAAAATTAAGATTAAATAAGAGACTTTGCTATACTTAAGAAATACTAGGGAGTTATTAAAACCTTGTTCACCAAACAGTTTGTTGATAGTATTTTGTGTAATTTTTGAATGTAAATTGCAAGCTTTAAAGTATAGATCTGGCACTGTTGAGGAAGTTTACAAGATGTTCACTTCTTTCCTAAGTCAGAATATGAAACCATCCATTATTTTCTAGCTTATTTAATCAGCAGGGTACAGGAAATACTTGAGGAAGAAAGATTAAAAAAAAACAAGTGATTTTCTTTTTAGATGTAGCACAAATTATACATAATTACGGATGTTAAATTGCAGAATATGTTTGAGAAAAATTTTGTGTATTTATGTGTACCTTACCACAAACACAAAGATCTGTGCACTGGTTTAGAAATCTAGAAATTGTTGCTAAGTGCCACTACCAGACTAGGAAAATTGCTTTCTAGTCTAGTTAAAAAGCATATAGAATGGAGCACAGACAAATTTTTTATATATTTTTTATATCAGAAAAGGTAGTCTCCTTTTCTGTTGTGGTTGTCTTACTGTCTCCCTTTATCTGTGTGCACAATGGTTTTGGTGTAGTAATTTCCCTATCTCATAGGAGTAAATAAATCTGTTCCTGTGTTGATCATAATAGCAAAGAGTAGACTAATTCTACCTCCTTTCTTTTATCAGTAGGATTTTTTTAGAATTACTCAGCAGGGTAGCTTAGAGACAGATTTCTCCTCTGAGTCTTTTAAATGTTTTAGCACTGATGCTGCTGAGGCAACTCTTCATTTTTTTAAATTGCTTTAAATTTCACTTCATAGTGACAAGACAGGGTGGTGGAGGAAAACAGTCTTAGGCCAGTGAGGCTGATGCAGTGCTGTCCACTTCTGTCATCCCTGCTAAAATCTGAGAGAGATGCTTTAGTAGAGGATTTAGGAAAAAATGTGATTTGTTCAAAGGCACCATGATTTTCTTACAGCATTTCAACATCCAAAGAGAAAATCAGACACTGAATGCAGAGGCTTGGCATAGAGATTGAGATCCCAACTGACCTCACAGTCCAAAGCAGACAGGTTCTTGTTGTTTCAGTGCTGGTGGTCATAGTTGTTGACCTGGAAAACATTTTGCTTTTTTTTTTTGCTTCTGTCACCATAGAGAACTACACCTGATCCTGACAAAATATGACTAGCTGAGGATGGGAACTCAATCTATCTTTAAAATAGATATCCTCTATCCCTGAGAGGAAGTGAACTGAAATGTTAATGTACTTAAGTGTCCTTTCAGGCCATTGTTTTTCTTTTCAGCAGAAGGAAGGTGGTACATATAAGCCATCAGAAATAATGAAAGCTAGTCTTCAGCTATGATTGCAGTTCATATATAAAGTCTTTTATTACTGAACATTTCCATAGATTGAAAAAAGGAGTTGATATCCACTTTTAAATGTTAGCTGCAGTTCTTGTTATTGTTGAATTCACTGCAAAAATTTGGTATGTTGCTTTATTTTTTGTAACTAGCACAGTGACAGCCATGGCATTCTGCTGCTGCTTGTTTGTCACTGTAGCTAAGAGAACTTGACATGCAGAGTTTGTTAGGTAAACACACAGTAAGGGCACTAAGGATTTGATCCTGGTCTTGGTATGTAACTTTCTTATTGCAGAACTTCCATGACAGGGAAAGGAAATGATACGTGCAGTATTTTAGAGATTAGTTTCATGATAGATCAGGATTTTTTAAATTGTCATTATCACTGTGTCTGCTGCATTGAGTTGTCATTCTCTATAAGTATAGCTGTTTTTACTACCAAAATGCTTCTGGTTTTAGTTGATGTGTTCTTTCAGTCTGCTTGATAGCTGCAAAGCCCATGCTCTTTACACAAGTGGGAATCAAATATTAACATGAACATTTCAAGGAAATGTCAGCCAAAGAGGTCATGCAGACAGAAAGTCTGATTCTCCTTCCACTTATATAGTGTACTTCTTTCGGAATCAACATGGAATTAAATTAACAGAATAGTTATCCATGATGTTTTCTTTGTAATCTTGTCGCCCTCTTTGGAAATGGGAGGTCTCAGCTGTTTTTTACCAGATCAATCTCCTCTGTGCCAAGCTTTACTTGGGCAGGGAATCTTCTGGCAGACACATATTATGCCTTGCTGAATTTGACATGCCATATTTAATAAACTGTGTTTAGGAAATAATTTCTATAGTGACATCACTGTAATATGGAGAGAAGAGAATGTGTGTAATTAGTGACAGAAGTATTATTTAATGCTGGTCTTTTAATAAGGAATTTCCTCATGAAGTAAGCTCTGAATACAGATCCCCTCTGGGTTACACAAAAAGAAGTGGCAAGTCATTCCACCCTCTTCCAGCTACTAAATTATCAGTAATTAGTTTTTGTGTTTGAGTTTAGGACAGTATGAAAAACTCAACAACAGGCAGGCTGGATATGCTCAACAAATAGTTGTAATTACTTGTATGTCAAAGTTTCTTTTTGGGCATACTTTAAGTGTGATAGTTTTTTTGTGTTTTTCTTCTTATAATGATTAAAATAATGGTGAAGCCTGGTCCCAAGGCAAGGAAAATATTTAGAAAAGCCTTAATGGGCTTATATGGATTTTGGGTCAAGTCTGTAGGGAAATGTTCCTGAAATCTAGGCTTAGAAACTTGATATAGTAAAATGGAAAATGAGGTGAAATGATTTTCACTGGATTTTTTTTTTTTTTTGACAGCATAAGGCTATGGAAGTTCTTACAGGAATGTAGACTGGGATTTAGAGGTACTATAAAAAGAACATTTAATTTGATCTTCTATCATTTTATCTCAGTTTAGGCTTTTAACAAAGATAAGTCTCATTAAAGTACTACAGAAAATTTCTGAACAAAAGAGACAATAGCTTTTTGTGAGAAGGAATAGAGAGTTCTGTGTTTTGTCATCCTTAGTATAGAGCAAGAGCATCAGGGCTTAGCTCAGAAACTAAGAGAGAAAGAAAGATTAGGAAGAGGCTGAAGTTCACAAATTGCCTTCTATTTGGAAAGATCCCAAAATAAATTGCACTGTACGTTGTACAAATGATTAACATTTGGCAACATTGAAAGTAATCTCATTCTGGGGCAGGATACAGCAGATTTTTAGTGCTCAGCAATAAAATGCTATTTTAAGGCAAATTGAAGACTCTCACTGTTTTTAAAGCACAGGGAAAACTCAAGAATGTAGAATGCAATTTCCTAATTGGGTACCAAAAAGGCTCCTCTTCATTTTCCTTTCAGGGGCTGTGTGTGCATGTGTGCAGAGTTGTTGCAGTTGCAGCTGCTAAGAATTTAGCCCAAGTATAATAGTCAAATCTTTGGTGTTAAGTCCCTCAGAAGTAAAAATGCTTCTGACAGCATAGTCCTTTCTAATACACTGCTCCTCTGTGAGTTCAGCTTGGACTTGGTGTGTCATGTACTGAAGCATCAGCAGGGTTTCCTGCAGCCAGTGGAATTATCCTTTGTCACTCATCCTGGCAAGGTCTGAATCTGCTAGGTTTGAGATTAAAGTCCATAATAACCTGACATAAGACCTGAGGGACTGAGATAACAGAATGTTCTTGCAAGTGGGAAAGGAGGATGGTGCTAGGGGTGCAGTAAGGCTGTGGAAGTAGCATGATATAATTTCTTTGACTGTTAAATAATAATTTGTCTTGGTCATGGTATTTTATTGTAATAGTTCAAATAGATATTTGGAATTGGCAGTTTGCAGTTAAGATCCAAACACTGTGATAAACATAGCTTTTTAATTTTGATGTGTGTAAACTATTCCTTTAGTCAAACCAGTGAAAGGGAGTTAGCATTCAAACATTTACCTTGTCTGAAATATTTCTGCTGATGTCCTTCAGATCTGGAGAAGCCTATAGACTGAAATAAGCAAAATGTAACTTTTAAATAAAAAACAGTGAAAAATTTTATGAAAAAATTCAAAAGATAGAGACCAAGAGTAAAGAGTAGGTGATTAGTTAATGAAATTTGGAGACTATGATAGAGTCCATTAGTGCACATTGTAAGATGCTGCTGCAGCAGGGATACCATCCAATAGACTTTCTTTCAAAGGTTCCTAGTCTTAAATTTTGGGTAGTTCTTCCTTCATCAGTTCCCAACACAGGTAATGAGACTTTCTTTACTTGTGCTTGGTCTTTGCTGACATCTCTTGCTGTAGAGCTTTGTCCTGTTTCACGTTCAGGATGTCTGCTGTCAGAGGATCTTATACCAGTGCCCTGGAAACCATTTCAGAATGGGCTGCTTCTTGATCCTTGCTTTGCTCTTCAATAAGAGATGCATTGCAAGCCATCTTACAGCACCACATGCTGAAATTGATTGGAGGTTTTCATGTAAAGCAGGAACTTCTTAATAGAGTGCATATGAAAACATATTTCAGAATAATGCATCACTAACATCAGCAAGAAATGGGTCAATTACTTTGAGATAAATTTAGATTGCATGTGAGACTAATTCCTTCAAGAAATTCAGCACTTGGTGATATACTTGTTCATTACTCTGTGTGAACTAATTAAAAGAGTCATGCCAGTATTTCTAAACTTCCATTTATGCTTAAAATCCTGTAGATTCTTTTGCTGATCTTTTGAATGCTTTTATTTATTCTTAAGGCTTCATCAGTAAAAGTTACTGATTTAGAGTCTGAGAAATAATATTGTCTTATAGAGCCCTGCATATTGAATTGTTCTTTTTCGGAACTGTTGCTGTTGTTCATGATGAGAATGAAGCAAGTCTTTGCTCTTACCTAAAATGAATAATGATTTTATTTTCTTTAGACCCAATGGAAGATAACCACTTTGGAAGAAAATAGTTCTTCAGTGATTTCCCTGAGGAAGACTGTTCTGATTTAGCAGATAGCATTTAGTGATTAAAAACAGTCATAAAAAACACACGGTACCAAAGTGTGGTTTTGTACATATTGTCACCTCTGCTCAATAAAGACTTTAAGGTTGACCTTAAGGGTAGTATCTCTATATATATTTAGGAGAAAGGGAAACACTTAGTTTTCTTTTCCTTGCTTGCTGAGCTAAGATGTGTGTAAATAAGGAGATGATGCCTGGTACATTTACATGCCTAAGAGAAGAGCACTGTAGAAATTAGAATTAGAGAAACTTCTTTAGAACTATTCCCAAACATTAGATAGCTAGATAGATAACAGATCAGCTTCTCTGAAAAACAAAGCATCAGGAGGGCAAAGCCAATGTGTCACATACACAGATTTCTTGCTGTATCCGGGAGTAATAGTAGGGGAAGCTGAACCAGTCTGAACCCTTTTTGCTGCTGCTGCCCTGCAGTTAGTAAGCCTAGAGCTGCAGTTTGAAGGACAGAGGAAGGCCACTGTTTCTCAGCTATTTTATGGTTTCTGTTGATGCAAAGCAGGGTGTTTTGACTCATGTTTCTCTGTGACATATCCTGATTTTCTTGGTATTTTTAATACATGCTAATGAATTAAGATACAGAATATCCTAGGTAATATTTACTTCATGGGGGAGTTTCTTACGTGCTTTTCACCACTCATGGTTTCCATAACACAGGCTGCATAACAGTGCCTGGAGTTAGGAGACAAAATATACATGATTCCTTTAAAATTAATTTACTTTTATTTGGCATTCCTAAACTTCACTCTCAGTAGTACTCAGCCTTAACTTCTTGTCTTGTTTATCCACCTGGTATCACCATAAAGCATTTTAGTTGCAACTCTCTTGCTTTAACTTAGCAAAGCTTTTGTTAAGGGCGGAAATAATTGGAATATGCAGTGTTCTCAACATTTTTGCTATCTAGTATTTGCAGATACAATAATAAAAATGTCACAAGACAGGTGTTTCATAAGGGATGAAGAAAAAACACTTAATCATGGACATGCTAGAACTAGTGTTTGAGAGATTAGAACATTAGAAAGCTTCTTGAGACAGCAGCCTCTCTTGATTTATCTGAGAAATATTGTAGTATTGTATTAATCTCCACTAATATAAACAAAACCTTTCTTGGAAGGAAGTATCTGATTAGAGGAAGTTCAGAATATGTAAGTAGTATAGCAATACTTTAAATTTTGGACTTAAATTTGACTTTTAATATAGGTTGAAGGAGCACAGATGTTACCATTTCTTCCTACAAAGGCTGGCATGTTTTTGAAAAGAAGTTGTAGTTGTGAAGTACATTCTTAAGGAGATACATACTTCACAACTACAGGAATTCAGGCTACTAAAGCCTAAATTTCTTCGTAAGTACATAGGAGATTTGGCTTGCAAATATTTTTCTAAGAAAAGAACCCTGACTTGGTTTTGTTTAAACCAACAGAGTAAGATAGGTCAGTGAAATCCTTTTACTCTGCAGAGTAACTATTTCTTTTCGGTGAGACATTTGATCTTTTCCAAATGTATCTCATTATTAAGCCCAATTCAAAAATATGTTGCTTGCTGAAATATGTATTTTCCCAAATCACTATAAAATATCATTACTGTACTAAATCACCTATCACCCTGAAATCTGTATGTGCTTCTTCTGCCTTGTTCTTCAATTTGCTAAATTTGTAATTTTCTAATGTTGGCAAGAGGTGTGGGAATTTCTTTGTATCCTACCAATCAAAAAGGATGACTGAATTACTTAGAATATAGTTCTCTTTTTCTTATGATCCTTACTTTCTCTTGTCTGTATACTTGTTCTCTTACTGACATTAAACTGCATGACATCTTATATAAATTCCTTAATAGTAGATACCAATTATTTTCTTAATATCTGTGTAGTGCTCTTGAACTGAGACCAGTATTTTTAACTACTTCCCCCTGTTAAGTTGCAAACATGTTGTATACATGTGGTTTTCCCTCCCTCCCATTTTCTGTCGACACATCTGTTCTTACTTGCTTTGTAATGACAATAACACTGTAGTTCCTCTCTCATAATATTTTGATTTCCTTAATTTCTTCAATTTGGGACTGTTTTCACACTAGGGTGTTCTTTGTCTCCGTGGCAATGAGGGGTAGACTAGAACATTGTCCTGAGCCTTGGCAGGAGAGACTTTTTTTTCTGCTGGGAGAAATATACCAAAATTCTGTCCATGCAATTGGCATGATATGGTAGATCTCATTATTGTCTTTGTAATTAATTCTCCAGGTTGAAAAGCAAATAAGCAAACAAAAGCAATGTCATTAAAAGTAGAGTATCTGTTTTGTAACTGATTCCATGTTTTTATCCCTGACATGCTAAAAAGATACGGATTTTCACCTCCCTGAAAGAAAATCGATGAGTAGCACTTTTTCCCCCTCATGCTGTGGTCAGATATGTTACTGTTCTTATGCCCTCTGTGTGTCCTTCACATCTTACAAAACTTCTGTCCTGAACGTGTTTTTATTTCTGCATTATAAAAAAAAAAAAGCCTGGTGGAGGAAGAGAGAATAGTGTGAAAAGACAAATTACTTGAGCTCCTGTCATTTGTGGAATAGTGCAACATTTGATGCAGAAGGTGCTCACATCCCTCATTGTCTCCTTGTGCACAAAACTGTTCCTTCTTTGTGGAAGGCTCTCTGGCTGGTCTTTGGTGGGTCTCTGCTCTGAGTATTTTTTCCTTAACTTTTATCTTTTAAAATGTCAGCTGTTTCTTCTAGTTTCCAGAGACTTCCTTTATACATTTCACCATTTTTTTAATAGACACAAACCATGGCCTCACAATCATATTGACATTCTCTTTCAACATACCAAGGTTTTGTGTTTTTTTTTTAACATACCTCCAGCCCCACATATGTGACCTGAGCTCCCTGTATAATCTGTTGCTGTTTTCTGTCGTGCCCTTGGCTGTCTGTGGAACTGTATGCAAAGGATCAGGGAGTAATTTTTGCCCGTGTTGCCTTGGGCTAGTACATTAGTGAAGAGGCATCCGAGGAAATGGAACACTAAGAGGTGTTTGAAATGCCTGAGCGGGCATATGAAGGTCCTTCTTCACGAATTGAAACTTGAAAGCATAATAGGAGGAGCATGAACAGAATTTTTTTGTAGTGAAAAGATGGTTCATTATTTCTTTTATTCATGATGAGAAATATGAGACACACTTTTAAAGAAAGTTTTAAATTTTACTGGGATTTAGAAGCTTAGTGTTTGTGCTTTGATATTCCTTCATTTTCAAAATGCTTTTCAGTATTTTCTCTGTATTTCTGAATATATGCTTTAGTGAGCATTTGGTATTTCTTGACAAGTGATTTCAAATACTGTGCTATTAAAACTTGCTGTTAGTAACGCTGCTAGTACCAAAAAGACAGCATCCACAGAAATCTTACTGAATGGGAGCTATGCAACGGAGAGGGCTGAAAAGTGGTGGCTGCCAGCCCAGCTTCATCAATGGTACCAGAAACAGGAGGCAGAGGAAGGGAGCGGCATAAACATTAGATGTGGGGAGCTGAGTGCCAGAGTCACTGGAAGCAGCTATTGATTCTAACTGTGCTTTGCCAGCCCCATGAATACTGGCCCCAGGGGTGGCACAGCCCCGGAGCTGGAGCTGGCAGGAAGCTGACATCAGGCTCCCTGCAGGCTGGCACTGACCAGCAAAGCAGTGTCCTTTCACCTGCCCCGCTCCTGGAGCCTGCCTGCCAGACCCCCAGCACAGGGGCTTTGCAGCAAGGCTCTGTGTCTCCTGCAGGTGATTATGTCTTTCTCTGCCAGAGCAACAATGCTTATATTTGGGGTGCTTCAATTTTTTGGAATTTTTTTCGTGTTGGTTCTTTGAGTTACTGAACTGATAGTTGTCTTGACTCCCTGATTCTCAGAAGTGTTGATGGGAAGGGCCACTGCCTTTGTCTGTATCTGAGTACTTTGAGCACTGAACTGCTGGTGGTTTTGGCTAGACTAATTATGTTTCTAATGTGAAATTTAATCTGCAGTCAAAGCTGGCAGAAGTCTCCACTTAGCTAGCCTGTAAATATCTTCTAACTTGTTTTCTTTAATTTCCTAAGTGTAATAAATGTGATTTTTTTTTTGTTTTGAAACGGATTTACTCAAGAATGCTTCCTGCTCTGTGCAGTTCTTAAATTTGGCTTGATGAGAAGCAAAACAGGTATTTCAGCTGGTGAGAAAAGGGAGATCCTGTTAAAAAAGTATTGAGCCAAAAAATGTGCTAGATACAACAGTCCCTGCCCTCCTGGAACTAGTTTTGTTCCTAGTTCTACTGCAGACCTGTAGGTATACGACATCACATAAGGTCTGACAGATCAATCAATCTATTGCATGCATCTGGGACAATTAGTAAAAAAATGTGCTAAGGAGCACAGGGTCCATTCTGGCTTCTTGCCTTCACATATGTTCTGAGATACTTGAGATGCTGTGATAGTAAATAGAGTTCTGGGGAGTGTAGTGTCTACCTTATTCTCATGTGTGCACTAACCTGCATTTAATGGGCTAAACTGACACTCCACATTTGTACAGCAGAGTGCTCCCATGGCTTATGATAGATCAGATGTCTGTGCACTTCAGCAGAGATGAAAACCAGCATCTGATAGACGAGTGAGTATCCACATACTGCTGAACAGCATGTCTGCATCCTGGATGAGAATTCCAGACTGGCTCAGGTTTCAGGTTGAGGAATTTTCCCATATATAAGCATAATGTATTTTCCTGGTGCAACTTATGGTTCCTTAGTTATGCTTTATGTCTTGGGGTAGTACTCTCATTAGATGTGTGTATCTTAGTTACTCTATGTATGCTGTCTGTGGCCCTCATTTATTTAAGGAAACTACAGTATTTAGGACTGGTGGATTTCCCATATGATGGCAGCTTTGTTTTTGTCTCATCCTTTTTTTCCTGTAATAGTTCTCCATGTGACCAGCAGTTTAAGGCTTTGTAGGATAATGACAATCTCACTGACATTAGACCAAAGGTTCTGGAGCAAAATAAAAGCAGAAAAAAACTGCTGCACATGTTCTATGCTTTTTTTTTTTTCCAGCTCTGGAAAGAGGTTGGTGCAGAGGTATAGATGACAACCCTACCCCAGGTCTTTCAGTGAGACTTAGGATACAAATATCTGTTTGAGTCACTGGGGAGGTTTGGGACAGATTTGTCAAATCCTCTGCTATTGGGGTGGTACAGAGATGTGAGGGGGAGGTACTTAGGGAGCTCGTTTGCTCCAGAAGTGAGCTTGAGGCAAGGGGAGAGCTGTGATGTGGGACAGTTGGCTGAACTGAGTTGGCTTGAAGTGGAGTCTGAAAATAGCACAGCTACCAAATAGCAAAGACCTAGCCTAAAAAAGAGGTAAAGGGCTTTCGTGTCAGATGAGAAGCAGATGTGTGTACTTGAGATGCAGATAGAAGAGTTGGAATGGAAAGCCCATTAAGAACTCCTTGAAATTAAAAAGAGTGAAATACTCAATAGGAAAACAGCTAATGGCAGTGAGGAAAAAAATCTGAATCTAATACTGTAGATATTAAGTTTTTAGAGAGCATGTGCAGCCAGAAAAACTTTTTGCTTCTAAAATTGTCAAATGCAATTCCATGTCCCTCTACATATTGAAGTATGTAAGTCTTTGTTAAAAACAAAACAAACCTTCTATAGGAATAAGGAGGCCAGCAGTAAAATGTATTTTTTGCACTATGGTAAGTCATATGAAATCTGAGTGGAATTTTGTATAGGCAGAATTAAGTTTGCTGTTGAATAGTGTTCAGGAAATCACATCTTTCCTGTTTTGGTAACTGTTAGAAGTATTGTTTCTTGAAAAGTTATAAATGAAGCCTGACATTGCGCAGACTTCTTCTAAAATTGGTAGTTTGTAATTAACATAAATAACAATATCCCTGTGCTGCAGCAGTAAATTTATATTTTAATAAAATATAAAGATAAGTTCAGAACACTGCTTCAATTATAGTGGATTCTTTGTTACAAATCAGCTTTTATTTTACTATATTAGCTTTTATTGTGTAGGCCATACTAGAGCTAAAACATTGAATACAAAACAAGGACTGAGTTTTCTTTATTAAAATTTTTAGGTCAACCTTGGTCTGAAAATATTTGTGAGGAAACTTTCTTCCTTGCCCATGGACACCTGCTGTTCTCTGAGTCACTTACCAGCCATGTGCTACTATGTTCTTTAGAATATAAAGGTTTCTGTTCAAGTGATGGCAGCATCTACAGAAAGTGTTGCAGAGGAGAGATCAGTTAAATAATCTAACAAGTATTCTACAGAGGAAAGAAAAGTTATAGGATCATAGGTTCTGTGTCTATTGAAAGATGAAAACTGCTGCATGACATTGCCATGTATTGGTTAAGTTTTTTGTTGTTTTTTTCCATTGAGCTTTTTTCTCTCTTACCATACTTAAATGTGTATTTTTAAAAAACTTAAGTAATAACTCATTTTTAACAAGAGAATACATATAGAAGAATATTGAAGTCCAAAAAGCAGCAATAAAAATGTTCAAGGCAGAATATTTTTTTCCCTATTTTTAAATATCTTTCATTAAGCTGCTGTTTTGGTTCTTTTTATAAGGTTGTCAGATTTTCTAAGTTTTTTTTAATAGTAAGACCTTTTCAGGAAAAAAAATTATTAGTCTCAAGTTGCATATATAACTGTAGCATGAGTTTAAGTTCTTAGAAACACTTCATCACTATGACCCTGGATGGGCGTAACGCTTAAACATAATTTTAAGGCATGGATATTAAACTTATTGAAATCCATCATCCATGGCTATTAGAAGTTCTTTGTGTCTTTCCAAGAGATGCTTGAAAGAAATCCTGACATTTCACATAGTTTCAAGTAGAGCAGTAAGGATGCATTTTCTGTATAAAATGTATAAAATGTATAACTATCATTAGCTGGAAGATGTTGAAAAAATAGTATGGTTACTGTTACAATTCTGTGACTTTATTCTGCCTACTTTTACAACTTGCCCTTTAACATGCTCAGGACAAAGGCCAAGAAACTCCTGAAGAAATTGAGAAGACTCAGGCTCTGTCCTGAGACCTTGAGACACTGACTTTTGCGTTTATAGATCACTACAGGATACTTTACCTAGACATTCTGAGATGCTACCCAAGCCTTCAATGTAAACTGTGTATTCATTGTTTTCACATTAAAATTATGAAAATGCGGCTTTGTACATTATATAATGATCTTGATTATTCTGCAGAGGATATTGAACGTTATTATAATCAAATTTACTGACTGAAGATCAGAAAAAGTCTGAATCTAAGAGGAAGTCAGGCTCTGATGCAGACAGTTGAACAGCTTCAGGAATATTTGTAAAATTGTGAAGCTATGATTTATTGAAGCATTTTCTTTACTTAATCTGACAATTGATTAACAATTTAAATTGGTTTTTTAGAGGCACATAGGGGTTTTGTTTAACATATCCAGTTGTAGATTTTATTTAAATTGCAGCTGACTAGAAAAATTAATTATTTAGGAAAATCAGTATAGGTACATATGGTTTATGGTTATTTATATTTTGGATGTATAATAGAAAATTCCATGCAAACCATTCAAATCATACTAAAAAGAAAAAAACCACAGACACAAGTTACAAAGACAACAGAGGGGTAGGCATTTTGAGGAGAAGAATACAGAACAAATAGTGTTGTGTTGTGTATAGATCCATACTGCTTCTCTGTCTAGAATGCTCTGCACAATTCTAGTTGCCAAGAAAGCAGACTTGGAAAAGATTCACAGAAGGGTAGCAAGAAAGTCAGGGATTTGCTTTGTAGACAGAAGTCAGTCAGCAAGGCTTCTGGCAATGCCTGAGGGATATTATATTTGGGATCTGTGAAGTTGTCTGCAGTATGGAGATGAACAAGAATTGATTTATCTTCTGGATGGTTTCAGGCCAACTTGAGAACATGTAATGTATACAAGTCCCACTTGTACATCCTTACTTAAGCAAAATGCAGGATGCTTTGCCTTAGAGGGGATATTTGTCACACTCAGGATGACTTCCCTTTTGTTCTAATAGCTGAATATTCTGATACTCTAATTTTTTACCATTTTAATAATAACAACCCGATTTTTTTTGCATTGTTCATTGTGAATGAACATTGTTGATTTAGGAGACCTAGAAAGAGAATCTACCACTTTGAAGTTTTTTCAGTAATTTTATATTTTGCCACTGTGGTGAGACACCTGGAACAACATTGCCTTACAGCTCATTCAGGCCTGTTCGGAACACTCCTGTAGGAATAACATCATAGTGACTATTAGGAGGAATATTTGAAAAATACCATCATAAAAATACCATCATAATTGTAATTCTGCTTACTTCTTACGTGTTTAAAAAAATTATATGTCTGTGTGTATTTTATTATTTTAAAAATACAGTAACTAAAAAGGCAAATCACATATACTGATTTGTAGATTGTTAATCTGTGCAGCACCAGAGTGAAGGAATGGTTAAGTATTGGTACAGAAATACAGTTCTATTTTGCACTTCCAGTTTCTGCTCATTTCTGTCTTTCTCTTTCAAAGCACAAATATTCATAACAACATTTTTACTAATAAATATGGTTTAGGCTGCAAGCACTTTTTTTTTTCTTTTCTTTTGGGGTCAAAACTCAACGAGTGTTCTGTACTTGCAAAGACGTATTTGATGCTTGATCATTTTAAATTTCTGACTATGTGGCTTTGACAACTCTATGAGATTTACTTAGTTAAAATTTGTATAAATTGATGATTTTTACAGTGATCTTTTTAGCAAGTGGGATGGAACTGCTGGATTTGACAGTACACCCACGGCGTTTTGTTAAGTTTAATATATGCAGACTTTAAATTGTTTGGTACAGTCCTTTAAATATTTTGTTCTAGAGAATAGTTAGTTGGATTAAGACATAATTATAAACAATTCCAGGCACTTTTCTGTGACACCTGTTATCTGAGATGTGCAGATAAATCTGTTGTCTTGGCTATGACTTTGTAGTTTATTATCAAATTTCTAATCATCTTCAAAGTATTTAATTTAATTAAGTTTTTCCTTCTTCGAATTGAAGCCTAATACAGCTGATGACTTAATAAGGACAATATTTTATGTTTATAAAGATGATTTGTAGGAAAAAGAGCTAACTAGACTGACTAAATGCAAGACCTTATTGATGCGGTTCAAACTACATAGAAAATTATTTTCTGAAATTCACATATTGTTTAAAATAGCTGTATTTTATTGATGATGACTTCGAAATTTTACTTTTGAAAAACCATGCATTGAAAATGTAGTTAAGTTTTTCAATATGTTTGAAGTTAAAGTACAAGAAAACTACTGTAACATTTTAAAAGCAATGCTAGAAACATTACATGTGTAAGTACTGTAAGACATTTTCTATTTAAAATGCTATTAAGTAATGTTTTTGAATAGCATTTTTACTATGAGTGATGCAAATGGCTACTGAATTACACTGTTTTATTCTGTGTAAGTAATTTTTCCCATTATGATAACTGTAATCTTTTTCTCTCCCTTTTTATTTTATTTTGCTGCTTGCCTTTTCTAGGAAGTAGAGGTTGGTATGCTTCTTCTGTCTTTTATGATACTGTGAGCTTTTCATGGAGTCCTTATATTTTACTAAATTGAGGTTGTTTCTCCCCCTCCAGGATGATTATTTTCGTACATGGAGTCCGGGTAAACCATTTGATCAAGGTAAGATTCCACTCCTAGGTACTTGTGTGGGATAAAATTTAAGTAATTTTATTTGTGCTCCTGTTGTAGAATACTAACAGAATTCTGTTAATTTGTGTCATTTTCTCTGTCTTCGAATAATTGGTTTAAAGAGGGCCAGAAATTCAGCTTAATCATAATTTTATGTCTGTGATATTTTCAACCATTTATTGATTAGAGAAAGAGATGGGAGCTTTAGAAACCTTCAAAGTAGATTAAAGTTTCCCTTGGAAAAACACGAGATTTTGAAGATTTTGTTTTATTTGTATATTTAAATTAAGAACTGAGGCCTTTTCAGTAGGACGTCTGACCAAAAAAAAACAGGCATGCAGTCTAATATTTGTCCTTTGTAGTCAAGAAAAAAACTATTAAGATTTTGGATGTCTCTTCATATCCATCGGATAAAATATGATCTAGAAAAACAATTTTGGGACTCTGTCATATTCAAGTGATCTGTCTTGAGGCAAAATGCAGCTGGAGCATTGGAATGCTGCAGTGCAGCAGTTCTAGGCTGAGAATAATACAAGCAAATGCAGCAAATATTCCCATTACAAATTCCCTCCCCAGCACTAGACCTTAATATTTACTGTCAATATAATCCCCCTCATGTTTGTTGTTTCAAAGTGTATTGCTGCCATTTAAAAACTGCTGAGGATATTGATACTTTTTTAAATTGCTCTGAGAAATATTTCAGGGATTTTTTTCTTGTCTGGTAGTACCAGTGGCATAAATGCATTCAGGAAATGGTGCAGGGCTTTGTAGACAAGAGACCAAGATATGTCGTGAAGATAGTATTTATTCAGTTTTAAGAACTTCCTCCATTATGGATACTGACTTGTGAGGGATATTACTTTGTTCTAATATTAGAAAAATTTGTGGTTCAAGGAACTGGTAGTTGTGTATATTATAAAAACAATGAATGTCTTACATAAAAGCCTTCCAGTCCCTAAAAGGGTCTGCATGAAAGCTGGTGAGAAGGGACTTTTTACAAGGACATATGATAGGAAAAGAGGTAATAGCCTTAAGCAGGAGAAAGCTAGGTTTAAATTAGATATTAGGAAGAAATTCCTTACTATAAGATGGGGTGAGGCACTGGAACAGGTTGCCCAGAGAGACTGTGAACTTCCCATCCATGGAGGTGTTCAAGACTAGGCTGGATGGGGCTCTGAGTAACGTGGTCTAGTGGAAGGTTTACTGCCAGCAGTGAACAGGGGCATTGGAACTAGATGATATTTAAAATCCCTTCCAACCTTACCTATTTCATGATTCTATGAATAGTGTTTCAATTCATTCTTCCTAATTTCAGCACATTTTGAAAGGTCTTCTTATATTTATGTGTTAAAGTATGTCAAAATTGCTCATGTAGACAGATGTGTGTAATTCTGTTTGTATTAATAAGAGCTTCTATATGGAAATATATGTCCAAGCATACTAGGAGGATAGCCCTTACTATGAAAATGTATAATGGTATTTATTTCTGGGCCACAAAATCTATTTTTAAAGATAGAAAAATACTGTGATTTGCATTGCAATCAAACAACACAATTTCTTTAAGAACCATCTGGTATATTTTTGACGAAGAGGACTTATTCTCATTGAACTATAGTTTGCTTCTATCTTTTTAAGACAGAAAAGACATCGTTGAATATTTTGAGTGTATATTTTATATGTGTGCATATGTGTATACACCCCTAAATGTTTTTGTATTTCTACAAATACCGCAATGTAACTTGTTCATAAACAGTTATGTGGGGCATGTATTACTGTTGGAATAAATCTGAGTCTTCTTGTAGCATATTTACTTCTAAGAGGCAGGTTTTGATCTTTCAGTGATTTTGGAAAGCAAGTACAATGTTCTGTGTTTAGGACTAAAGTTGACTACTGTTAGTAGCTTCATCAACATTTTATCAATGCTTACTCAAATTAACCTTCCCATACACACACAATATTTTCTGACACATTTTCTTCGTACTCCAGTTTTACATCAGAAGAAAATATACAGAATACTTCTGGTACATTTTATTTTTAGACCAGAGATGATAGCAGAGCTTGGAGGGTGTAACTATTGAATGAAATTGCATACACAAAGACACTGGTGTAATTTGGTGAAGTGGAAAGGATGTTTTCCTTTGCTCAGTAGAAGTACCTTGGAGGAAAAGTGGAGTATATTAATATAATTGAAAAAATGCAGCATGACATTTTCTGTGGAGGTTGAATACCCTGAAGGTATGGTTGGTTCATAGATGTATTTATGAAATTTCTTGTAGACCATTCCATTGAATTATTTTTAGCTTTTGTAGTATCAGGTTATATTAGATGTCTATTTACAGCAGGAATTTTGTATATACTGTTGTACAACAGAACCAGATTTTGAAACTATTTTACTCTATATTAGTTTAATGTTTGCCTTTTATCCCTGTGTATTTCATCTACCTTGTTCTGTATAATTTGGGTAACTAAGGATATCCAAATATATGCAAACACATCTCTATAATTTGCGAATACATTTCTGTACTGTGAACTGAAATAATTTAGAGTCATATTCAATAAAATAATTTGATTCACTCATTTGCAAGCCCTGGGAAGTCATAAGGGAGTTTAATGAAGATCCATTAGTTGAAGACTGAAAACAGTCATGTAGAATTAACTTTGCTGCATTTGATGTGTGCTCTCATGATCTAGTTTTTGTAGTAGAACTATTGATGTTTTTAAACTAGAAATATATATCCATCACTTTCAAGATAAGTTGCAGTGATTTGCAATTAAAATGTATCACATAGTACATTAAAATCTTGTCTTGTATAAAGAAATAGTGGTGTCTTTGTAGGAGGATGCTATGAATTTCAAAAAAAGCAGAACTGAAAAGCTTTTTAAAATATTTTATGCTTATTTACTAGTAAGACTAAGATATATTTAATATGGTGAACAGTTTCCAGTTTCAGGTATTTAGGCATATTTAGGAATTCTGCTCACTAAGGAATTACACAAAATCCTATGTAAAACAGTCTCATCAAGCAGTGGGAATCTATCAGCTAGCCCTTGCCTGGAAAGATCTCTTGTGGATGTCTGAGGAACACTTTCATGGTGCTTTTTTTTTTTGAATTATCTGATGCTGTCTTTAGATTATTCTTTTATTATTTCTCTTTTATCAATTTATCTATTGTGGTAATATCACAAAAGTGCCTTGTCCTGTACAATTCACAGACTTGGCTCCTAGCTCAGGTTCACTGGATAATACACATCTGCTTCTCTGGTTATGGCTTGCAAATTGTTTCAGTATTTATTTCTGTGGGATCATCAAATGCATTCTAAATTTTTTAGCTATTTTTAGAAGAGTCTGTGGAAAGGATTTTTATTTGGGCTACATTGAGCCCATAATAAGAGATTTTGCTTGCCTTCAGTAGCAGTCTAAGCCCTTATTTCCTGCTGTCCTGACATCTTTGCTTTATGCCCTGATGTTAGGTCTATAGTCACCATATCAAGGATTATTATAAGATCAAGTAAGAAGTGTTTTGGTTTTTTTTTGTTTTTAACATGGCCAAATCCTGGATTCAGGTGTCTTTTCAGACTCACAGATAGTTATGTCAGAAAAGTGGAAATGTATTGCAGTGTGACGATGACTGAGGTACAGCACCAGAGCTTCTTGAGCTGGCAGCGTGCTGAGAAAAGGGTGTGTGGAGCTGTTTCCTTGCATTTACAGACCTGCTAAAATTTAGTCTTGCAAATATCTCACTTTAGAAGTCTATCTTCTCTCTACTGTGCTGACATGTCCCAGATAGTGGTCAAATCCACGAGCACTGTGTACCTGAAAATATGTTGGTGTGTACTAGGACTGCTTCTTCTTTACAGGCTCTTTAAAGGCCTAATTTGCTTACATTTGCCACAGAAATTCAATATGAAGGCATATAAAGCAGCTAACAGAGGTAGGCATTAAGAACATGAAATTGGACATAACATTACAATTTAATGGTGAGAGAAAAAAGAAATAGTTTAATAAATCCCTTTAAAAGAACCAAACAGTAAGCAAATACTGTAAAGAAGAAAAAAGAGCTGTACATAATTTTACTTTAATAGAAGAATGAAACCTGAAATATTACAAGTTGACTTTTTGACCTATTTAACTTCTTGTATTGAAAAACCTGTTAATCTATAAAATTACAAATATACAGGATGCTAAGATGTGCTCTTTACAGAACATCTTTTATGTGGAGGTTATCATTCACTTTGACAAGTACATTTCCTGGTCATTTTTGTTATTCCAGGCTTCTTCAAAATGCAGATCTATGTATATCTGATGTATTAGATACTTCATGCAAATAGTCTACTATCCAGATTCTATTAAAATTCCCTGTGTAACTTAAGAATACATAATGAAATACAAGAAATTAGAGTTCTCTAAGAGACAAAAATAGAATTCTTAAGGTTGGAAAAGACCTCTAAGATAATCGAGTCCAACCTTTAACCCAGCACTTCCAAGCCCACCACGTAGCCATGTGTGCCACATCTACGCATCTTTTAACTACCTCCAGGGATGGTGGCTCAACTGCTTCCCTGGGCAGCCTCTTTCAATGCTTGGTGGCCCTTTCAGGGAAAAAACTTCCTACTACCCAATCTAAAACTTCCATGGTGCAACTTGAGGCCATTTCCTTTTTGTCTTACTAGCTGGGAGAAAAGAGCAACTCCCACCTCCATGCAGTCTCCTTTCAGGGAGCTGTAAAGGGTGATAAGGTCTCCCTTGAGCTTCCTTTTCTCCAGGCTAAACAACCCAGCTCCTTCAGATGTTCCTCATCAGATCTGTGATCCAGACCCTTCTGCAGCTCTGTTGCCTTTCTCTGGACACGCTCTAGCACCTTAATGTAGAGAGGACCCTAAAACTAAACCCAGGATTCAAGGCATGGCTTTGCCAGTGCTGTATCTTATAGCATGTTGTTTTTCAAGAATAATTATCTTGGCAAGTGAGACAATAGGTTGGAGAATTTTCAGGAAAATGCATTTCTGCTCTTACAGGTCTGCAAATGTTTCTTTGCCCTTGTTGCCCTATTTGAAGAACCCAGAAGTCAGTTCTAACACAGCCAGCATGTCTCTAAATTATGACTTAGTGTGTTTAGGAAAGGATAATATTATGCTTAACTGTTTGCTGGTGAAAGATCACTATTGTGAATGGTCAAGTATTCTTAAGGTGTTATTTCTTTTCTGCTAAATCAAGAAAATTAACATTTTGATATAAAAACAAAAAAGAAAAATGCTTTACTAAAGCTGTTGAAAATTTAAAAAATATGCCAGGGAAGTGTACACCTGTCTTAGTGGGTTTGGATATCTTTTCAGAATATTTGAGAGTTCCTTACTATATATAGAAGAAACTCAATACAATTGTCCTAATTTTGTTGTCACACCAGTCTGAGCCTAAAATAGCTTTTTTTTCAGCAATTTAAACAAACAGGATAATTTCTGAATTGTCACAGATAATGGAATTTCTCATTTACATCTCTTTTTGAGCTATGTGTAACCTATTCTCTTGTAAACTTTCAAGTAACGCCCAAAAGACAAAACACAAGAAAGGGGAATGTTTTTGAAGAAGAGATCATAGATATTTGTGAGGGGGGAGAATTTCTTATAATTTAGTCATTGCACAAGTGGCTTAAAAACGTGTGACTCAGTGAAGATGATTGTTTTAAAGGGAGTGGAGAAAGAATGAGTGAAGTATTTGAAATTTTGAAAAAGAGATCAAGCTTTTGTGGGTCTGTTCCAGACAAAGAACAGAGACTGGCAGATACAATTTTGCTTTTTTAGCACTTATTTTAACTTATATTATCAGTACCTCGAATACCATGTTATGAATCAGTGTAATGGCATTTTCATGTCCATTTTAGAAAAACTTTTTTTGCCGCGGTGAACAAAATAGAAATACGCAGTGCTTTGTGTCAGATGGTTATAACTAGTGTCAGATGATTATGAATTGGTGTTAGATGTTTCTTTGCTAATCAGAACTTTTGTGTGGAATAACTAAAACCATTGCAGGGCAGCTAGAAACCCGGTGCTGATGTCCCAGAGCATACTAATATAGAGCATTGGGAACAGTTTACAGAAGCCTGATGGAGACTTTACACAATTGTCCTTGAGTCATCAGTCTGGAGAGTTCTGAGCACTCTTGAGAGGAGAATTTCTTGTGTAGAAGCTACCTCCATACACACAGCCACATTAATTATTGAAGCACTTGCTCACGAGGTAGAAACCAGACTACACAACCAATCATGTTCAGAGATTTGAATATAAACTTCTAATTACTTCTTTGGCCACCTATAGAAAAACCTCCACTCTAGCCTTCTTACTGAAGCTGTAGATTGAGTGCAGATGGAAGTAGTGTTCAGGAAGATTGCTCTAGTGAACATCCAGCTGTAGTTACCCATTCTGCTTTTATGCTACGTAGTGAATCTTACATGGCAAATACAGTCCCTGGGAAAAGAAACAAAAATATGAGGTTCTTCTTTATCAGAACATTCTCATCAAGTTACTGAGGTAGGGTATTTCTTGTTTATTCTTTTTTTTATAGATTTCAGATTTCTACCTGCACAGTGATTAATTTTTAAATTGAAGTTAAAGGGTGTTGATTCTTAGCAGACACGTTGCATAGTAAGATGGGCTTTTCTTGTTATGAATCCACAGCAGTGTGGATTCAAACCACCTATGACTGAGGAGGTCCATATGTGCACATGAGAGTTTTGAATGCTGATCACTGTAAAATGTAGGCAAAAGATAACCATTACCACTTTTAATTTTAATTATTTATCTGGGCTCCATGTTAGGTGACAGTATCAACTGAGTGTTTATGTACCCTGCCCTGCTCTCTTCCCTCCTGTTACTGCAAATTGTGGTCCTGGGCTGCAAATATCTTGACCCACAGCACTTGTCAGTAAGAAATCCTGCTATAGCAAGTGAGAAATTATCATCTTTCCAAATGGAGAAGTAAAGAGACTCATGGTCTTTAGGTACCTACAAGAATTGTGTTATTTATCAAAGGAAGCAATATGAGTCATTCCCTTCTATGGCTCTGTCTGCCTTGGGTTATAACCTAGGCATTTGGCCTGATTATTAAGATTTTAGTTAAAACTTTTAGATAAAAATCTTTAAGATTTTTTCCTCCCTGCATTGTCAAATATGAAAACTTTGCAAAGAAGTCAAGAGTTGCCTTTTAAAGTAGTGGAATTAAATAACTAATGGGATGCACAAAACGTTGCTGAAGCTTTGGTAAATGGAAATAAAATATGTAGTTGGTTCTGGAGGAAAAAAATAGGCTTTAAGTCTGAAAACTTTGTCCTTAGCCTTTTTTTGCCTTTCATTTTACTTGGGAGTGGAAGGGAAGGAATATGTTAGAATGTACTCAAAAGACTGTGGAATAATGATAATTTACTCTGGTTTCTGCCGATGTGCTACCATTAAGAATATTCTTATGTTATGGCTTGGTAGTCTTTATTTCCTATTATATTTCCTATAAAAATGATGTTCTGACTAATGCCAGTTTTTGGGAGTGCTAGCTGTAAATTAGCTTACAGAAGGGATATTGGGAAGCTTTTCTTAATTGCTTTCCCAAATTTCAATTACAAATAAATAGATCTATTACTAATAATTGAGTCAAGTTTTCAAATATTAATTGCTTCCTTACCATGTGAGAAGAACAAATCCATACTAATCTATAAAAGTCAGCAGAAGTTCCTAACGACAGAGCGACTTGTTCTTTAGAATGTAAGTTCTTAGAGAAATAGTAGATGTTAAAAAACATTTTATACTTTTGATATGCTTTTTGTAACAGCGGTATTTTTGAAGTTCAGGTAACATGACATTTCACGGTATTGTAGCCAGATACATGGACAAATGTAAAGTAGGCATACAGACAAATAACCTGTAGCAGGTATGCTTTTCTGAATATTAGAAGCCCTGTAAAGCTGAACATTATCGAATTGTTAAAACTTATATCAGACTTGCATCTTTAGAAGCTGGTTGTATGTGACACTGTAGGAAGTCAGCTGATAGAGTATTAAAGAGATGATTTCTGACAAGACTTGCATAAATATATTTCTTATGTCTAGAGTCTTCTCTCTCTAGTGCAAACCTTTACCTGTTTTAAATACCAGTGTAATTGTGCTGTACAATAGACATTTTCAATTATGGGGGGAGGGAACCTCTAATTTTCATAAATATGATGATGTTTTAGTAAATGTTGATCTGATAAAAACTTGGATTGATACCTGATTATGTTGAAGACATGTTGAAGCTGTGAGGAATACATCAGTCCCACGGAGGGATTTTAACACTTACAATGATTTTGGTGTGAATATTTTATTTTTTCAAAGCTGCTTATTTTGGCAGATATGGAAAGAAACAGGCAGTGTGGTCTGTGCAAGTCTGCATACTCTGAATGAGGTGGGGGAATGCCAGGAATGTTGTGTTAAGGATAACTAGAAGATGGACTGAAGAAGTGAAGACTTAGTGCCATGTATTTCTTGATATAAATGAGTTACATGCTTAGCGGAAATCTGTGATACTTTTCCTGAAATAAATGTATGCATTTTCATAGTAGTTTAAGATACTTAGAATGATTCCTTGTAGAGACCAGACAGACACATAGTCAGACGTGTCCCTGTGTTGGAAGGGGAGTACAGTTCTTCCTCAGCATGAAGAACTTCAGGCCTTGGTTTTGAAAATTTTTTCTTGTGGTTTAGCCTTTATTTCTCATGAAAATTATTCATTTGTCAGTTCAAAGTATCAAAACAGGCACAAGAGAAAGGCAAGCCATTTCCATGCTTTTGCAAATAAGTAATTTTTTTTTTTAGTCCTTTCAAAGCTGGCAAAATCAGTAAAGCAATCTGATGTGGATGCTATATACTTCATGGTAGAATTGACTAGAGCATCTGGTGTTCAAAGAGAAAAAAGAGGAAGACTTATAGTGGTTTCATGATTTCTCGCAAAATCCCTTTCTGTGTTCTTTCTTGTTTTATCCTCTGGGCATGTTGTTAGTTCAGGAAGACATTTACCCTTCAGTTAGTTCAATTTTTTGTGTTCCAAAAATATGCAGTTTTTTATCAGTTATTTATCTGATCTCTCCCTTGCTGTTCAAAAAAAAAGTGTATCCAAGGATATACATTTTTCTCTGACTTGTGCATCAGTAAAACTTAGTTCAGTAACAAAGAAAGTTTCATGAAAAAGTACTGGGAAAAGGGAGGCCGTGTGTCACACATAAGGCGAGGTAAAAACACTTCCACAGGGAGCTCATAGTTGACAGAGAACAAACTCAGCAGGTCATGGAGTGATAATGTGAGTTTCTGTCGGTGGCAAGACCGTGAGTGCTGAACATGCTTTTTGAATATAGAAATGGTCTTGTGATTTTGGCACCCGTGGCTCTGCTGGCTTACTCACCTTGCTTAGTGAGTCTGTACCTCACCTGAGGTGATCAAGGGTTACATACAGGACGTGATAACCACTGAGTCAGCAAATAGCAAAAGATTGTATTACTTATGTCAGTAAATACTGAAACACTGGTTTCCATGTGATACCCATCTTCCTGTTGTCATAAAGGCAAAGTGGGAAATTACCATCTCTTGCTTGTAAAGTTGGGTTCTGTCTGTGATGTTTTGCCAAAATGGAACATACTGCCAAAACCATATTTTATGGCTAGCTAAATTTGATGAAATTGTCCAAACATACCTACAGAGTCCCAAGAACTGTAGAAATAAAGTAACCATTTCAGTGGGAATGGTTACATGATCTCTCCTGTTCATCCTTTCTCCTGGAACCTGTCTCCTACTTGGTATTAAATTCCGCATCCTTATATGGTTCCAGGTTTCTGTTACTCATGGATTTTTTTATTTCATTAACCTATTCTATTTTACAGAAGAGTTATCTGAAGATAGGCTATATTCCAGTATTGCTACCTTAGTGTCACCATCAGGAACATTCTGGGAAGAGGTACTTGGACCAGTACCTTAAATGATTACTAGTGGCTGACATTACATGCTGCCTGACTTGAAGCAGAGAAAATATTTTAAATCGAATCTAAAATCTAAAGTAAATTGGAGAACGATATGCTCTCCTTAATTTTGACTCCAACTCTCTAACCCTAGTTGTGTCTTTTTTTTTTGCTGCAGTTGCTTCCCATTTGTATAGAATTGTTGTAGTCAGATTTATTCTGGATTACTTGTAGTTTTATGACTAGCTTGCTGTAGAAATAAAAATGTGTGGAAGAAGAATACCTCTTTTCATATGTCCTTTGCTGCAGTTAACAAAATACTTATTTTCTGTCTTCATTGAATTGTTATTATACCAATGATTCCATCACTTTCCTGCTTTGATGATAGTATGATCTATTTGTTTTTGCACAACTGAATGTGTTATTAAAAAAAAAACCCTGAAAAAGTCACTGCTCAGACTATATTTAATCCCACTTAGTACTACAACATCGTGCGTCAAAAGTGAAACTAATGATCAGCTCAGTTCTTGTTTTCTGGGTACATGCATGGTTAGGAGGCTCAGGTTAATATCTCTGCCAGGTCATACAAAGATGTGGTTAAAAGATTACTTTTGATTGTGAAGAACAGAAGAAACATAAATTTTCTTTCAGAATATATATATGCAAATGTATGCTCTCAGGCACATGGTGTGTTTGTTGGGAATGTCCTGTGCAGGGCAAGAGTTGGACTTCATGGTTCTCGTGGGTCTCTTCCAACCCAGAATATTCTGTGATGCTGTGCTATTTTATAAGCAGATGCAAGAAACAGCAAATGAGCATTTCTGAAATACAACTAAATACTGGACAGTAATATGTTAATGTGAAGAAGAACACAGGAAAACTGAATTCCAGTTCTTCATTGCTTTCTTGATTCAAAAAAGGATACCAATAGGGGTAAAAAATCCAGTTTTGGAATAGTTAGATTACTTGAAAGGACACCATGGAGATCAGAGAATGGAGAAGTTTATTTTCTCTTCTGAGAGCTTAAATTTGCAGATGCTTTTCTATATTACAGCAATGTAGGCATTGCTACTCTAGAAAAATGCAAATTTGGTAGTAAGCAAAAAAAAACATTATTTGGCTCTTCCAGTATTATAGCCAGAAATCACTGTTCATAGTTGGAATTGTATTTCAAAAATGAGTATGGATAATGACTAAAGGATTGGCTAAAAAAAAAAGCAAAAACCAAACCACAAAGCAGAAATAGAAACCTAGAAGGAGGTAGAATTTATGTTTAAAGATGCAGTCACACAAATTACTCACCTGCATATTTTAGTTTACTTTTTCTTTTACTGAAATCTCATCTGAGTAATAATTTCTAAGTAAATTCAGTGTCATTGTTGCAATTGTTCACCACTTAATGTTGAGTAGAAAGAACCCAGTTATGTCTTAGTAAGCACTTAAGGGAAACTGCTTTCAAGGTGGCAGTATTTGAGGAATATATTTGAGGATTACAGTCAGAGAGTGGCAGTTGTTAAAAGAGTATAGCAGGGAGTACTTATCTACACAACAGCTCTATTTTTTCCTGCTTCCTTTCAGTCCAGAATTGTACAAGCAGTAGGCCAACACCCTCCACAAACTGGGTGTGTTTTATGTGTGGTGTTTCTTGCCTTAATTTTGTATTCTAGATAACTGTTAACAACTTTCTGAAACTATTTTCAGCTTTAGATCCGGCTAAAGATCCATGTTTGAAGATGAAATGTAGTCGCCATAAAGTCTGTGTTGCACAGGATCCACAAACTGCAGTTTGCATTAGTCATCGAAGGCTTACACACAGGTAAATACTTTCCTATAGACATTTTTCTAGTGTTTGTGACTGACTTGTAAACCATAAATCCATTATAATTAGTTTAATTATTTAACAACATGTGAGCAGAGTAGAAGTGGATTTTAGAAGTCATTATGTATATGTAATTTGATCATTATGTTTACTACTTGATTTTTTTTTACTAGAATATTAGAAAAATATACATATTTAAATATTCTAAGTGCTGATACAAATGCATTTAGGGAAATACCCACTGTACCAGTACCAAATGAATAAAGTTACTGTGATGGTATCCTACTGGTGTACATTATTTGACATCATCACTTCTTATATGAAGCTAGAGAACTCAAAACTGCCTGCTGCAGTGTAGGCAACAGCCTGATACAGGGTAAGTTGTTTGAGATTAGTGGAAGTTTTTTTCCTTTCTTCTTTTTCTCTTCTTCTGTGCATTCTGATTTTCTTTGCATGCTGGACTGATTGAATGTAAGGAGAAAATATATAACAAATTAATGTGTTCTTGTGGCTTTATCTGAGGCAGAAATATGAATATGTAGGACCTGAACCATACACTTAGTTGAGTCGTGACTGTTGCGTGCTAAGGAGATGGAGTCAAATTGCATTTTTGACTTGATTGTTCTTTTTTTTCCCACTTCATTATGGGAAACAGGACACAGTAGAACAGCTAAATTTCAATAAATTGATTTAAGTAAGTGTCTGTTAAAGTGCTTTGCTCAGTAAGGGCTGTAAAGAGCTGAGGAAAATAAGACTTCCTTGTGTGTTGGAAGAGGATCATTTCAAGTACAGTTTTATGAACGATACAAGGAATGTTCTTCTGAGTGTCTTGTTATGTTAAATACATCCATCTGGAGCTTTTTAAACAAGCAAGATAGTACATAGTGAAAGGAAAAGTTTAAACTGTTCTCAGTCTGCAGCTGTACGTAACAAAAAAAGCAGTATTTGTGGAGTTGCTCTGTTTATATTAAACAATCTCAGTGCAGAGCTAGACATTTTAGTTTGGTAAGATGATCTATATGGTGCAAGATCTATCAACGGACAAAGGTAGGTAGCCTGCTTTCAACTTCTTGTTAGGTGTTGGGAATATATGAATGTTCATTGTGAAGAGACAACATAATAATTAAAAACTTCTAAGAGGTATTACATGTCATGGAAAATAATGAAAATAATGACATTTTCTAGTTAAGTATACATGCAGTAGGTGATGACTGAAAAGTCTTTTATATTAGATGAAGATGCATACTCTTGAATTAAGAAAGTTTTTGACATCAACCTTCACCCCTGTATTATTCCTCCCACAGTTCTTAGTACTCTTTTAGAAAGATAATATTTTAAAAGACAGAACTTGCCTGAATATAATGCAGTCATTTATGGGAAACTGGAATGGCAGAAACTTGTTTGTAAAAAGCAGTGTAAATCTAGTCCTGTAAGGGAGATGAAGCAATTTTTTACCTAGCTGTGCTGAGCCAGGGCAGGGTTTTCCCAAGTTTAGATCTCCCTATTCCCCCAGATTGCCACATACAAGGAGAAATAATTTGCTTTTTGCTTTCTTTCTGAGAACATTTTTCTTTATGCAGTTTCTGACCTTTTAGTAACACGCTGGCATTAAAGTAGAAGTATCATAAACAGAAGCAGACATGTCTGCTGGGTCTCTTTACCATGACTGATTTTCTTTGCCCAACGTGTTATTCCTTCACTTGTATCTGCAGTTTGCGTGCTGATTATCAGCAGGGCCATGTGTTTCTCGGAGCTCCCAAGGACCTGGTGCGCTCTGTGCGAGTCTGTCGCGGTGTGCTCGGTGTCACGCGCTTGGCGGGGGCGCGACACCTCCTCCAGGGCCCCGAACCCACTGTGCAGTCGCCGAGGGATCAGCGTGGAAACGCAAGATGGGCCTCGCTTGTCAGTCTGAGGATCGTTCATTAAACCAGAAGAGTGGAAACAAAAGTGTCCGTAGCTCGAATGTAGAACAGAGGCAAGAACCGCAAACTAAGGCAGGGCAGTGGGTTTTAAGGGACAGGAGCAAGGTGGGGTTTACAGTAGGGAACCAATAACTAAGGGGCTGGGGCGGAGCACAAAGCGGGAATTAAAATGTTTAGACCACTAGGGAGTTACAGGGGAAGGGAACAGTTTAACTGAACCAATGAAGTGTTGAAGGATAGAAAAATGACAGGGAAATCTCTGGAAAAAGGGGCAGGTATGAGGGACGACTGACAGCTGTGATTAGACCAATGCTTGGGGGTGGCAGGGAACAAAACTCTGCCCTGGAGTACAAAACTATTGAAAATAATAATATAACAAAACCACACCACAACATGAGTCTTGGTAAAAATTAGATGAGTTCAACTTGACAGTTGATAAAATAACCTATCTACCAGTATCCATTTCCAATATATCATTTGTGTACAATCTGTTGTGAATAAACATTTCCAAAATTTCACCCAAGTAATCCTTCCTTTTTTGCTCTAATTTGTGTGTGTGCACATGTGTTGTTCATCTAGGATTGGATAATACGAATAATTAAGGAAGTTGGGGATGTTTTCTGAAAAAAATAATTGAGATCTTTTTCATTAATTACTGGGAACTTTTCATAAAGAACTTGCCCATGGATTTTAATTTGGACATATTTGCTGTATAGACCCATAGAAGTTTCAGAGATTTTTCCCAAGACTCTTGCACAGGAAAAGTAGTTTAAAGTATGTGAATTGATACAGTAGCAAAGGTGATCCCCAAGAGACTGTCAGGGAAGAGGAAACTTAGCACACTTCCATAATAAATAAAAAGTTTATGGGCACCTGTGGGTACACAGGGAAAGAGGCATGAAATATAGTTACAGCTGAATAGATTTTTCTGTAGTGTCATCAAGTTCAAATGCTCTGATTTATACTTGAATTCTCTAGTAGTAGAAGCAGCATTCCCAAGAAGCCCTATTAGCTAGTTCATGAATTTATGTTTATAAATTCTGTTACTTTCTTTAGGTAATAGCATAGAGAATTTGGTAATCAGTGAAGACTGATAATTGTATCAAATGGAGAACTCAATTTAGTAATTTCATTTGTTGTTTATAAGAAAGTAACTTACAGAAAAACACAGAGGCATAGACATTGTTATTCAGTCCATGCTGTCCTAGGTGTTCTTCTCTGTGCAGTGAGAAGAGCCTACCAAAGTACTGTAGCTCAGTTTGGCTTACTGAGGGCCCCTCAGCACCACACAGTGAAGCATGGGTGGATATCCTGGCCACCTGCAGGGCTGGTAGTGACATAATATAACAAGGTCCCAACAGGCTTAATTAATGTGGCATCACACTTTAGTGATGATTCTACCTGTGCTTTCAGCAATCTCAAAATTTCTATTAGCTTGGGGATCTCAGCACTGTGATCCTGCTGCAGCATGCTTGTATTTGTATGGTTTCAAAACCAGCTGCTGTGTCTCACTGTCCTTTTCATGGAGTTGTGGGTCAGGCAAGCCTATGGTTTTGCTCTTTCCTCAGTTTCCATGGCAGCTGAGAGCATGGTCTCCTCTCAAGGCTCATTTCCTTTTCTGGTAGACTGCCAAGATGGCAAGTCCTCTTCTAACACACTCCTGCAGGGCCACAGCACAAGAGCTTCCTTTATGTGCTGTCCTGGAAAGACTGAATAGTATTTGACAAAAAGATGAAATCGGTGTTGTAGATCATTGGTCATGAGAATAGTTGGAAGTACAAGGACTTTGAAGACACAGGGTCATGCTTAAAGGAGCAAGGTTTTTGTTGGTAGCAGGTAACAGCATTTGCATCTCTGCTGGCTTTAACTGTGTTGGAAACTGTGTTCTGTGTGCAACACACTTAGCTATTTGCTGTGAAAGAAGGATAATGTACTTGAGGGAAAAATATGCAGTATATGTATATAAAGGTTGTTCACATGATTCCTATGTGGATTGCTGTGGAAAGGGAGTATCTGCCAGGACTACAATGCAGCATAAACAGGTAATTCAAACTATGGTGTAAAATAGAATTTTCATTGATTCTTTGGAATTTGAAAATTTGTCATTAACTTCTCCTTTCAGCTGAATGTTTTTTTGCCATCCCATTGTGCTTTCCAGTTTTATCTTTGTTGGTTAAGTAAAAGGGCTTCATGGGGAAAAAACCTGTAAAGGGTCTTTATATGAAATAATGAAATGCTTTGGAGTATACCTTATTCAGTTACAAATACAACTTGCAGAGTATTAAATACAGTATTGGTTGTATTGGGACATGTTGATGTGAGTGTTATGGTGACAGGCAGGATATTCATCACACTAGGAATAGTCATCTACTGCTTTTAGTTTCCCATCTCTTCACTCTCAGGAGATTTAGTTATTTGCATCTCCAGTACTGAGAATCTCTGGCAACTGCGAGTTCAGCCCTGTGAGCTTGGGGAAAAGGAAAGAAGTTACGTGAGTGTTCTGCCAGAAGACATTTGGACAGGAATAAAAAAGATGAGTCAGAGGAGAGGGCTGTAGGTGGTAATGGACATTTCATAATGCCTGCAGTGGTATGTGTGCTTTTTGTGTATTTAGCGCAGCAGTGGTAGACAGAAATCCTCAAATCTCAATGCACTTCTTGTTGCCACTTGGAGTGAGCAAAGAAAGGATATGTGCAGACACCACGATACACATGAGCTCATTAAGGCCATGCAAGCTGGTAACTAACCAGGCTCAGAAAACTGGAAAAGTTAGTCCAGCGGTGACCTATCCTAGATTTACGGGTCCTGATGAATACTGTGTTAACTTTCTTTTAGATTTGAAAGGGACAATTATGATATTGACATACACTGTAATTTTCACTGAGACTGACGTTCTATGAATAATAGGCTGCAGTACTAAACTAAGCAGTGTGTAGGTGAAGTTCTAAGCCAGTAGGTTATCTGCAGACGAAGAGCAGGAAAACTTGAAAAAAATGGGCAAGGATTGCTGCCCAGCAGAGAATTTTCATGTAAGCATAACAGTGAACATGGGACAGTGCCTGTGGTTTCAGGAGAATTACTTTTATTGGAATCTTTTTCGTATTCCATGTTTGTCAAAAATATTTAAACCTAACACTTAAAGGTGAAAGAAAGAAGAGGAGGTGTGGGCTCTTCTTCAAATGTTTCTCTTTGTTTTTATCTCAAATCAGTTGCAGGAGACAATTTATAAAGGAGATTAATTCAGTTGAGAAGTAGTTATTGTACAGCCCATTCCAAGATTTGACTGCTTACAGCTGGAAACCAGTGATGACTCTCTCAACATGATTAGTCTAAAAGTTCTGAAAATTAGGAAATTTTAAAACAGTTTTGGGCCAAAAATCATGTTTCAGGTAAATCCCAGTGTCTTTGATATATTAGAACCTAATGCCTAATACTGTACTTACTCATTGATCCTAGTGGACTCTGATTAAAAGCCAGTCTCTTTTTCTTCTTCCATAAGTAGAAGAAAAGTACTGTGTAAAATCGATTTGATACATGTAATCAATCAGTGCTTGGAGGCATTAAATTATTTAGTGCATTGAAGGTGTTTGCAGTTTTTCTAGGCAGATGTAGATCTGTCTCTTTTATAAATTCCCCACAAGACATGATGCCCCCTGCCCCCACTGTGGAGGTCCTGCTATGCTCTTATGAGTTTGTTTATGTGAATTGTGCAGATCTACACAAAGGCTCCCTGCTATGGCAGAAATAGATTGCATTTGTCTCTGCCGTAGCATGCTAAGATGGAATAACAATGTTTAAAGACCTGACAGCATTTATTGTGTAGTGATATCAAACTCTCTATTTCTTTGAGTTTTTACCTTCTACAATTATTTATCCTTAGGTTTCAGAGTAGGAAGCGATAGTAACTGGTTTCCAGTAAATATTAACTAAGCCACACATTCTGGTGATACTTGGAATTATAAAAAAAACTTCACCCCATTTTACTAAAGTAAAGGTTAAGGTAGGACTGGCAACTTTTTAATGGTAAAAACATTTCAGTTACAGAGTTGATCAACTGGAAAATAATAAGAGTTCACCAGTTATGAATAGAGAGTCAAAATAAGAAAGCATTTCTCTATGTTAAAAGTAAGAAATGAAAAATTATAGCACCTCTTTTTCTAGTAGAGCTCCACAAGGCAGATCACAGAGAAGTGTGCAGACTGGACATCTCTAAGGTGCAGAGCTGGGTAGTGGTGAGTAGTATAGAAGGCCTAATGATCGAGAATTCACTCTCTAAGAATTAGTGACTCTTCAGAGGTCTCTGAAATGAAGATAAATTTAGTGACAATGGTTCCCTGCCCCAAGCCTACGTGGAGTAGGACTCAAATTTAGGGATTAATAAAAATTCTGTAATAGTCCTGCCTATGGGTGCAGTCTTCAAGTTACAAGAGTTTTACTATTAAGGAGTATTAAAGAGTGTCACTTTATTACCGACTCACAGAAGCTGGTAGTGGTAAAGATATTACATCACCTAATCCTGTTTATTAAGGTAGAGGAGTAGGATAGCTTAATAGATTTTATGGTGGCATTTTGTCTTGTTACAACTTCCTTCAGGGTTTTGGTTTAAATGACATTTTGAGGTGCTCATTTGGTTCAAGTCATTGGTCATCTAGACCACTTTCTTGCCTTGGACTGTGTCCTCTTCCAGTTTTCTGAAGAATGTGGAAAATCAGTCTGAATACATTTTATATGAGGAAGATTATCAGAAGATCTTCCCTGTATTTGGTCACTTTAGTGTTTTAACTTGAGGAAGATGTTCCATCTCGGCTCGGAAGTGATGAGTGTTGGGCCTTGGAGCATGATGTGGATTAGCCTGGATGATGTGACAGAAGCTCACAGTAACACTGTGAAAGAAAGCCAGACCCCCTTCTGGTTCTATTCAAGTGGGTACTGCATGAGATTATGCTCCCAAGCAGAAAAAGTGAAGTCAAATTTGTGAAGGGTTTATTTGTGCCTATATGTGAGAAAAATTCACACACATATATAGTGCATACATGTACATACATATGTGCACATACATATATATGAATTAATAAGTACACATAGATATGTATTCTTTTTGTTCATATGTATGCATACATGTACCCCAGATTTCCAAAACATCATACTTATGAACCTAAGGTATTTTGCTATCTCCCCTCCTTTGCAACAAAGGAAAGAGGGGTTTTAATTTAGACTTGTTACCACTAAATTTCTGATTTAAAAAAAAATGATGTAATTGAAATCTGTAGTTGTATTTGCTTTCAAAACTGTTGTCTGAGAAGTTTTGAAAGCAAATATATTAAGCTGATATGGTTAGAAAAAGAGGAAAAGAAGCAGAGAAAGAGAAGCAGTATAGCTTTGTAGCTTTCCTGTCATTTTAGGTGCTGCAATATTTTATTATTAAAAAAAAAACAAACAAGCTTTCAAAAAAACTAAAGGAAAACAAAGGACTTGCTTTGGGCAAATTTTGTGAAAGTTGCAAACACCACTATTGAGGATGTCATCATTTCACATTATAATGCTGCTGAAGAAGGCCAGCTGGTGCAGTTAAGTCCCTTATTGGAAATTTTAGTCTGATTCATTACTGTGATTTGTAGTTGTACACAGAAACACTTAATCATTCTTATCCTCCAAGCTCTATTGAATCTACTGAAGGCTTTCTGGTTCTTTGCATAATTTGTGCTGCCAGTCTGCCAGCTTGGCAGTGTTTCAAGCTTGTTGCATTATCTGTGTTTGTTTGCACAGGAAGTGATGCTGCATGTAGGCTGAATTTACAGTAATTCTTTTGTAATAGACTAATGAGCAACACTACTTCATTCACAATACTAACATTATATAGCTTTGATTGGACCAATTGTTGTGTAACTATGCCATTGTGATCATACTTGCACTCTACAAAGTACTGAAAAGGAAATTTGCTTAGCTGTAGCTTCATTGAATTTGCTGAGAAAATAATTTGGACTATTATGTGCTTAAGAGAGGTGAAAATCTGGATACATTAGAGATTTTTATATGCTATGCAATTTAATTTATTAAAATGAGAAAATGAAGCTTCTTTTTTTACTCTCCATTTCATTGCACTGGGGAGGAAAGAAGACAACTGACACCGTGCATCATGAATTCTGCATGTGCTGTGAAGGCCTGTAAATTCCTTGGTGAGCTTGGGTTCCCTCCATTCATGTTTGTGGGAGTTGTGGGTACACAGCTAGAGGAAAACAGGATCCTCTCATGGATTTCCTTCTTTCTCTGTCTGGAGCTTTTGCTAACACTACTGGAAGAGTTCTGTGTTGATGCATTGTGTATTGCAGTATCAGTGTTATCTGTATCAGCCTTACTATTTATTAAGTTGTTAATAAGCCATATAGTATTTATAATTCTTGCTGTCCAGCTTCAAAACTGAAAAATTGCTATCCTTATAGAAAAAGAAACCTTATCCCTGGCCTTCTCAAACTGTGTCTATAAAAATAAAAAAATTTTTTTTTTTTAATGCTTGGGGTTTTTTTTTGTTTGGTTTTTTGTTTGTTTGTTTTCGTATGTAAAACAAATTTTAAATAAAAGAGACCTAAACAGAGCCTTTGTATTCTATTTGTTAGCAGAACAGGAGTTGTCCAATATACTTTCCCCATTCAGAAATCCATGATAGGCTTTTTTTTAAAGAAAATGTTGAGCTCTATGCAAGATTAAATCATACAGACTTCAGTTAATTTCGTTGAGTCCTACCTGCTCCATGTTCTGCCTGCTCCACAAGAAGCTTGTTCAGATTCTCAGTTGCCTGTAGGAGTGAGAGGGTGCACTGGGTAATCAGTGCATGTGATGATTTTTTTGTTTGATTTTTTTTTTTTGTCAAGAATGTTCTATTTAGAAATTCTGCAATGAGGTTACAAATTAGTATTGGATTTTTATTCAGGAGAACGGATTTCAGCTTGCTGTATTTCTTTCTGTCTTGCTGTTGGTGGCTGAAGACACATTCATTTGTACAATCTCCTAAGAAGCAGTGAGTTAGAAAACTTCTATTCATAAAGCAGACAACAGGAAAGAATGTGACTAAGAAATGGGACTATCTCAGAAAGCTTTGCTGGTAGAGTGCACAATTTTGACTAATCCTAGGGGATGTTAATGCACGGTCCTGTTTGTAAAAAATGGTGTGTCAGCTTTTGTTGTGTTGTTTTAAAATGGTCTTTTCCCTTACAGTATTCCTGCGAATCTACTTTAAAAGATGGCATTAAAAAAAAAAAAAAAGAAAAAGACTAGGAAGAATGATGAAGACAGTGCTTTTAAATTGCTTCTCCACTCTTAAATATGAAGTTGTGATTGCAGTCCGCAGCAATAACTCACTGTGTACAACTGTAAATGCTGAAATAATACAAAATTATAAGATTTTTTATTGTTTATTAGAAAAGGTAGGCAAATTGAATTCAGGAACAGTTCAGTGCCCCTTCTTAAAAATGTGTTAAACTTGTGATATATTTTTATGGTACTTTAAAAATTAGCTGTCAGAATCAGTTTTCAGTGTACTTTATTAGAAAATATTATCAGTTTTAAAATAGCTGATGCAAACATTTGTAATCAATTAATGCTTAATTTGGAGTTTCTTCATGTCTTAGGGGTTTGTTTTTGGGTTTTTATTTTTTTTTCAGTATTACTGAAATACTCTGATACTAGGTAATGGAACACAGTAGAATTTCAGGATGCTTGCATATGAAGGGTTCTTCCACAGGTTTTAATATTTGATTTTGGTTATAATGAGGTGCTTTTATTACTGCCTAGCATCAGTTCTTATGCATTTCATTTTATGTGAAAGTTGTGGTTCATAAGTTGTGTTTATAGGCTCTGAATAGATCTGTTGATTTGCTTATGTACCAGTGGTGGGAAAAGGATAGTGTGTGAAACCAAGTAACACTAGTGTTCAGGGAATATAAATCATTGTACTAATTTCCATTTATGTAAAACAATACACTTAAGGTTTCCAGTGTTGAGAAATCCATTAAATGTAGTAGCTGGAGGTGTTTGTCATCATCGAGTGAAGTATGTGCATATATTACTACTTTACAGTAAAATGTATTACTGCTTTTGGAACACAAATAGTGAACTCAGAATGCTAAAGGTGTGTCAGGAGTCTCTTAAATGTTTCTGTTTGTTACATGGTCAGTTATATAAGGGGGTTTTGTGGCTGGCAGTATTTTTATCTTCTGTTTAAAATCAAATGCCAAAACCCTTTTCATGTGTCCAGATTGTCTGAAATAGGTTTGCTTTACAGAGTGCTGTGGTCTGTCACAGGAGCACAGAAGTATTTTACTTATGTGTGCAGCTTTTGCCACAGACTACTATATATTTTATATTAGATCCTTATTACCTTAAAAAAAAAAAAATTACCTTTTTTTTAATGTCAAAATCTACATACTGGGTCACTCACACCACACAAATACTTTTTCTAAAACACCTCTGCATCTTCTCTAGTAATAGTAATAATAATAATAGTAATAAATTCTTACAATCACAGTACAGCTAAAGCTGGATTTAAAGCTTCCTAAATCTGTGGGATCCACTGCCTTAATTCAGGCACTATCTGTCCAGTGGTTTCAAGAGTTGTTTTGGGTTTATTGTACATGTGCATACTATCCTCATGATGTGTGGCACTTTAGATTCTGTGTCCAGAAATCTCAAAGGAATACTCAGATTCTGTCTAAACAGAATTCCTGAGGGAGGCAAAGAAGAGATTACACCTGAGGAAACCTGAACTCAGAGTAGGTGTGACTCCAGCGTGTTCTGGTTCAATTCCTCTGAGGGATACTTCTTTCAGATACAGAACTTCAGTGATACATTTGAATATTCAAGCACAGGTACACTTTGGGGGTAAAATTTATATAAGCATTTTATAATAATAGAGTGTGTTTTTTTACAAGATGGCAAAAGTGCAAAACATTCAGGATGTACCCTTATCTTATAGACTGTGTTGCCTGAAGTTGCAAATGCAATAGCAGCAATGCTCACAGTATATCACTTTCCTAATAGATGCAGACTTGCAATTCCTAGGCTGTTCCATAAAGCAATAAAAAGCAAACAAACAAAACTACCCCAAACCAAATGAACAAAATTACACAGAAAAAGAATCATCAATTCTCTCCTGTGTTCAGGACAACTTTTCTCCTCTAACTAGTGGGGTAGAACTGGTTCATAGCACCTATGGATCAAGCCATCCAAAATTATCATCTTGGAGGATATGTATTCATCAGTGCTTAAGTTTTTCACTGTGATTTAAAATTATTTAATTCTTTGTGGTTTTGAGTGTGACTGTGTATGAGACATAATTTGTCTGTTCTGCTTTCTAATTATTATTCTTTCTTCCTTAACTGTAGATTATTTTAGTACTGAGTCTAAAATAACAACTGTTGTAAAATACAGCCTTTTGAATCTTAGCAATAATGGCTGTGGGAAAGATGTTTCATAGAGAAATACACCTATGTGGGCTTTTTCTTGTCAGAGAGTTTCATATGTTTCAACATTTAAGATAATTATTGTAATTTAGGGATTACTTCATTTTTTGATCGGCTGAAAATTTGGGCATGTAAATGTTTCTGAAAACATTTGCACATCTTGAAGAATGCATTCCTCTCTTGCCTTTGCCTTCACTATTTGCACATTAATTGTCAGTGAATGTTTGTAGTACAAAGATTTGCATATTTATGAAAGCTGATTTGAAGTTTTGATCCCTAAATTCAACACAGCTTATGTTCCAAGCTTTTTCTGTTGGATCTTCCTTCTAAGGATAACTCCAGACATCATCTCCTCTTCAACCCCAGACTCAAGGGGAAGTGCAAGGTAGAAGCAAATAAAAGATTGAGAGGAGATTTAAGCTGGGGAGTAGGATGATAAACATAAGACTGTAGGAGAGTGATATCCTGAGGTTATCAATGATTGATTTTGCATATTTGGAGTATGCTACTACAGTCTCTAGAAGGTATGAAGGTACAGCCAAGATCCTCTGTATGCTTTTAGCTATCATGAAATAAATACACATGTTGGGTAGTAGGAGGGGAGGGCTTGCTATTCCCTTACTCATTATTACGGTAACATTTCTAGGGTAAATTCAGATTTTTTTTGTACACATTTGAAATGTCTGGAAAACTGAATTTCTTCCATATTGTAGATGGATACTCATATCTAGAAGTTATATGACATCATATAACTATTTACTTCAAAGTACAAATGCTGGAGGTTTTTACCTACACTGCAATATTTTGGTCGCTCTCTAATTCACCTCTCCTATCTTCAAATTGGAAAACAAGGTAATTTCTAATAGGATTAGTAATTGTTTATTCTTTTCTCTCAGCTGAGAAGCAGACACAAAGGGTCATTATGAAGAACTTGGAAAACTTATGCAGATGCATAATCAAACAAAACAATGGAAGTTTGTAAAGAATGGAGAAGAGGATAGTCTGTAAATATTAAGAAATAATTTCGAGTGAGGTCTCACAATTTATTTAATAGTCTTGTTATGTATGTCCACCTTGATAAATAACACATTCCAGAAGGAGAAACACTTCTGAGCTGTTAAGAATAGGGTCAAAAACCTAAAGACATGTCTGGATGAAGACCCTGGAATATGGGTGCTTTACTTGGTGCTAACTTTGTAAGAATGACTGTGGCAGAATAACTTCTTTCTATTATCATTGCTCAGTTACTTTAATTTACTCTCAGAATGAAGGAAAGGAGAGAATACAGGAGGCAGCAGATTCCAAACAAATTTTAAGAATCTGTTTAATTTTGAAAGACATTATTGCCACAGAGGTCTTGGTCCACATTGTGGTTAAAAGGAAGATTGAGAAACGTGTGTGTGAAGAGCTAAAGCAATCTTCTAAACTAGCATGCAGGTAAGACAGCTGATTTTTCTGGCATGTAACAAACCTGTTCTTCACAAGAGAGTTACAAGTTTTGCTTCTGGTCACTTTACTTCTAATTTCATTTTATCTTTCCTTTTAGCTGCTCCTTTCCAGCTCTCCAGCTGCTTTCTACAAGAAGATTCTGTATTTGATCAGCAGACTGGATATTCATCCAGTTAGAGACCACAGTTTACTGTCTTACCAAAGTAATTTAGTTATTGAAAGACACAGTTGTTTATATATGCCTGAACCTATAAAGACTGCAATAAAAATAAAAGTTGAGCTAGATTATGAAGTAGCGAAGGAAAAATGCTACTGGAAAAAGTACACTGTCTGCTCTCAGGATTTTTTAAAAAAATCCTTATTGTCTGCAAACAGATACTTTCCCAGAAAAATTATGAATGCTTTTTTTGCCCCACATTTGGAGCAGAAAATAATTTATTTCCAGTTGTCATCTCTCAATATTTATGAAATATATGAAAGATTATTTTTTCCTTTTTTCCATGTCACCACAGCATTTTTATCACTCTTCCTGTATTGCGATTTTGTGATTTCCAAGCTGAATTTGTGCTTGGTCTTCTAAAGCAAAGTATTTGGAAGCATGTTCAGCCGTGAGGCTGAGTGGTGAATTGTTTGTTTTGCAGAGTCAGGACTGGGCAGCTAAATCAGGATCAATATTGTGTTATGGTATGCAGAGTGCTCGGGGTGTCCAGCTGAGGCACCATCAAGGGCCCCGTTGTATGAAAATGCAGACCCTCTAGGAGTAATTAAGCAGAGGAAAAGGTGAAGTCTTAAGTATCTGATTTTTCAGTTATTCTGAGTGGTTTTTGAGATACTCCGAGAATTTTCCAAATTTTAATGTCTTCATTTTGCCGAATGAAGATGTTAAACTACAGAGCCCTAAAAGCTGTACCGCAATTCCCTTTGTTACCATCCCAGAAATATTGATTATTGATGTTTTACCTTTGGTAATGTGCTTTTGTTTTATTTAAGAATTTCTCTTTTAGCATTTTTGTTGTAGTTGTTTTTCTCTTTCTTAAATAACTCTTTTTCCATTTTTCTATATTACTTTTCTTCAACACAGTACTTTGTGTTTTCACTCAGCATGGCTTATTATTTATACAGTCATAACCAGTGAGAGGTGCTTTATGGTGGCTTGAAAGAAATAGATTATGGATTATCTTGTAGGTACCATTTTATGGGACCCACATTAGAGTAATTGAGGAAGGAAGAAAGAAAAAGTAAGGAAGGATCTATACTGCTGATGTTTATGAACATTAATAGAAAAGGAAAAGATATTAAGATTGGAAAACTACTGACTTCCTAATGGCACAAAAATAAATTATATCCAGTTGTTTGCCTATCAGATTATTTTATGGAATCAAGTTTTCTTTTTCTTACAGACATAAGGGAAAATACAATGCCAACATAAATAATAAAAGAGAACTTTTGTCATGCTAGGCTAAATAATGTGAAATAACATTACAGTAGTTAGTAAAACTACTTTGGCAGTATTATTGACAATTTTTTTTATTGATATTCTGGCGCACATATTTCATTCTAGATATGTCTGTTTTGTATTAAATTTCCATGTGTAAAATGATCTATTTATATGTGTGCATTATCAGACTAGAAAACCTCACATTTTAAATCTCTTTGATTTTCTTGCCTTGAGCAATAGCACAAATAATCTATGTTTTAAAAATAACTTCATTTATAGATGGCAATGAAAGTAGCAGTTTTGTTTTAAACTGTTTTATTTTCAATACAATAACTGTACCTATCTCTCTGTGGGTTTAATATGTCTATGACAAAAGCAGAGTAATAAGTAAAAAAACGATACATTATTTAAAATGTGAATATTTTCAAGCTATAAAAATCATCACTGCAATATATAAAAAAAGCTAAGTTTCTTCCTAATTGAGAAGGGAACTTTTTCCCCCAGTGAAAGTCACTGTTGATGATCTTTGGATTTGATCAGAGGTAAAAGGATATTACAAATTAAAACTAGCATTTAGGGAACATCAGTATTGTTGCAAAATAGGGTCAAGTTTTGAAGATCAAGAGCAAACACAAGCAATATGCAGCCAAAATGCAGCCTTTACAGGTGTCGCTCTTTCTTTTATTATATTTAGCTGGTCCAATGCTTTGTTGAACTGGGTTTTATATTTTATCAGAGTTTTCCCGCTTCTCCCATGAAGTTTATCTAAGCAGATTTTGATACTCATTCAGTGAATTCCTGCATATTTGCCAGTATGGGTGACCACATTGTACAGACCTGTTGCACAGTGAGTGTGTAATAGAAATGGTACTTGCTGATGGTTGGGACCTACTGGGTCATGCATGGATGTCATTACTAGGCAGGCTCTGCCCTGAGCTGTGTGAGATTTGAGAAGCATTCCCAAACTAAACTTAGCCTTCAGGAGTAAGCAAGGAGAAAAAGAAAAAGGAAAAGTTCTATGTTCTTTCAATATAAAAGAATATCACTATAGTAGGTTAGTATACTGCAGCAGATGGTCCTCCATGGCTAATTGACAACGCATTTTTGCTCTTTTATCATCTTACTATGCACGTTTTTTCTGAGCAGACCTCTCTATGATAAAAGCTTGTCAGCTTTATCTTCCCATTTTCTGATGTAATCAGACATAATTCATAAACTCAGAAGACATCATGCTGGCAGAAAAGATAATATCAAGCTGAAAAGCCTTTCTGTCTCTTTTTTGTTTGTTTTTTTCTCCTTTCTTCTCCCTCTGCAGGAGTGAGAAAATCGGTGCTGATAGGTGCTCTTCCATCTATCTAAGGAGCACTTGGAAGATTACAGTACAGTAAGCTGACAGTTGTCTGCATGATCTAAAGGAATTCTCTCTTTCAGAGACATGCCATAGCTATTAACCAGTGCCAAAATACAGAACTTTTATGAGGTACTGGTTCACAGACATAGATATTTATCTTAAAAACTCATGAACTGTAAAACAGCGCTCTTTTAGCACCTGGTTAACACCACCATGTAAAAACATCACAGCCTTTGTCAGAAGTGACCTAGACTAAACACAATAGCAAAATTAGTTTGAGATAATAGTTCTTTAGTTATAATTTAAATTGATGGTACTTGTAATCCTGAGCACCATTACCTAACACAATTTTCTATCTGTGTGTGCTGTGTCTCACAATCTGTAACCACAGACATGTTTTTATCTTTGCTTTTGAAATTATTTTGGCTGTAGAATTAAGGGCAAAAAATCCTTGCACACTAGAATTATCAAGACAGATGGCCTGTTTCAAGCCTTGTTCATAGAATGGTTTGGGTTGAAAGGAACCTTAAAATCATGTAGTAAAACCCCCCTGCAATGGACACCTTCCATTAGACCAGGTTTCTTAATGACCCATCCAGCCTGACCTTGAACGCTTCCAGGGAAAGGCCATCCACAGCTTCTCTGGGCAGCCTGTTCCACTGCCTCACCACCCTCTTACTGAGCAATTTCTTTTTGTATCTTATCTAAACCTAACTTCTCTCAGTGTAAAGACATTACCTCTTGTCCTATTCCTACGTGTCCCTGTATTGCTCCACAGCACCAGGCAGTGGATAATACATAAAGAGGTCTCTTATGTCTGTTATGTGGTTTTCTTGTTAGCAGAATTATTCTTGATTTAGATAGAGTATGAGTCCAGTTCAAAGTTGTTTAATGTAAATGAGTGTACAGGGCAGGTAGAATTATATTACTCAGTTTGAAGTAAAAATATACCAGTTCTACTGTTTACAGAAATGAATTGTGGTACTTCTGGAGGAGGGGAGAACAATAAATTAAACCTGGCAGGTTTAAGAAGCTGAGCTGTAGATGGTGGGTGCAGCATCAACCATACAGATGGACACACTGATGAGTGGAGTTAGATACTGTACAATAAGAGCTGAAGCAGAGGCTGGGGAGCAGGGAAGTGTCACTCACTCCAAAGCTGTGCAAAAGAGCAAAGAACATTTGTTAAAACGCATGGCTGCAAGGTTTTGTGCCATACGGTGAAGCCACCCTGAGTAACTTGAGCAATTAAGGGATATTCAGATCCCTGAACATGAATACTTTGAATATAATCTTTGTAGAAGTAGCTTATTATTTCTCACAGGTCTGATGAAGAGCTCAGAATTGTTAAATTCAACCTGGAGAGACATATAGTTACTAATGTCTCTCCTTAAATTTTTCAGTTTTGATTCCAATTATGTTCCTTTAGTTACCTTTTAGACTAACTCTTCAGAAAGAAAAAAAAAACCCAAACATGTTCTTTTGAAATTGATCAAAAATTTCAAAAATATTTCAAAAATAACTGATATTTTATACCTGTAATCCTACATTAAGAGTTCAGTATAGAGAAGATAAATTTAAGTCATTGACAGAGCAGATATATGTTGATAATCTTAAGGAAAGAAAACGGAAGTCCTTCTTTCAGATATTGATTACTGTAATGCTTGTAAATGGGTTTTTCTGACTTCTTTTCTGTCTTTATTTTTAAGCAGACGCTGACTAATCCCACATGAGGGAAGAAAGAGCTGTGAGTGTGGGCAGCAGGGGTGCAACATTGCCAGGCAATGAGAAACATAGATTGCATGAGAATCACTCTGAAGGGTTCTGAATCTGATGAGTCCAATATCAATTTATTCTTATAGTGGTGAAATAACATTTTTGTGGCAGTTGGTGTTTTGAGCCAATAGGAAAAGTAGCTATTTTCTAGTGAAAATTATTATGTAATTATGTTCAATAGTGTTGTAGGAGTAGATGTCCTCATAGAAACATTAATCAAAATATTGTTACTGTTTGTCTGCTTTGGGTTGTAGAAGTGATTATTTGACTGTTTAATTTATTTTAATTTTGTTTTATGTTTAATTTATTTTTATTCACTCATTTTTTTATAAATCAGAAGCATTAAGGTGCTCTCTAATGAAAACTGTGCCTTTAATTGGACTAGCAAATGCAGGTAACAGCATCATATTATGCAAAACAGATTCTGAATTAATAACTTCGAATTCTCTCTCAATAATAGATATATAATAATTGAAAAATTTAAACCATTACCCTGACTTGCAGTTTTGCAATTGCTAAACTTGCTCATACATAGGAACCCTATTTAAGTGATGATAATCAAATGAAATTGTTACACTTTTCTTACTACTAGGGAGTTTTAGATTCCTGTTCAGCAAATTACTAAGAATTTTAGATGTGACACCATTCTCTGATAATTACACATAGATTTTAAAATTATATCTATTGACTAAAGAGAACTCTTCACTGTTTTTAAAAAAAAAAGGTTTCTGCTTTATTAAATAATGTGTAAAAGAAAATAGAGATTACTTTTGCTTCTGTGCTGTCTGTTTTAGAAAACATTGAAAAATGTCTGCTTTCCTTTGGAACACAAATTGATGTCTTTTTCCAGTAGAACTAATATATAGTGAATATATTTATATTCAAAGAGGTAAACTCTGCAAGGCCGAGTACACACACAAAATCTATATAATGTTCTGTCTTTGCAAAGTAGAAAATGATAGGTTTGAAATGTGTTTAGTAATTCTTTTAGATTTATAAAATTAAAGCAGTTCTGGGAAAAGGTAATAAATATATCTAAGAAATTATTAAAACACTGCCTCATTACAAGGTCAAACACTTAGATTAGCATAAAAAGCACTTAGGAAATACATTTGCATATCTTGGTGATCAAAGGTGAAGTCTAAGTTCATAAATTAATATACACTATTAAAAATCTTTCTAAAATAATACATAATTGCAAAGTGGGGGTGTGTGTATGAATTTCAGTTTCTTTTGTAATATTGCTTATATGTTATATCAACTTAAATGTGTGTTAAATTTTTTGAGGCTTCAATTTTGGAATTACTTAAAATTGTGAGCATCCCATGTAGTCACTGAAGCTATTGAAGTCTTTGCAACTTTATTTCTATCAGTTTGATTTGTGAAAAATTTAACTATTGATTATTATTGAGATATGTGATGGGATGCATAAGATTTTATAGATTAAAATAAAGCCTTTGTAATGAAAATTTTAGTAACACTTAAGTAACTTAGTACGTTAGGAGATCCTTAGTTTCTTACCATCTGTTGAATGAGTAAAAATGCATATATCCACTGAAAGGGAAGAAGTCATCTTTAGATCAATTCTTATATGAAGTACAGGAAATCCTCTAAAAACTAGAATTAGGAAAAACAGTAGGTGAGATGATAAGCTTAAAAATTATCAAGACAGTGGTAATTTTGTTTGATCTCTAATATGTGAAAACAATATCTAGTAAAGGAAGCATCTTTATCATTTGCATGATGATACATTTTCATACAGTATCAAAATAACTGAAAGACCTTTCTCTGTAACTTTACTGTTCTCCAGCTCCTGCATTGGAGGCCAAAATAACTATGCTGAAGAGCCAGATTAGAAATCCTCTGATAAGTGGATCATTCTACCATGTGTAAAACACCTGCTTCATCCAAGGTTTCCTTCCAGCTTATGCTTAACTTGTGAAGCTATTGTTGTAATCTTTGCTTTCTGGACCACTTTATTCAAGTAGTTTTTACAGGACACAAAGGTTCTGTAGGCAGGATACATGCTACCTAAAAATAAAAAATCGTTTATTGACCACTGGGCACAATATTTAGCTGGCACTAATTTGCTTTTAGACTGTACTGACAATGCTCTCCACCTCTTTCCAGATTCTCAGTGGGTCTTTGTTGGCCACACAGTTAAAGTATAACATGTATAACATCCCATGGCTCATTGAAATGGATTGATCCTCAGAGTTGTTTAGACTTCTGTCTCTGCTTTTGCTTTTATAAATTTTCTTATTTGTGACTTGTTTTCCCTCCCCTACTGACTGACCTTGTTCGGCAATCTTAGTTCTGTCTGCAGTTATACCTCTCTTACATTGCATGGTTCCACACTGCTTAATTTCTGATAATTCTTCCTCATAATTTAGTAGTTTCCTTAGTAGTGTGTTGCCAAGGTTATTCATCCATGCCATAATAAAACCTCACTCCTCAGGAGGAAGGAAGGCTAACTCACTCAGCTGTGGGTTAGCTGGGAAATGCATGCCATTTTTCCCTATTCTCATGGTCTGAACTGCAGATACTTGTGGGCTGATGGAGTGTGCTTTGCTGCTTCATTGACCAGCATGCCTAGATTTTAGAGACAGTGAGAATATGGTTTATGCTCAGCTCTTACCTTTAGTGGGTGAGTCTAAAGTTTTGACAGCATCTGTAGCTCAGGACTTCCAAGTGGGATTTGTAAAGTAGGTAGGAAAAAAAGGCAAAACATTCACATAAGTCATACTGCAAATGAAAGTGTGTGGTAAAAATGGTAAATACGAATTTGTTTAATAGTCTTATTATCTAATGTGCCTCACTTGTTTCTCTTGAAGTAATTTTATTGATCTGCTAATTTAAACAGATATTGTGATAGAGTTATTACAGGTATTAAGTTGACACTAAACTTGCACCTCTGTCTTAAGAAAAATCTAATTGCATAGTTTCTGTGACAGAAAATGAGGTCTGTTATATACAGGATTGCTTTCCACATCTCTGGCATTTCCTAAGCAAAATCTGCTTCAGGTATATGTATGTGATTATTTCTCCTTAAATATATAGGACATGCATGGAACTATGTCAGATAAGCATATCCATAAATAATGTTGGACAGGAATGGATCTCAGTAAACTTGCAGATGACACCAAGCTTTGTGGTACTGGTGACACTCCTCTAGGACAGGGTGCCATCCAGAGGGTTCTGGACAAACTCCAGAAGTGGGCCCATGGGAATCTCATCAGAGTTCACAAGGCCAGGTGCAAGGTGCTGCACCTGGGTCAGGCGACCCCTGATACCCATGGACAGATGGAGAGCAGCCCTTCCCAGAAGGATCTGGGGATGCTGGACATGAGCTGGCAACGTGCACACACAGCCCAGAAATCCAGCTGTATCCTGGGCTGCATCCAAAGCAGCATGGCCAGTGGTTGAGGGAGGAGGTGATTCTGTTCCTCCACTCTATTCTTGTTAGACCCCACATGGAGCGCTGTGTCCATCGTGGGGCTTCCAGCATGAAAAGGATGTGGATGGGATGGAGCAGATTCAGAGGAGGGCTGCAGAGATACTCAGGGGGCTGGGGCACCTCTCCAGCAGGGACAGGCTGAGAGAGAATGGGGGGTGTTCAGCCCAGAGAAGAGAAGGCTGTGGAGAGACCTGGTAGTACCTCCTAGAGGGGGCCTGCAAGGGGTCTGGAGAGGGACTTTCTGCAAGGGCATTTAGTGATGGGACTGAAAAATAGTAGGTTTAGATGATATGCTGGCAAAGAATTCTTCAGTGTGAGGGTAATGAGGCACTGGAAAAGGTTGCCCAGAGCAGTTGTGGATATCCCATCCCTGGCAATGTTCAAAGCCAGGCTGGATGGGGCTCTGAGCAGCCTGGTGTAGGGTAAATTGTATCTGTAAATTGCTAAAATATATTTTATTTTGATTTCCACATTAATATTACTAATTTTTGTTCTGTTTATCTCGGTTTAATTCAGTTGTTGTTGGTTTGTTCAGATGGATTTTTCTTCTGTTTTTAGAAGTAGTGCAAAGTAAAGAAATGAGTGAAAATAATATACTCAAAAAGACTGGCAGTAATGAATTTAAAGGTTTTCGACATTTGAAAGAAAAATCTTAGTAATATATTAACAACTATGGTTTTCTTCCATGAGGCTTCTACATGAAAAGGCAGCTTTGAAGGAAATTCAGGCAACTCTAAAGAAAGCAATTTAGATTTTATGATACAAGTAGTTTTTATGATTATGTTAATCTTACACAGCCTGATTGTGTCCTCCAAAGGCCATGGCAAAACATAATCAGGCAGACTCTCTAAATTGGAATAACTCTAAAATCTCCTGAAGATGCAAATGTAGTTATCAGAGAACTGCAAGAGTTCTTTCTAAGATTAATTTTTAGTAACTCACACTTTTTTCAACCAGTTTTGAAAAAATGTGTTTGAAGATTATCAAATCTAGATATGAAATGCCATTTTTCAATTGAATTGGGCAGTCATGCATTATATAGATATTATTAAATAATTCATGTTACCAAAGAGTTGCTCAAAGCTCAGTTTTAAACAGATTACATTAAATATTTTCAAAGTATTTTCAGGCACAATTTGTGTATACAGGAAGGTAAGTTTATGTATGCAAACAGGTACATAGGCTAGACTAATTGGGCAGATTGGCTAATTATGTTTCTAGGCAGGCATGCACAGTTTGGTGTATGCAAATTAATGCAATCAGAAGCATTGCTGGTAAATTAGGCCCATATATTTAATTTTATCCTTTAGGTGTCAACAATATCTGATAAGGTGGAGATTGCATTCAGTAACAGTTATTTTATTATGAGACAGGTACCAAAGCCTTTTCAGGAAATATTTGGTGGAAGAGGTTGACTTTTTTCTGACATCATATCGTTAATGTAACAGCATACTAACAAGTGCAAGAACATTTATAGTGATTGCAGTAGAATCACAAAATTCAATGACAAAATGTTATTAGCTGCAAGTTGCAGTGATCTGGGTCATCTTCTTGCATATTGAATTATAATAAATACAAAGAAGAAACAAGTGATTTATTAAAGTGAAATAACTGCCTTGTTTGCTATTTTTTCCATGTCTTAACATTTTAAAATGTAAATATATATTGCTTTATCTACATAGCTCATAACCATAAATAATAGCCAATTATATGTGTTATCTTTGTACCTATTTCAGAATATTGACAAATATCAATGATCATACCCCAAGATAATTTTTATCATCACAGTAGTTTCTCAGTTATTTCCATGTCAATAATTTATTTGTATGTCATTGCCTAGCTGTAAAAAAACATAACACCAACACCTGGTTGCAAAGAAATAGTCAACAGAAACAAATCTGATGTAGCTAAATAATAGTGAAAGGAAAAGTTTGAGTACATAAGTAAAGTGCATTATTCAGGTATTTTATGAAATGCACGTATCTACCATAACTAGCATTGAAAATATTTTTAATTGACTTTTCACTTTTACCTGTCAGTGACTGACAGTCAAAAATAGCTGTTCAGTAGCTTTGGTAATACAGTGCACTTTCAGCATCATTGTACTAAAGCTTTACATAGATATCCATACAAACCATTTCCATGGCCAGGTGCCTGGATTGATACCTTCAAAGTATCATTTTTTGTAATTTCTTTATCATAGTGTCTTTCATTGCAGTTTTGGAATACAGACTTATCTCTTTTTTACTAAAATATTATTAGTTATAGAGAAGCCAATTTTGGTAACAGTGATCTGCTGAAGGTCTCAGAGGAGTAAAAGAGGAAATTTGACAGTCTTCAGCTTAAATGAGTGCCCTGGGACAGTTTGCATTTAAAAGCCTAACAAAGCAGAGGTTAGTTTAGGAAGGTAATTTCTCTGACTATATCAAATATTTTCTGTTTTCTTCATACCTCTCTGCTCATGACAGAACTGCAGTTTCTGTGTTCTGAGCTTGTTCTAGTTTCATTGTCCTTGTGATCGTGTCCGAGATGCTTCTTTTCCTTCAGGTGATTTTATTTCTCTTCATCTAAAAGGAAGGTTTTTTTCCTTTCTCTGTCTTTTCTTGTCTTCATCAAGAGCATACACAAGCGTGTATATATACTAAAACACTAAGCACCACTAGTCCTTGCTTTGATTTATTTTAGGCATCTACACTGAGTCCCCTTGTGTGCCACACAAATTCTGCTTCCAGTTTGTTTTTTGCTGATGTCAATGAGCTTCTCTCTATTGATGTCTGGAACTTCTGCAATTTATTTGTACAGCATTTTAAAGTTACTGTGTCTCTGATAAACAGAAATTGCATCAGGTTGATAGTTGGGATGCTTGTCCTGTCAGTAGCCTCAGGCTACTGGGGCACTTCTGGATAATTGTGAGCTATAAAAGTAATAAGAAGTTAGAGAAAGATGCAGCCATCTGTATAATCTAATGATGCTGGAACTCATGTGAATGACTGGAGTGTTTTCAGTCAAGTGAAAGGAGCAGCAATAGTCTAGTAATAGTCTAGCAATAGACAAGCAATAGCAATAGCAATTATTACTATATATGGTACATAATCAAAGACACAGCTTATCTTTTTTTTTGCTATAATAGAAACAAGATGATTTGTGATTTGTCTTCAAGTTGTGCAACTCATCAGAAAGGATTGTTACTTGTTAATTAAGGTGGTATGTTCAAGTTGTTTCCTTTTTTGTGCTTCCTGGTGGACATAAAAACTTCCTGTATTGATATTTTATTATCCATTATGCTACATAGAGCTAAAGCTATTTTTGGCTTTTTCAGGAGTAACTGACACCTTCTGTATGCAGCATCTCAGCTTCTTATTTACACTTTAAAAAATCTGTCCAGTTCAAAATTTCATTACACAACCTAACTTGAATGCAAACTTCTATAATTCTGTGATTCCTATGATTTTTTTTTCTTTTTTTCTAAAAGACCACATTTACAGCTAAAATTATTCACATAAACATTAGCATGGCTTGGAAATGGGCTTTTGTTTGTTGTCATCACCAGTTTACTCCTAAGTGTATGCGTTTAGCCTTTTACTCTGCTCATTATAAAACCAGAGGATGAGGAGTTTATTTTCTCGTGTTTCTTTTTATTACTCCAGACAAATTCTTCTCAAACAATGATTCATTACTAGCAAAATAGTTCTTGATTATCTGTAGGTGAAAGAGTTCTCTGAGAGTTCTGCTCCATGAAAGAATGTTTGATTTGAGATTATATAAGTTTGAACATTTGTGTGTGTTCTGATAAGTCATTGCTGTATTCTAAGTGGTATTAAGATACAAAAAAACAAACCCAGTATAAAAATCATGTACTATTGTTTATTTTTTTATTTATATGCAAGAAGTAACTTCATATATTTTTTGGTCATAAAGGAGCTGTTTCATGATACAATGGCTGCTAAATGCTTTCATAGTTGAAACAAATACTGGAAAAATTAATGAATAATAATTAATTGAAAGCTACAGAGAGAAAGCATGGCTGTATATCACAAACTGAAAGTTATAAAATATTGTGAAGAAGCATCAGTAACTTACTTTAAACTTTTATTCTGACTCAGCATAGCCTTTTCCTAAGTTGAAATAATCCAGTCAGCTCTGTATATGTTTATATGAAGATATACATATATGATTGTGTAGATTGATTCTGTGCTCCAGTGGATTAATTTGTTTTTTTCCCTTTAGACTATATATTGAGTTTTGACTGAATTTTGCAAACTGTAGACAGTGAAAGACAGTGTTCAAAGTGGGGCAAACAGTAGGACCACCTCCTTGTTTCTATAGAAGTATTTATCATACAGTTCTCTAAAACCTAAATACTCATAAAATATCAGTATTTAGTTCTGAATCATTCTGTTCATAGTGTTCAATAACAAAAAGAGTAAATGCCATGTAATGCCAACATCTTTCACTGATCATTAAGTGTAACAGTCCCCACAGCATCATCTTAATCATTTTTTTCTACTCATATGTCTTAGAAAGTGAAATAATATGCAGGAATCAAGTATCACTACAGTGTGTAAAGTACAAAGGTGGAGAAGTTATGCCAAAGACATTGACAGTCCTTTACGTAAAAGAAAACTTTATGGTTCAAAGTATGTATGGCTTACTGTTTGTAAAGGCTCGTTAAAATACCCTGAATATGTTCTATTTTTACTACTGCTTATCAGAATTACATACTTTTTGTTTACTTACAGTATGAAAGAGGCTGGTTTAGGCCATAAACAGTGGAGGGGTGGTCCCATTTCATCAAACTGCAAGCAGTGTCCAGTAGTTTATACCAATCCTGTTTGTGGATCAGATGGTCACACATATTCTTCTCAGGTAAGAATTGAATAAAGAACTAAAGTAATCTTTCATTGTTCCAATCAATTCCAGCTATTGGAAAATAAAATAATGTATTGTAACACAAACCAATATTTATTTGTTTTGGCTAAAAAATGTATTGCAGAATGCAACCTACAAGAATTCTAGTATTTTGTATGATGGCAAAATGGTAGCAAACCCTAAGCAGCATAAACCAGTAAAAGCTGGAGCAGCAGAGTGGAGGAGTGCTCCACAATGTAATGGAGCACACTGAGTGCTCTGCTGTGTGATGAGACACCATGGCGGGGTTTGGAGTAAGCAAAAAAGTGTTGGATGTCCCCAGCTGGGGGTAAAATAGGCATGTTAAGTCAGATTTCCCAGTTGACCATTGAAGGTGTACTTCAAATTCCAAGCTCTCAGACATAGGTGTAACATACCTGGAAAAAAAATAATCATGTAAGCAATTGTTGGATAGCTTTCCTTGCAACAGCATGTTACAAGTTTTAAGATCATAATCAAATCTTCCTTTTCTAATCCTTACCCTCCTGTCTTTTCTGTCTTATCTATTTGAAGATAAAATAATAATTGTTAAATGTTGCTGTCAGTTTACCACATCTTGTTTGGATTAAATACTTTGTGCTAGTCCTGCTGAAGTCCAGAAATCCTGGGACTGCATTAGTACAGTGCAGAGGTGAAATTGTGAAATTGCGGGACTTCATAATGCTGAAAACAGATTAATTTGTTTAGCATCCTTCATTAAAACTCTGAGCAGAAGAATACTCAGCCAATATTAACAACTGAATTTTGTTTATTAAAGTGTGGGCTCTTGATAAACCCATTTTTCCCAGAAATGTAATGGAGTTCAGTAGTGTGAAAAGGAGCTACTGCATTCTGTCTTACTGACACTGTGTCCTTACACTAACAAATTGTTTCATTAGTAGATAGTATCCAGTGCTTCAAGAGAAGTATAATAATAGATTAAATTGATGGAGATGTAAAAGCTATGTGTTTGTTACTTATGAAGAAAAAATTCCCTATCATATTTTAAACAAAATACTTTAAGGATACTTCAGTATCTAAAGATTTTTAGAGTTTCCATAATTTTTTGTTTGTTTTGTACATAATCACAAATTAATCACATCTGAAGTTTACACATCTGTAGTCACATGTGAAGTTTAGAAAAAAGAATTAGTTTCCAGGAGGGAGTAGGTGTTGGTTTGAACACCAAGTATCTTCTCCAAGGATATTTTATTCTTGATAAACTAAAAACATCAGATTTAACTAGTGCTTTCTAAACGCTGACAATACTGAGGCTTTTATCCTAAATTTTATATTAGAAAATGTTTTTCCTACTAACTTGAACATTTAATTGTAGGGATTTGGTCTCGAACCTAGTTTTCCTTTACAGAAGGGAATTAAAAATTTTCTAATGCTTATACCAGCTTATCTGAGGCCCTACAAATGAATTCTGGACTCTTTGGCACATCTAAAATATACTTCCTTTCATTGACAATATGATTTCAATATACGAATTTGAAAAATATTCTGATTTTCATTAGCTGTAATCTCTTGCCTATGTTTTTTTATGAGCTAAGTGTGTGCTGGCATCTTACTAGACATTAGGTGATGCTGTCATTTAGTGTTTACTTTGCCTTGCTGTTCAAAGGTTCAGGCAGTCTTTAAGTCTCAAATCCAAGCTGCACACAGATATAATACAGATGGTAGCCTCTACAATTTTGCAATTTAAATAGATGGGGTAGATAAGTTAATATAGTTAATACTGGATGAGCAACTTTTTTATTTTTTGGATACTGTGTACTTCATTTATTGCAATCTCTCCCTGTGTTTTCCCTAATGTAATAAAAAGATCACCCCAGTTTAACCTCATTGCTTATTTCCTATTCTACCATATGGCAATGCTGTGTTCTAAATACCTCTGTAGGTAGAAATGACCTTTTTGGCCTCTCATGGTCTGGTCTGGAGTAGATGTACAAAAGTCTATAAATATTGATTAGATGCAGATATTTTTAAATCAGTTTGTGTGTTAAAGGTGCAGTTGTTCAAAGGGAATGATGAGGGATGAGTGGATTAAATAGGCACACTGTGCTCCCATTCCAGTGCATTCGGTGCAGCAGTACATGTTACCCACCTCAATAGCCCTTACATGCAAACAATGAAGAAGTAACATACCATCAGAGATCTTTTGGGTTGTACTTCTGTCTTCCACTGCCTTGTAATGGTAGATTTCAAATATCAGTTTACAGAAGAAAAATGCTAAAACCTTTAATTGCCACAGAATATCTATATTAGTCTATAAATATTTATTTTTATTTCTTTTCAGTGATATGAGGATTTCGTATTCTGTGCTACCAGTTGCATCAAAACAGAGGTCCTTGCCAGGGTATTTTAAAAAAAATTTTAAAAATTGACTAAAGACAAATATTTGTGTTCCTGTACTCCAGGCAAAGTTTATTTCATTATGTCATCAAGCTCCAGTAGGAGTTTATACAGCACTTTTCTTGTATTTAGAAAGCATTCATCAACGACTCCAGAAAATTGTATAATACATTTTCAGAAAATAAGTCATTAAATAGTAATAGTATTGTAGAACACAGCCAGACAGTTGACATTTGTCAGATGGATACTCTTTTGGGAGTATATCCTTGTTTTTCAGGACAAGTCCATGAAATGCTTGAATTAAGTTATGTAACTACATGTATTTCATACATGCATTTTGCTTTGGAAAGCAAACAAGCAAAAAAAGATTATATAATATCTGGACTATCTAGAAAGAAAAGTTCTCTCCCAAATTGAGCTTTTGCAGAGTCAGGTAAGGATATTTTGTTTCCCTCTCATTTTTGTAGTCCAGGTTAGGTTTATTGTTTTCTCAGCTCACAATTAGTCGTATGAAGTCAGTGTAAAAGAAAAGTGGCAGGTGTAAGATATTTGTTACTAGCATTACAAGAAGATGAAACAAAAATATTACATGCTGAAATGTTGAGTAATCAAAGTGAGCATGAATCATTGTGCTGGAAGAAATTCAGTATAAAGAGATCCATTTCCTTGGCACAGTGGTGGTACTATTTTTACTTATTGGCCTTTAAATAATACTGCATATGTTCTTCAGTTGATCTGTTTTTACCTTCTGCATTTCTCTAAACTTTGGCACTTGAAAGTGCAGTATGCATTTTTACACTTGGAATTCTCAAGCAGTGCTGTCTGATAAGACTTTAGTACCCCTGTGTATTTGACATTCTCCATGAAAAACGCAGCCTGTTTGTAGCTTCATCTTTCCTGGGATTAATAGGGGAATAAAAGGACATGAAGTGCAGCTCAGCTGGGTTGTTTTGAGGCAGTAGCCCAGCTGTTGCCATTCTTCCACCCAGGGAGGCAACTCGCTGATGTGCAGCACATGCTGTGAACCTGGTGTAACTGGGATGAGATGGTGATGCTCAGGCTTGGGTGATTCTGTTGGAACAATTCTCCCATATTGCACAATATTATCACTGGACTTTCACAAAAATGGCCGAGAGGGGGAAAAAAAATATGGTCATGCAGATGAATCTTCTTTTGAGTGGATTTTGAATACTTTTATTTCAGCTCTGGTGTTTGGTATAATAGGCTGAAGTTTTCTCTCTTAAGTTGAATGAAGTTGACAGTTAGTCCCACTTCAGCAAAATATAGCCTTAAATAAGATCAATGAATAGTGCTTGAAAACACAGCAGAAATAACTTAATCTTTAAATTATGCCCATTGCCCCATGGTTTTATGCCAGAATCACTTTGGCAGTTCTGTTGTTAGCAACAATTTGCTCAAGATGGCTTCATATTGATAGTGAATTTATATTTTATCCTACCTATGAAAGCTTCATGTTACTGACGACAATCCTGTATGTATAAATAGAAATAATAATTGCATTTTACAAGAGCAATGGGTCTAAACTAGCTTCTCAGACTAAGATGCAAACTGTATAGAAAAATAGTCAGAAGAGGATAAAAATATTGAAAGACTCCACAGATAGACAGGTATGTGGATTTAGATCTTTTTAATATTCAAATACTTTCTTCAGTCTCCCAAATTACAATTCCATACTATGAGGAGATTTGAAAGAGTTGGGGATAAAATTGGACTGTGTGGAGTGAGTTTAATATTCCATTCAATTTTTGTTTATCATTTTGTATTAATCTGAAATAGATTTTTATTCACAGGGCATCCTATATTTAACATTTTTCTTTTTAAAATCATTGCTATCTTTATTAATTTCAGGTATTTTTAAAATTTTAACTTAATAATCTGTATCTCTTAGCAGTGTGTTTCATATAAGACAGCTTGCTGGGAAGAAACATAAAAAATATGTATTGGCATTTTTAATCTTTATTGTTACTTTAAGGACTGTGATTTTATATAACTTAAATTGATTTAAATGTGTTAATTAGTGTATTGTGAGCTTTCGGGTCACATGCCTGAGCTGTTCAAAGTAAATAGAAGTTTTGTATAAGTAAAAAAAAGTATTTTTCCCAAGGCTGATTCAATGTATGTCAGTCTTACTTCTTAAATTGGGCTAATCCACTATGCCTTTCCATTTTTATCTGCCTTGTTACTAAGCAATCTGGTGCAGACTTAACTGCCAGTTAAAATGTAGCCAGAAATATTAAGGTTAAATCATTGCCTGCCACCTTTAGTAATAAAATAATGTAATCTCTCTGAAATAAATTATTTGACAGCATACAGGTTCTTTTACTTTTGCAGCTGCAAGAAGGAGGTTCTACCAGGACTGTTTAGTTTTTCTAATAAAAGTAGTATTTTGTCAAAAGGGGCATCTCAAAATCAAGATTTATGTCTCTAGCCCAAGCAACACCCAGCCAAAGTCACTCTGTTGTAAGTGGAAAAATTTAAAAACTTCTACAGACCAAATCTGGGTTGTACTGTTACAATGAACTTGTGGCTGAGGTGCACTGGCAAATAAAAAATTATTGTTGATAAATGGCAGGGGGGAGGAAAAACAAACCCCAAAAAATGACAATAAACCATGGCCAGCCCTTCTTCTCCCCCATTCTCTCTACCCTTATGGAACCCCACAAACAGTGAACACCCTGAAACCAACTTTACTTGAATGAGACTAATAAATAGACAGTGGTAAAAATAAAATGCATAATGCTTAGTTGATCCTGGAATATACTTTGGGTCTTTACAGAAATAGTAGAAACTGGTTGTTTATTGTTTAAATGCTTAAAAAAGGCAAACAATAAATAAAGGAGGGAAATGAGATTGGCCGAAGCTGGAAAATCAGACATGGATGGGTCTTGCCAGTAAGACCTGAAGTTTTACCTGGAACCTTTATATTGATAGGATGTGGTATTAAAAAAAAAAAAAAAAAAAAAAAAAAAAAAAAAAAAAAAAAAAAAAA
>QUSF01000005.1:10920597-10949235 GCA_003676055.1 Chloebia gouldiae | reverse complement strand
AAAAAAAAAAAAAAAAAAAAAAAAAAAAAAAAAAAAAAAAAAAAAAAGAAGAGAAATATCATAACTTTATATGATATTCAGATAGGCTGATTTTCAAATAGGCTGGCTTACTAAAAATTCCAAGCTATATCAAATTATACATAACTGATCTCCTCTTTATCTACTGCATTGAAAATAAATAGCTGCTAAAGCTGTAGAGAAAGAAGACTTAGATAACAAAATGCTTTACAGAAACTTTAATATTTTGAAATTCTGAGCAATTCAGTATTTCTCAGACTGGGATGTTGTATTTATATGAGCAAGAATTTGATTCCCTTTTTGATTTCCAGAATATCATGTTTGTTTAATATATTGCATTTGCATTAAGAGATACCTAAACTTCAATACTTCAGTAAAAATAAACAAAAATGTAACTTTATGGACTGGAAAATATTTTCCAAAGACTTCATCTATATAGTTCCTTTAAATGGAGGTCCACCTTGACATGGATGAGATGCTGGCCAAGAGCTTAAGGGTCAGGATTAAAGGGAGGCAGGGACAAATGACATTAAAATGGGGGACTGCTACAGACCCCCGCACCAGGAAAAACAAGTGTATGAGGGCTTCTACAGACAGATGGGAGCAGCCTCACTTTCACAAGCCCTGGTCCTCCTGGGGGACTTCAGCTGCCCTGTTGGAGGGACACCACAGCAGGGCATAAGGATTGCCAGGGGTTCCTGAATTGTGTTCATGAAAAATTCAAAATTCACTCTCCAAGTGATAGAGGAGCCAAGAAGGGGGACCTAGAAGACAATTGGAGAGAGACTTTCTGCAAGTGCGTGTAGTGATAGGATAAGGGAGAACGGTTTTAAACAGACCATGAGTACATTTAGGTTAGATATTAGGAAGAAATTCTTTACTATGTCGGTGATGAGTTGCTAGCACAGCTTTCCCAGAGATATTATGGAAGTGTTTAAGGCCAGCTTGGAAGGGGCTTTGAGAAAAGTAGATTTATTTGCCCATGACAGGAGAATCTGAACTAGATGATCTCTAAGGTCCCTTCCAACCCGCAAACATGGAGTCATGCTGTGACTCTGTGTGTGTTTTTTTAAAATGGTTTTATGTTTTTTTCTAGAATAGAAAGCATCTAGGCTGTAAACAAAAATCATTGAGAGAATAGGATAAACAGGTAAGTGGAAGAAGTAAGAACCTTCATGTCACAGCAGTAGGATATGGATACAAAGTTCTGAATGTAAATTTGTGTGTTAAGTATCAAATGAGACAGCCAGTAAAACAAGAAAATTAAAGACATACGTACTTACTTGGAGAACAGTCTTTTTTCTGGGAGATTTAACCATCAGAAGTTGATATTCTGAAAATAGTATTAAAAATGTAACTAGAATTACAACTAAAGTAGTTGGAATAATTTTGGCACAGCAATTCTTTCCCAAAAAATATGTCTACATCATATGCAGGCAGAAATGCATAGGAGCTGAACACAGGAACTTACGTAGCTAGCCTTGTGGAGCAGAAACCAGTTCTGTAAAGAAACCAACAGAGAAAAGGGTCTTGGGTGTTGAGACAATTAATCAAGTTCTTTTGTTTTCTATTTGCTTCAAACATTAAGTCACTGAGAAAATAGAAGTTTGAGATGAGCTGTGTCAGTTGCAAGAAGGAGATCAGGAGACACAATTGCCTCAGATTTACCAAGTGGAAGCTCATTAAAGCATATGGTTTCAGTGGAGTAGAAGATAAGGATGGTAATAATTCAGGATATAGTTAGGTGGGTTTAGAGGATTTTTATGGTCTTGGGAGGCTACTGTTTAGGCATTTATTTCTAAAAAAAGGAAAAGGAGCTTTCAGTAGGGAAAGAGAACGGTTAAAGATGACATGAAGTGAAATAACATCAACCTAGTGAACAGATTTTGAGAGTTTATAGTTACAATCTATGATAAGAATGAGGCTGAAGAAGCTGAGAGGAAAACAAGCAAATGGCAAGTGAGAACTGGCTCAGATCTTGGCCCAGTAAAAGCTGCAAATAAAGTGAAAATTACTAGAAAAATGTAATTATTAAAATAAAAAATTTTATAACATGTAATTAGATTTAGTAATCAAATGGGAAAAAGTGCTTAGCTTCTAAAAATATATTCTTACACAATGTTCATGCAGGTCACATTTGCATTTAGAAAGAAGCTGAAATACTGTGAAATTTAGGTTTCCAACACCATAACAGAGATGTAGATCACCAATGCTATAGTGCTATAAACTAGTCATGTTGGCCTGGAGAAAAAGAAAAACTTCAGTCTTTTTTTTGTCAGATTCCAATGAGGAAAAATGTTTGTAACATTAAAGAATCTTCTTCCAAGTCTCATGGTTTGGGTTTGTTTTTTTTTTTTTTTAATTTGTAATTCCTGCAAGCTCACAATGAAATGTTATAAATGTGAGCCAATTGCTATGTGGATATTTCACTGAAAACAAATTCAGACATATTCCTATGTATCAGAGGTAGGTTCTCTGCATCATAGCAATGTGTCAACAACAGCAAAAAAAAGTAACATTTTAGGCCACCATGGACTTACTGGAAAAGAAAAATAAGTAGTAATATAGCAAAATTTGTCACTCTGACTGTTCATTCAAAACATAACATATGAAAACTTGGCTTTGTGTTTTCCTGGTTTTAATCCGTATATGTTTGTCACAGAACAAGGAAAATTTTTGCATGTTTTGGAAATCAAGTACAAACAGCACAAAGGGGAAAGATTTAGGCACAGTTCTGTGTGTCTCTACACAAGATTTATCTCTTTAAACTCCAGAACAGAGATAAGATATAGTGAAAACCAGTCCTACTTTGGAATGTTAATTCCCACTTGTACAATACAGTGTTTCTTTCCTGACAGAGTGAGAACTAGTAGGAATGTGGAATTTCATAAATATTTTTGCCACTGATAGCACATGGAGCCTTATATTTTGGACTGTTTAGTAAATTAAATCTAGCTCTTGGAGTTCAAATTAATATTAGCATACATTTTTAGGTGAGCAAGAAAGCAGAAAGCTGTACAGGCAATATGTGGATCTGAGAGTGCCTAGGTGTTCTACCTACTTGTAACTTACTATATAGAATTTATTTTTCCTTTTTATTTGCCTTCTCTTTTTTTCTTTCTCTTTTTTTTTTTCCCTTTTTCACCACAGTTGACAAAGAATAGTTTAAATGTCTTTGAAACTTTGATGGGCTAACCCAGTATGGACTCCCTAGGTCTGTGCATGTTGCTTTTAGTACTTCTGTTATTTTTCCTGTAATTGAAACTAATGAACATGCCCTTTAGATGCTATTTTAGCTCAGATACAACTTTATAAATATTTCAACTTAGATATAATTGGATAAATTGAACTTGTTTAATTAGCAGTGCAATCAGCCAGCATGGCTTAGGAAGTCATATTACATTAAAAATACAGTGATAATGCATACTAATAAGGAATAAGCAAATTGTTTTAACAAAAAATTCCACACTCCTAGAAGCCATTTGTCTTGTTATACAGTTTTGCAGCTTTGCCATTACTTCTATTTTGCTATTGCTGTTATTCAGAAATTTGTATGCCAGATGAAAATCAGTGAAGAGCTTTACTAGCTGATTTTTGAATGGATGTAGTCAGCCATTTTTAAGATGGTTCTGTAGGAGAATGAAATGTTTTTGTTCACCTTTAAAATTTTTCTTTGAATGTTAATTTTCAAATTTGTAGCGGGAACTGGAAAATGTAAAGTTAATTTTATCTGAGCAATATTTATTTTCTCTCTCAAGAAAATTTCTCCAAATTGCAAAATACTGAATGCTAGCAATGGGGTGCACAAAGGATTTTGCATACACACAGTGTTGGGTTGCATTCTGTGCATCTCTAGCTCAGATGGGATTAATATGATGGTGAATTTTGAAACAAGGAGCCTGATGAAGTGCTCAAGTTTGGATTACACAGGCAAGAGCTCTGCATAAGAGCCAGAATTTACAGATTTGAGTATATGCTTGAATATATCAGAAAGAGATTTATTTTTTGTGTGTTAAGCATGCTTAAAATAAGCTTTTAGTAAATTTTCAGACTGCATCAATGTTTATATTTTTGGAATAAGTGAAGGCATGTTATCATTTATAATATGGTTATATATTTTTATCGCTTTTGTGAATGATTTAAAAAAAACAAATTTTTTTTAATTAGAAATATCTTTTTACAGAATTTATGGTATTCAAGGAATACTGAAATAATAATTTGGATGTGAGGAAATATATAACATTTTTTACACAACTAAAAGCATTATTATTAATTATTCTGAATTGAGTAGAAATAGTGTATTTCAAGTAGGGATTTACCATTAATTAAGCTTTGTGTTCTTACTTGATGGTATAAAATACTAGTTAGCCTGTTTGCAATATGTCTAGAATAAGATAGTGAAGTATATATTTTCCAAACTAAGTGTCTAAAAATTCAGACAGCTGATTTTAAAAGCAGATAAGTTCTTTGAAGGATTTACAGAAGCTCCTAAGCATCATGTGTCTCTAATAGCCTCTAAGTAGGAAAGCAAAGATAAGTAGGTGCCTAATTTAAATAATCCCAGTAGGCATCTGTTGGCATGTTTCTGTGATGTAATATGTGTTCCAGGGTGCCCAGAAAAGAATATCTATCTAGTTGACAGGATTTAAATGATTTTTAGTTTTAAATTTTATACCATTGCACTGCAGAGCATTGAAGGAAACAGACAAGAGTTAAGGTGGATGGGAAGAAAACTGCATTCAGGTTTTCATTTTGTCATGCAAATAGCATTTTCTAATTCATAGCTTCATAAACAATGTATCACCAGTTCTCTTTCAACCACAAAAGGTTGCTCAGGGTCTTGGTTCAATAGACACATTTTCTGTTTATACTGGTCAAAATGCTAGTTACATGTCTTTATGGTTAATATATTCAACAGTTGTTTTCATTTTCAGTAACAGTACTTGTTTGCTGAAAAGCTTTTTATCCAAACTCTTATTTTTTATGTGAGAAATACACATGCTTAGCAGGTTACTGATGAGACAAAAAGGCATTTGTAGATCTTGATGATGCTTCATGGATAGATTTGCACATTAATTTTTCCTTTCTTAAGCTTGAATTTGCTGAAAATGGGCATTATGCCTAGCTGTATTTGGCTTGAAATTCTATACCTTCTTGGCTGCTTTTTGTAAAGGAAATCCAAATTACATAAAATTTTCCAAATTAGGTTTACCACATCACTAACTTTGGCCATATTTTCACCTTCTTTTTAAGCCAGCCTAAAGTGATTGCATGAAGCAGTCCTTTACTTCTCTTCCATGTTCTGTATCAGCTAATGGTCAGTGTTGAACTGGACCTGGAACATACCTGATCAGCACTCACCCTACCCACCCTGCCCCTATGTTTGGTGACAGGAACCACCAACTGATTTAAAAAAATTACTTGCTTTACATATTTGACTTGGATTCAAATCTGAGGGCATAATTTCACATAACATTTTCCACCAAATACAGTAGAGACAAATTTTTTGCTGGGGAAATAGGAATAAAGTCTGAAAATGGGGAAGGTGGTTAAGAAAACAGCATGAAGGCAAATTGAAAGTGCATAGTACTGAGTAAACAGAGATTATCTGTTCAGCTGTCAGAGATACCAGCTTCTAACAGGAGAGAGAAAACATCTGTATTGATGCATGAGTGTGGAGCTCTGTGGAAAAGATTTCTGCCTGTGAAAAATACAGTGATACTGGGAAAAATATATCTGTGTGGTAGTCTAGCAAAGAGCTCTTTTCTCAGAGATCTTCTTGATTGCGTCATACAGAAATCTTCTGACCATGAATTGTTAATCAGCTAGAAAATATACAGGAAAGAAAGAACTGTGTGTTGTGGTGGGAACATATAGACTTGAAAGGATACTCCTAATAAACCCAGCAATTCTATTTGTAACATATGAACTGATAATTATTAGGGGGAATCTGAATTTAATTATTTATGTGTGTGTTTTTTCTTAGAATTAGATAGCATTCCCTGTTTGATTTTTAATGTTCAAAAACATCAGGGACTTCTAGAGAGCTGTCATTGAGATAAGGTACGCTTAAAGGTGATGGTTTCCTTTTAAAAATGAGACACTCTACAGTTATATGTATACTAATAATTGGTTGTCTAAAAAGTAATTTACTAAATGCTCAGTATTAAATATGATGGTGTTCTAGAAAACATTTCTGTAAGTATCAGTATCTCAGCAGATGAATCTGAGAGATTCTTAATACTGAATTCACACTTTGTCCAATATTTCAGGTATGCTCCTGTTTAGAAAAGGGTGTGTTGATGTATCTGGCCAAACTTCAGTCTTTCAGTGTGAAGGGCTTGAAGCACATAATGGACACAGTATTCACTGGACACCTAGATGAATATCCTGGCAGCTAATTTCTGCTGACTTGTGTGCTGTAGGGGTGTACCAGATCTGCTTCCAGCTGCCCAGGATGTATACAGATGGAAAAGAGGGATTGGAGGGGAGTGTCTGCACATTGTACCTCAAGGCTTCCATTCGTGAGCTTCTGTTCTTTACTTGCCAGAGAAATCACACATGTCCTCATTACTTAGTTTGAGTTAGTTTTGTTTAAAAGCCACTAGGTATTCCTGGCAAGACAGTACTGTTGTGGAAAAATGTTATCTTGGTTGAAAGATAAGGTTGAAGCCTTCTCAAAAAGGAACAGAATTAAGTCTGTGAGAAAAAGCAGACTGATAAAATTATTGGAAATACCAGAGTCAGTGTTGCCCAAGGACTTTATCTTACTTTTTGGGTAGACTTATAATGCAATTCTAATTCTGTTGCTTTCTTCCAGAGGGCTCTTCACTCACATAACACACAGAATGGACATACCTCCCTTTTATCTAATCAAGAAATTGTTGTCAGTACACACATCTTTTATTATATGGTAGCCAGACAGTTAAACTAAACTTCTCATCTACTTTAATATGTCTTTATTCCCTGTACATTTTGAGAAGTCTGCAAATAGCAACTAATTTACAGCTGTCTAACACATTGTCCATCTGTGTGATATATCTTTATACAGATAGTTGATGATTGTGCAGATGAAAGCAAATAAATTATATGTGAGATGTGGATATGCAATTTAAAGATTGTTTGTTCATATTTCACAATGCAGAGCATTTATATATTCAACTAATTTTTGTTTTAGTTTATCTAAAAATATTTACCATGTTCTCAAATCATATATCAGGTTTTCAAGAGCTCAGGAGAGCACAAAGGTACTCAGTACCAAACAGAATTTTGCTGAATTTATCTAGGATCAATAGACCAGTATAAACATTACTTTTCTTTCCTTTTGTGCCATCTCCCTAGTTCATTCATTACACATCTTTCAAACTCTTCAGTAAATGAACAAGATTTATGCAAGCAATAATCTTTTGACACTGATTCATTCCTGAAGCGGGTCTCTACTGTACTTCCCAACTGAATAAGCCTGATGCCATTTGATTCTCCTGTGTTCTCAAAGCAAGATAAGTTACACAAGTGGAATTCCTGATGGATTTATCTAAGCCTTGTTGTAAAGACAATTATTAAGATTCAAAAAGTTTCTCCAATGATTTGTTTTAAGACATCACTACCTTTCTTAAAAGGTCTGCCTAGTATCTATTTATTATTTCTCTGCAGCAATTTAAGACAATTATTTCTTGTAACATTCACTGTGGTATTCTTTTCAGGTACCTTTCAGATGTCTTTTGCCTGTTTGACAGCTGTTTTGTGAATAGTCTTTTCTTAAGACCCAATCCTTCAGCCTCTTTTTGATGACTATTTTCTAGATTTCTCATTATTCCTGTTACTCCTTTTTCGTTTAATTTCTGTCTTGTTTGAAACCTTGTCACAAGCTGTATATTGCTGCCAGAGCTATGTGAAATTATCTTACATGTTTTGTAGGTTGCACTAGCATTTATCTGTCCTGGTATAATGTTTTTTAAACACCATTCATTTATTCTTAATGATCACTAGACTCCTGTTTTTCCTTTAGAATGGATGACTAGCCAGTTGCTCCAGCTTGTTGTTAATATCTTATCTTGTCTATGTAACAGTAGAACATAGAAGTTTTCTGTATTGAATTTCATTATATTGTAGCCTATTTTAATATTATAACTATTTTTTGTATATTTCTATCTTCCAAAACTCTTCCATGTTTCATAGAATATCCTTATTTCATCTTCCAACCCTCTAGAATCATAGAGTTGGAAGGGACCCACAGGAATCCTCATGTTCAGCTCCTGGTCTGCACAAGATAACCCCAAGAGTCACACAGTATGCCTGAGAGCCTTGAACTCTGTCAAGCTTGTTTCTGTGACCACTCTTTGGGGAGCCTGTTCCCGTGTCCAGCTACCCTGTGGGTGAAGAACCTTGTCCTGATATCCAACCTAAACCTCCCCTAACATAGCATCAAACCATTCCCTTGAGTCCTGTCACTGGTGACCACAGAGGAGAGATCAGTGCCTGCTCATTCATTTTCCCTAATGAGGAAGCTGCAGTGATATCTCCCTTCAGTCTTCTGCAGGATGAATGGACCAAGTGACCTCAGCCACTCCTCATACAGCTTCCCCTCAAGGCCCTTCACCATCCTAGTGGCTCTCCTTTGGAGGCTCCCTAATAGCTTAATATTTTTTTTTTGTTCTGGCGCCTAAAACTGCACACAGGACTTGAGGTGAGGCTGCCCCAGTGCCGAGCAGATCAGGACAATCCCCTCCTCCTTGCCTGGCTGGCAATGCTGTGCCTGATGCACCCCAGGGCAGAATGACTCAAATTTAACTTCAAAGCCATCAATCAGGACCCCCAATTTCCTTTCCATGGCACTGCTTTCCAGCATTTCATTCCCCAGTTCAGCTGTATTCATCCAGGGTTGTCCATTCTAGGTGCAGGATCTGGTACTTTGCTGATCTTCATACAGTTGCTAATTGCCCATCCCTCTTACTTGTCCAGGTCTCTGAACCTCTCCACCTTGGAGAATGAGTCAACACCTCCTCCCAGTTGAATATCATTGGCTAACTTACTTCTTATACTTTTGAGTCCTTCATCCAAGTTGTTTAGGAGGACTTTGGAGAGCACTGGCCCTACAGTGGAGCTGTGTAGAACCCCAGTAGTATCTGGTCACCACCCTGATGTAGCTCTAATGTTATCCCATTTACCCCACAGTGCTTTGTGTCCCGCCCATGAGCCAGGTGCTCACACATCACATGATGGGTTTATTCTGCTGTCTGCTGCACATTTTGTCCACAAGGGCAATGTGAGAGGCAGTATTTACAGAAATCCAAAGGAATATATCAGCTGGCTTCCCTTGGTCAGCGAGGTGGATCATAAAAAGAAATTGTCAAGTTGTATTTCATCCTTATTAAGCTGTCCTGGCTGTGACCAATGATTGTATTGTCCTTCTTATGTCTTCCTGTAACTCCCAGAATAATCTTCTCCATAATTTTATCAGGCATGGAAGTGGGACTGGGTCAGTATTTGCCAGTTTCCTGTTAATTCTCCAGATTTCCAGCACTATTGAAAAGTCATGGAGAGGTATATGGTTAGGAAATCAGACAGCTCTTTGAGTACTGCCCTGGCATGAATCCCCTCACACCATTTCTCTTTTTTGACCACTATTTCTCATTGTGTCCTCATAGTCTGCATGTCAGTGATTTCTTTTTCTGTGGAGTTTCTCAGGTATGTTGCTTGCTTTTCTACCAGCTTAAGAGAAACACTGAAGGAAGTTGGACCCACTTTTATTTAACTGAGCTATCTTTACAGTATCCTCATGCACTGTTAATTTGGGGAATGATGTCAAGAGGTTTGAACCAGAGTTCTGTTCCTGGTGTCATTAGCTGCTAATAGGAAATTATCAGAACTGCTTTGATTAATTTTCAGCTTATGCAAGTACCATGATGTTGCTTTGTTTCTGAAAAAAATGAATATATCTCTGCTGCCTGCTATTTGCAAATAGGACTGAGTAGACACCTTAAAAGAAAAATAAAGAAAATAAAATTTAAAACAAATTAAAAAGGCTAAACTTGCAACTTGTGATGCTAGCTGAAGCACCTATGAAGTTTTTACTAGTCTCTTCAGCAACATTCAAGTGAATCAAAGTTAAAAATAATCTTTCAAAGAAAGGATTAAAGAAATCTTCAGAAATTAAATAAAAGTATTAATTTTCTTTTTCTTCACTCTTCATACTCTGTTTCTCACATTCTCTGGAATGCGTTTATATGTCAAATAGTAAGTGGCAGTCTCACCAAAGGGAGTAATCAAAGCCTAAAGCACAACTATTTGTAGCTTTAAATCCTTAAACTACCAAGTTTGAAAAATAAAAACTCTCATATCTTAAATATTTTAACAGAGATTAGTATTGAATTTGAGCAGTAACCCATTCCACAAGACCAAAGGTCTGACTGCTTAAAAGGTTGATAAAGTTCTGTAAATTCACAGTGCTTACATCTACATACTAGTGGAAACTAGCAGTCTTTCAGGAGGCTCCTTGATTATTTCATAGCTACAGTGCTCCCACCCTTTACATATTTTGAAGAGAGAGAGAGAGAAACTTTGACTTTTGCATTCTGTGGAAATCCTAAGAATCAAGTAATGGAGCTGCATTACAGTGAAGTTGTGTACCCCAACAAAATATGAGTCAGGGAATAAAAGAGACAAATTCTGGTGAGATTGTTCTGAAGTGTTGTGATGCACAGAAAACACTTTGTATTTTTATTTGTTACTTGAATTGCTTTTCTGACTCATATGCTTCTGTGTCCTTTACCTATTTAATGAGACATCTGGCATCTTTTGTTCAAGGATAAAGTGTTCTTCATAACAATCTTTCTTCTTTTGCTTTGGGAAAAAGCTCTTTGTAGATGCTTCCCCCGTCTTTGTTTCTTGTTTATGTTTTTCCTGATAATACATTGGCAAAACATCCCAGAGAAAGATCTCTATGCAAAGAACTGTTTTATTGCAAGAAAAAGTAAGAGTGATAATGTTTACAATGATACTATTTTCTCTGTATGTGTTTTTTAACTACATTATTTTTATATGCTCGAGACAAAAATTTTGTTTCTCAGATATAATTAGCTTTTATATGGTTTCTGGGTTTGAGCTGTAAGCACACAGATCAGAACCTCACAAATGAATCTGTTTCTGTATCAGAAAAGATAGTCACTGTGCAGAATTACATTAGGCACAGCTTTTCATTTTATTCATTGATGCTTTTTACCATGATACTCTCATTTTAAAGATAGAAAATTAGTAATAAATTCTATAAAAATTGATTGTTTATTGCTCCTATCAATAATTAATGTTGTTGCTGTGTTTATTTGCTCATTGAATACAGATAAAACCAATGCAGCCTGCTTCCATTTAGCATGGATATTCAAATCTGTCTTATGCCACAAGTGCCTTCATGCTTGACTTGAGTCTGAAAATGTAGCCAGACTAGGAACCAAAAACTTTGTACCTTTCTTGAATCTAATTTTTGTTACAAAAGTAGCATATATTGCAGGAGACTTTCATGAGAGATTGCTTCAAATTTCTTAGAAGTATAATTTTTTTAATAAGATATGTTTATGTTAATGATAGTCATTCTGTCTCCTTACAGTGCAAATTAGACTATCAAGCCTGTGTCTCAGGAAAACAGATTTCAGTGAAATGTGAAGGACGTTGCCCTTGCCCTTCTGACAAATCCACAAATGCAGGCAGAAATGACAGGAGAGGTGAGTGATGGTAATTTGTGTAATATTTTTAATACTCATTTCCAGAAGGAGGGAAGATTTTGCACATGGAATATTACAGTTATCAGAAACACTCATTATTCCTGAATAAAACCTGCTTTTGTTCAAGGTTGTTTCTTTGCCAAGGGTTTTCAAATTGTACCTATAGTAGAATACCATGGATTTTTCGAATGAGGTATTGTAGTATGAGTTACTGCTGTTCTTTATTTTCTTTGTTTCATTTGCTATTTAATACTCCTTGAGATGCTTCTAAGACAAGAAATTAATTCCCTGCTCCTCAGTGCTTTCAGTTGAATATTCAAGAAAACGAAATGTGGTAGAAAGGAAGGAAACTTAGAAGTGCTTGTTGCTGGTCATAGGAGCAAGCAGTTGAGCTGTAGAACTGTTAGTAATGGCTGTATTATGTGAGTTCATTTGAAAAGAGCTTGATAGGAGTAAATCAGCTTCCTTTTGGACCATGAATGAGATTATGCTGCTGGAAAATGAAGTTGCTTTGCAATGCATCTTAGGCATTTTAGGTGCAGCTAGAACAAACTGGAGAGGGAAAATGGTGGCTAAGCATATTTTAGTGTCTCCCAGGTGATTATATGGAAGGTTAAACAAAACATGATACCATCTTTGGTGCTTCTGAATAGTGAGTGGTCATGAGGTTTTAGGCTATCATGGATCTGAATCTGTCAAGAAAAGCATGATTGGAGGTCTGTATTTTTAAAATTTCTTTAGACTGATCTCTGTTTTGTCTATATAGTAACACTTTTGATGAGTAAAATACACTGAAAATACAGGAAAATTAAAATTTAAGGATGATGGGTTTTTTCCTCTAGTAACCTTATAACAATAAAAGAAACAAATATTGCATTCCTGCATTAACGCTGATATTTCATTGTAGTTTGAAGCACTGTTCCAGATTTATTGTTCAGGATAGTCATAGTTTTCATTATAAGCTGTAGCTACTGCCAAAATTATATTTCTTTTTCTAGTTTAACAAACAAATTGATGTTCTTTTAATGAAGATGACCACTGTAATGATTAAACTGCGCAGGCATGCAAATCAATTAAAAAGATGCTCTGAAACACTTCTTTAGATCCCTTTTTTCGTCTTTGGCAATATAATTGATTGTGTAATTAAATATTAATTGAATATATGTAATTAAATACTCCTTGTAGTGGAACCCCTCTGCAAAATTATAGTCTTTGTGGAGTTGTGCTTTTAGGTTCTACTGTATATCCGTTGCAAGTGGTTTGGCCCTCTGTACTCCCCTTGTGCTCTTTTGGTTCATCCCAGGTTTTCCCGTCGGTACCTGTGTGTCCATCAATCCCAAAAGCCCCGATTCATGCTCCTGCCCCCTCCCGGGTGACTTGTCTGTCACTTGGCGACCCTTCTCCTTTGTTGGGAGGCTTCTGCCGGGGCCGCTGGGTGACTGGACAGTGGCCTGGGGTCCCTCCCCTTCTCCCTCCTAAGTGGATACCCCGGCTGTCCTTCCCTTGGAGAGCCACTCCCATGTCTCCTCCCGTTGGCTGATCGCGTTTCCCCGCCCTCCTTATATCAGTGGTTGGTTGAGGCCCTGACCTCGCTCTCTTCTGCTGGACACCTTCGGCTTTGGTTGGGCTCTGGGTCTCTCCTCAGAGCCTCATTAAACTTGGGAATAACCTCAGAAGAGTGACGCCTCCTGCCTTTATTGGTGGGATTATCTCGTCTTTGGATCCACGAAGGCGCTTCCCGAAGGCCCGCGGGGTCCAGCAGGAAATGCCTCTCTGCCCCATCGCCCCGTACAGCGAGCCGGGGTCGGTGAGGGAATTGTCCTCGCGGCGCAGAGGCGAGACGTGGCAGTGTTGATGTTTTTTAAAGCATTCATTTACGATTTCATGTAGTATCTGGAAAATAAATAAATATGTCATCTTCTTGAATTGTTAAACGAAATTAAATGTGCTGGAAGACCTGGCATTGTGTGGGTAATGTGACCCCTTTGATAAGATATACAATGAGTGCAACCTTAATGTGGTTGCACTATCCTCTAGCAATAATTTCTGTATCTCCCGGATGGATATGGGAATATTTGCTTAACAGTGGGCATGAAGTGAAATTAAGATAATGAGGCAAAAAGCATTTCTGTGAATAGCAGGCTTATGATTCTCCAGTGTTAGTCTTTTAAAATGCTATCATTGCCCTTTGTTTTTACCAAAATGAGATGAGCATTCTCTCTGCTGGAAGCTGTTTCACCTAATGCAGTTACCTTTTGTGTGTATTCTTCCAAGCATATTTAATTTCTCATACTCTTGTGCTAAAACACTGAAAAAATCTAGAGACAAATCTTTTTGCTTCAAAAATTGGATTTTTTTTTAATTAAGAATGAACTCTTCTTGATTTAAGTTGCCAGGGAGTCAAAATTACTTGTGCCTAGTTATGTAAAAGAAAAGGAATAAAGGTCTCATGGGTATAGGAATTAAAACTAATCCTGTCCTGACAGATTGTCAGAGCAAGCAAAACACAGGGCTTTTCCAAGTGCTATATTTTGCTGCAACGCTGAAATTTGTTAATATATTTTCTTTACAGGGCCAAAAGACAGAAAACTTGAGAAACTTCTCATTAGAGAAATTTCAGCTTTTATTGTGACAAAACTTCTTACAAACAGAAGTTTTTAGAACAAAAGTTATAAGAATACAATCTTTGTCTTTAAATGGAGCTCTGTAAGTGTTGTTGTGGTTGGACTTGATGATCTTGGAGATACTTTCCAAACTAAATGTTGCTATGGTTCCATGGTTCTAAGCTGTGTATGCATATGTCAGTTGCTTACAAATTTGATGAAGCCAAACAGGCAAAGTAAAGTTGCTGTTCCTTTTTCAGCGGTAATTTAAGTAAGGGTTTCCTAAAATACCTCCCCTACCTAGGCTGTTTGGGATAATTGTTCGTCTTTTCAAATAGAAATTGCTGATATTTTGGGTGTATCTAGAGAGAATACTATGCCTATGAACTTTCCTGAAATAATCTTGGTGTGGATCCCTGTACCCCTTTGGGAAGCAAAATTAAATCAGAAAATTCAGAAAAACAGATTTTCTTCTAAAAATGTATATTAACTTAATAATGAAATCATAGGGTCCTTTTAGTTGGAATTAAGCTATGAAGTTTATCTAATCCTTATTTCTGATGAATGCATGAGGCAGGTTAGGGGGTCCAGGCTTTTATGAAGGCTGTCTCATTTTAATCATACAATTAGAAACATGAACCCAGTTGATGTTCAGGATCTCTTATGTTAAATCCATAAATAAAAGTGCTAAGAACTTGCTTTGTATCTAGATGTGTAAGTTGTTAAGAAAAAAAAAGTTACAAGCAAAAAAAAAAACCCAAACTCCATAACAAAAAAAAAACCCACAATAAAATAAAAATCTTTGCCATCTTTTTTTTGATTGTAATTTAGATAAAGCAATGGATATCATATAAGCTATAATAGGTACTCCAGTAATTTTTAAAAAGAGACAGAAAAGAAAAATTTAGGATTACAAATGAGAGAAGGACATCTGCAGAGCATTAGCGGCAGTATTAGGGGAGCACAAAGTTAGAAGTAAATGAATATGGGGAGTACATTACAGAGGGAGGGTTTTGGAAGTTGTGTAGAAGCACAATGAGAAAAGAAGGTAAAGCAGAATGGATGGAAAGCACGACCACTTGTGACAGAGGTGTTAAAGAGACACGTGAGGAAGCATCTTGTTTTCCAAGCATAGCCATTGCCTCGTATCCTGCTCTTGCCCCAATCTCCTTTTCAAGTATGTGCCAGGATTTGGGGTACCCAGGTCATACTGAATTGCACATGAATGAAAGGATTTCATTGAGTCAGAATCTGCAGATGTTTATTTTCCTAAGCACTTGTGAGGCTTTTCTTCAGTGGTTATGTGGAGCCAGAAGCTCAGAAGGATTCTATGGACTGCACATTTTTACAAAACGGAGGAGTCTTTTGTCCCCTGGGCAGTGTCTAGGCACAATTTTTTTCTTTCAAATAGTGCTCATGGTCCTTTTGCTCTGAAATGTAGTGAGCCCTGTCCCTTGCTTGTCCTGCTCTTCAGTCTGATGGGTAAGAAAAAATACACACAATTTAAAGTGTGGTCAATGAAGACCACAGACATTTCTGCAGAAATTTTGTCAGCAGGTGAGTGTATGGCTGACAGCTGTTAGCTATGATTAAAGACCTTCAAAGGTATCTAAGAAAAGAAGCCATTGCCAGTTATCTCAAATTTGCTCTTCTCCAGAGTACATACATTGGGAAAGTTTAATTATTCTTAAAATTAAAAATCACAGAGTGCTTTGTTTTATTTCCCTGCCAAGCTGCACTAATGTTCTGACAAATGTGTGCTGTGACTTGCCCAGGATCCTGGTCTCCCAAAAGTCTATTTCAAAGCTTTGGCTGATATTTAGTACAGCATCCTTCTCAATTATGTCTTTGGATATCTTCATCATAGAAATAAGTCTGTGTTTCTGCCCTGACCTAGGGTCAAGATTCAGCTGGGACAATGCAGTCACACCAAAAAGCTCAGGGCCAATTCAAGGCCCTGCAGTTTAAATGGCAAAAGCTGTATTATTGTTGATAAAATACTGAATATGCATTTTTATTAGCTATTGAAGTGGAATAATTCAGTCTCAATAATTTTTGAGTTAATCTCTAATAAATCCTGTGCTCACATGTTATTTTCACTAAAATAAGAGATTTAGGCTTATATTCATGGAAGGAAAAAAAGGGCTTCTCTTTCTTTCAGCATCTGAGGAGGACTATGTAGGTAACAATGAAGCTCTTACAAATGTCATACTCTTTGACTCTAAGCTTTTGCTAGAAGAAGCTGAAAAGGCAACCTTGCATGCTCAAAGTACTTTCAGTTAGCACGTCTGAAAGATTTTAATCACAGAATATGACTGCTCTCTCAGCTGCATCCTGTTTTATACTGAATACCGCCAAATTGTTAATTGCTTTGTAGAGATGGGGATAAAGAACAGTAGGATTAAAGACACTGTGGATACTGGTTTGTTCTGTGTGCTTCAGTGCTTGAAAAACAAATAGAGGGACAAACAACCAAGCAACACTCTTACCAAATCCTCTGATTTAATTTGCATAGCGTCATCTTTTCGGTACATGACCTCTACTACTCTTCATATAGTACAAGTATAGATGCCAAAAAAGAGCTTTTGTTTTGTTTACATTCAAAGAGAACACTGACTGGTTTCCAGATTTCACAAATAAAGAGATTGAGGGCCAAAATTACCACTTGTGTTAACTCCTTAATCTCTGCTTTGTATTTCTGCCTTTCAATGACCGATACCGCTGTTTTGTAATCCCCTATTTCCCTTTTGAAAAGGTAACTACAAGACATCAATAGAATAAAATTCCATGTTCAAACCAACATGTACTAGGCCAATTACGTCTGATATTGTCAGTGACCTGTTATGTTATATTGCTGTTTGACCTTTATTTACAAACATGGTAGTATGTTTTAAATTTTTTTTTAAAGATCTAATTGTGACATTTAGTTTCACACTGTCATGCTTGTTACAGAAAATAAAGTGACCAGCCTATAAAAAAAAGCACAAAGGGAAAAGTGCTGGTTCTCATCAGGGGCAAGCTGCTCTCAGTTAACATTCTCTCTCAGAGGATTATGCACAATAAGTGGAAGGAGGTGGTCTTGGTAGTCTGGGAGTATAGGTGGTAGCAACACTTATTATATGTGAGTTAAATTTGCACTGGGTAATTGACAGCTTTCTAGTTTACGGTTCTTCTTAGCCATATATTTATATTAAGTTTTTTAAATGTAATTCCTACTACAGTTCTATAAAATGCAACAATAAAATAAACCCTCTATGCTTTTTTAGTTGCTTAGTTTTCATTAATTTCATTAATTTTCATGAATTTTTCTAATCTTTCTCAATATAGTCTTTAGATGAAGCCTGAAATGCCAGAGCATAATGATGAGTGGTATCAGTGGAAGCACTCAAATCCAGGAGTTTGTCTTATCTGTACTGATATACACTGCTTGAGGTTGGTGTCATTGTGGGCTTGCAACAAAAATTGAATCTGGGCTAATATTTCTACTCTTACTTTTACTGCTGGCATCAGCATGAATCATGCTATTGATTTAAATGTAAATCAGCTATAACATTGTGACTCAGTTTCCTTGTTAGAGGAAAATACATTATCCATAGGTAAGCCTTCTTACTCTACTGATGTTTCTGAACACTATTTTATTGTTGTTTCTGAAACCTTTTGATTTTTAAAGGCGCTGTGAAACTAAAATGAATTATTGTATATACATTGTAGTTCTTCAGAGAAGAACATTTACAAGTAAAGGTTCATTTTTCTTCTATTGCTTCTTTTACTAGAATACATAGTTTTTACTTTTCAATCTTAAATACAGGTTTAAGATGAATAGCATTATCCAAACATTCAAGCTACTGTTTTTCACCTTTTTTACTTTGTTACACACATTTACAGTAATGTTGAGGTGTAAGTATGTATACCTTATGTATAATTTGAAGCTGTTTGAAGATAAAGTGAAAATTGATGCATTGTGGATTTTTATGCTTTAATATTTGGTCAGTCTAATTCATTAGGAATATCCTTTTTCTCTCTGTTATATATAAGGTGAGTGATAGACCATTTTTTACGTGATCTTTAATAAGAAGTACTATTGTTTTATCCGATTTTAGAGCTTTACTTGATATTTTATAAATGGTAGGTTATTTCTGAGATAGCAGACTAATAATCTTTGCAACAATTCATTTATATTTGTAAAATATTTCCATATGTATGATAGAAAGGGAATTTGCTAGCACAGAAATACTATGTTGCTGTATTTGTAAAAGGCATTTATTTAAGTTTCATTACTGTGTTTGTGTAATAACAGAAATGCAGTGGAGCTAATTTTGTTGGTTGTTTCTTTGCTACTAAGATATATTTTTTGCATAATTCTTTTAAATTTTTAAACTATCTTCTTTTTTTCAAATGACAATGAGCCAAGTAAAATTGTCAGCAGTATCTTCTTTTCATTAATCAAACTTCATGCTAAGACTTTCTAAAAGGAGACTTGTCCATCATAATTAGTAGTAATCTAATTTAGTGTGATTAGTAGCAATCTAATGTGGTGTAGAATGACAGAGAATGTGTTTGGGGTGAGAGTGGTCTGACCTGTGTGCCCACCATCCCTGGTTCCCTTGTCAACTAGCCTGGGCTCAGCCAGAGCACACCCGCACACCTGGGCTTCCTCCCTCTGGAAGCTGGGAAAGGCTGGAAAGGAGTCTTAGAGGCTGCTTGCCAGGTATTGTCCATGTGTGATGTGGAAATGATGAGGGGCCTGTGGCTGTGTTTGAAGGACTGGAGAAATGGAGATGCAGCTGTGTAAGCTGTTGTTGGGAAGTGACTCAGTTTTGCTCCAGATGCCTGTTTCTCCTTTAATTTCAAACTTGTCCTGAATGGAATAGTGTGTGTGTGTTCACTTTGTTTAAAACACCTTTATAGTTTGAAAAATATAATTAGAATTGGTTACTATACCGGTAGATGACCTTTTGGCTAAAAACTTTTTGCTTTTTCTTTCTATTCATACAGGGATTAGAATATTTGAGAACAAGCGGTAGAAGTATGTGTTGTGCAGAAAAGAAGTGATATCACAAATACAGATAGAGCAATGAGGCAGAGGCTTTCTGGTAAAAGAATACTATTAATTCAGATCAGAGTGGAGCTGATAATGTAAAAATGTGAAAAGGCAGAATGTGCTTGAGCAGTCATCCATATTTTTGATATTCTCTGCAATTAAGTCATAATTGCAGAATGAATTAAAATTTGTTTGAGCCTGACTGTTACAAGGAAGAAGTGAAGGATTAAGGGAAGGTTGCCCATTCCATAATAATACTGTAAAAAAGGCTAGAGTGTATACACTGTGTTTATGAAGAATAATCCCCATAACACTGCAGAACATACTCGAGAATGCTTTGAAGAAGAACATTTTATTGTTTCCAGGATGACGTGTAATACTGAGAAAGGATTGTTAGCCGAGTGCTTGTTGTCAATATTGCAAAGACCTATGATACTAAAGGGAAGATGGGAATATTACATACCCATCACTGGAAACAGCTCTTTGTTCACAGTTCCAAGCACCTTTGCAATATCAATCTCCTCTATAAGCACCTTGGCCTGTTTATTTCCAAGTCAATCCACTTTTTATGGCTGCTTTTGGAAGCTTTTGGGTACTCAAATCTATACAGTTTTGTCAAATCCTAGTATGTATGTCACATCCACAAATTTACTTTTAAATGGAAAATTCCTAAGGTCTCAATGCTGTGGAAAGCAGTTCTATCCTACTGTGGTGGACTGCACTTGGAGAAACCTCATGTTTCTTGTTACCAGCAAGCAAGTGTTGAACTTGAACAAGGCAGATCTGGCCTTGTGTTAAAAAAAAGTTGTGTAATACAGTTCCTGATTTCTAAAATAATGTCAGTGTTGCATCTGCTCACTTTGTGAGTACTTTTTATCACAGGACACTGTGGGCATGCATGTCCTGTGCAAGCTGTGCTTAGAAAACAGGTGTGCATGTTTGAGCATCTGGGCAGAGCATGGGAATCCACTTGTCCATCCTGTGTGTAGGGAGCAATTCAGAGTAAACTTCCCAAACTCCATTTCAAAGATAGCTATAAGTACATTGGAGTGAGCTTATACACATGGGGTGAATTGCTTTTTTTGTAATCCTTGATTTCTGTGAGGTTGTTCCAACACTCGGGGCCATTTATACACTGGTTCTTTTTAGGTAAAGACTCATTACATACAAGATCAGTAATCAGTCATTCAGAGTTGTAATCTTACAAAGTATTCATATACTTTTTACAGGGAAAAGATTGTTCTAGAGGAGGTTGCTTTAAAATGATTTATTATGAAAATTTTGATTAGCTTGATTGATTTTTTAAATTCCTTTCCCCTTGTGTTTTAGTAGGAGGGGAAGCACCAAGGTACCCAATGGTGAATATGCCTTTAGAGGCAAAAAAGTTATCTACAGTGTATCAGTCTGTGGTTTTGTGTGTGTTTCTGCAATTTTAAGACAGGCAAGCTGATATGATGAAAGAAGATAATTAATGCTGTTTTTATTTTAGGTTAATTTAAAGTTAGATCTTGAAATAATTTGTGAACAAATTCAGTTCTAGAGTCCCCAAAACATACAAATTATTTGTAAAGTTTAGTCTGTGTAGCACAAAAAACTCTATTATAAACTATTTTAGGTAGTCATGAGAGCATGCTTTTTTAGGATACATTCATTAGCTTTTTTTTGCACTTCACTAACCAGCTTCCATGTATTATAAAGTGGAAGCTTAAATATAGTCCAGACCATTAAAATGGTGTTGCATTCAATTATAATGGCTATAATTGCCTTAATTATGTAAATGAAGGGACCTTGCCAATCTTATGGTACATTAAAGGCTTTACAAGTGTGTCACAGCAGTTGTATTGAGAATAAATAACCAAAGAGATGAAGATCATATGCTAAGTATCTGGATCAGCATTATCTTTCTGTTCATGCAATGCAAAAATAAGCTAAGGATGCCTTTATGCTTGTGTCTCCTTTACAGATGTGATGGTAATATTTTTTTAATGATACTTTTTTTATACCATCAATATGCAGTAATATTTAAAAGTCTTTCATTACTCAGCAGTGGAAGATAACTGCTAGAAAAATCAGGTGTTTTTGTAAATCATGTAATTACTTTAAATTACTTAATTTGCTCCTCCTTCATATTTTTTGAAGATAAAACATGTGGTGCTAATTGCATAACTTAATTCTGAATTATTTTTTCTGTAAGTATATCAGTTTATTGACAATGAATCTGCTTGAGATCCTTAGGAAGCTCAGGAATGGACTGATGATGGTTCAGTATTGTCCTGAAGGTGGATCAATAAGATTCATGAAATCCTCTTCAAGTAGGATGTAAACTGAGTGGTATTTAAAGAACATGTGATAACCTTTTGGCAAGCACTTCTCAATAATATTAATTGAGTCTTTAGTACTTCAATATCCTGTTTACTTTAATACTTCAACTGTGCTGTGTTCCCTGTTAAATCGTAGCAGTATAACTTTTCTGAAGTGACTTCTAATAGCTGCCAGAATTTTAGTGTTTTCCTTAAAATATCAAAAGCCTTTAGAAGACAGGGATTGAAATGTCTTTGGCCGCTATTGCTGATGTTTCTAGAGCTGCTACACTGAAATTGACAGAAATTCATTAATACCCTGGTAATGTGGTAACCCTTTCAATTTTTTTTAACATAAATATTGTATCTCATTTATTCTTTGAAGGTGATCTCTGTCATGTTAACTAGTTTCTACTTGAGCTAATTTTAATCAAATATTCGAGTAATTTACTACACAAGGAAAAAAGTTTACTTGGAATCAGCATATCCTTACTTGGTTACACAATATCCTCTTTCTTTCAATACTATATATACTATAATAGTATATATATATATATATGCAATCAGTTCTTACACATAAAAGTAGAAGTTTTCTCTAAAAAAATCTCTTTCATCCCTCCTGATCATACAGATTGAGGTATAAATTGATTTACTGTTTCAATTTTGTTTTTCTTACATAAATGCCTGAACATTATTTCACAGTGGAGAACCATTGTTCTCTTGGTTGGTGTAAAATTTTGGGACACTCCTGAACATTTTAATTTGGTTGTGTGTATTCACTGATACTCTGAAAATGTCTTTCTGTGCATTGAAGGTATGATGACACCTAGGCCAGGTTCACATCACTCATTTCTAGCTGTGATAATTTCTAGAATTTGAAATGATGATGCAGTGGATGCATTGTTAGAAAAAAATTTAACAGTATTAGAAGAAAATTATTTAACAATAACTCTGCAGGACAATTTTTACATGCTTCTGAGTGTCTTTAAGCAAGAGAAAGATGTATTTTGAAAAACCCCCCCATCCTTATTTTGCATGCAAAATAGTCCTGCTAGCTTTGAGTCTTTATGTAGGTTACTACAACTTTACTTAGAGACTTGGGAAGAATACGTACTAGTGTCAGTATGATCTAAATCTATTTCAAGTGATAAGTTTTCACATCTTGAATGTTTTTACTGCCAAGAAGGCGGGTTTTGTATTTGTAAATACAGATTTATTTTGCATTCTTGATGAATCAGCGTTGTCAAAACATGTATTAATAAAATTATTAGATCAATCCTTTGTGCCTCGAAGTATAGTAATTATCCAACTGTGTTGCTTTTTATCTGCATCACAATAGACAATGCTAGTTTTATTTTTTCTTGATATCTTTATTTTATATCATAGATGCATACCACTTTACAAGTCAGAAATTCTCTAAATAAAACATTAAAGACTTCATGGAAAATGAAAAACCCAACTTCTTTCCTGAAGGCACCATGATCCATGAAATTAGCTGTGGCATCTGCTCTGCTGATACTGCAAGATCATGTGCTACAGTCACCTCATATGCAGGCATCAGCACTTGTTCAGTTTTATCAAATTGTTAAGCTTTGGCTCATCAGCATGGTGGCACCTTTAAAACATAACTACCCCTAAAATTAAATGGCTTTATATTGTGATTTACTAGTACAGAGGTATGTCTTTACTACTTCAGAGGTATGAAAAAAACCAAACCAATCTCTCTACCATTTCTAAGACTACAAGTCATAAGAAATCCTGGATTGATTAATCCTCAGTAATAATTCCTGTCAATATTTTTGCATTATTTTTCATAGTTTTAGTAGGGTTTGTTAGAATACTGAGAACAGTAGTAGAGCACAGAACATTTAAAAAGAGCGTAGTAAAGTCCGTTTAAGTGGAAAGTAAGAAAGTAAGTAATTAAGACAGTTTTGTTCTGTTTGGTCTCTTTAGCAGGATTGTCTCAAATTCAGATGTGGCTAAATGTTTTAAGAAAGTTTGTTTTTAAGGAAGTTTTAAGAAAGTATGTCTCTGGAATAGGAGTCCTGTCTAGGAATCTGTTTTGTTTTGTTTTGTTTTTTTTCTAGTTTTCTTTTAAGGTCAATAGTGGAAGCTGATCAACCTCTGTAGTATTTCTGTATATACAGTTTAAGAGGATTAAAAGATACGTCAAAGACAGAGGCCTCTAAATCGCTGGTATTATATAGTTACCTTCTTTCTAAAGGTTTAGCTTCAGAAAAGGAATGCAAAAAGAGTGTATAGTTTTAGCAAAGTGGACAAAATACTGCTGCAGCTCAGAAAAAAAAAGAAAAAGGTAATATTCTCTGGCTATGTGTTTCACCCTGTGTAAATCTATTAAAGAGAAAAAAAGAGTTTGTGCAAGCATATCCAAGTCAGTTGGGATGTTTCTGACCATTTAATTGAGCATTGGATCATAACTAGACTTCATAGAAAACAGGATACATAACATGCATTAGGAAAGCAAGTTTAAAAGAAAATTACTACAAATAGGAGTAATTTAGAAGAGTTGTCTACCAGCTTTAAAGATTACTGATTGATAGCTTAAACATGTTTTTTCTGAGTGAAAAGCTGACAATAGCCAACAGTATATAGTGTGTCAAAGCTAAAGATCCAGACAGATGTCAGAGTGGAGCATCTGTGACAATTTGCTGCTTAGGAAAAGAAAGCTAGAGATCAATGCAGTTATTCACAAAGTTATTGTGTACATGTGTTTATTTCATGATGTTTCTAGAGTTTCAATCGCCAGGGTTAAAGGTAGATTTTGTAATGCAAGTACTGATTTCCCATATCCACAGTTCATCCAGATGGTCTTTTAATTATTAGTGAGAGCTCTCACTGGCTGTAAGGATTAGCAGCCTGCACCTCTGTAGTGGTCATTTGTGGGCAACATGAATCTCATCGTGTGAGATGCCAGTCTGTCAGGATGTTTTTTCTGCATTGCATGGGAAGCTGCTAGAAGTTCATTGATGTCAGTAAGTGATGCCAGGGAACTGATTTCTTAAGCTTCTTGGAAGAGATTCTCAGCAGTGGCAGGAATGTAGCACTCAGTACAGAGTAAATAAATTAATTCAGCTTTCTAGCTGAAGTATATTCCCTTTCTGGAGAACATCCTAATTTTTCTACATTGTGGAACTATATATTATTATTTTCTTTGTCTTTTCCCCCTGTCTGTAGGCCACTGGGTACAGAGCGTTATAGACCATGTAACGCTTCACTCTGCAAGTGATGTCTAAGGTATTGGTCCTTATAAATTAGGGTAGGAGAGTTAGAGTGAATGATAAGCAGTTAGTTACTCATTTATCTTAAATTGTTTAATTTGCTATTTTAGTTTATTTGAAATTAATTCAGTTTTTTGCATATGCAGTGTTACAAAGATTTTTCCTTTTTTCTTATAAATCTTATTTCTAAATTCCTCCAATGTATTGGGAGAGATTTAAAATCAGTTGTTTTGTAAGATCAGACTTTGATGTGACAAAGGGGTCAGGCTTTTGATTTGCTCTATTTTTCTTCTCAAAACCCAAAACAAATATAGAAATAAACTTGGGGTGGGGTGTGGAGGTGGAAAACTTTTCTTTGTGTAAAAGTAGCAAGAAAGGAATATCATTTTTTCCCAAAATAATCTGTGCAACTAGCACAGAGAACATAAACAAAGATCCAGTAAATGAAGAATTAAATTTTACCATTACTTGTATTGATTTTTGTTGAGATGTATTACAGAGTCACAGACTAGCAGAATGATTCAGTTTGAAAGTGACTTCTGTAAGTGCTCTTGGTCCAACCCCCTGCTCAAGCAGAGCCACTAAGAACAGGCTGCTCAAGACAGTATTCAGCCAACTTTAAAATGTCTCTGAGGATGGAGTCTCTACAACCTCTCTGAAAACTCAATCACTCTTACAGCAAACAACTCTTTCCTCATGTTCAGCAGAAACCGCTCGTTCTGCTTTGTGCGCACTGCTTCTTACGTCATCACTGAGAACTGCTGAAAAAAAGCCTGCTTCTGTTTTTATGTCCACCCTCTAGGTATTCACATTTATAAGATCCCATTGTTTTCTTCTCCAGCAAAAATGGTCCCAGCACTTTCAAGATTTCATCATATGAAATTCTGTTGATGCACAAAATGTAAAATGTAAAGGTCCACATTATAATTAGCTAACCAAAAGTGTCTATCATAACAGAACCTCATGAGTGCTTTTGACACATTCAGTGGCAACTAGTGAGACAATTTTTATTAGTTGTAAAGACCTGTGAAAGAGAAAAAGTTTGTAGAATGGTCTGAGAACTATAGCACATAGATTAAGGGCTACTATATTTGCTTCTGTGTACAAATTCATGTTTTTCTATTTTAGCCAAAATAGAGAGAAAGAAATGCAGTCTGATCGCATGCATTTGAGGAGCAAGTTGAGAAATGTATAGCTTAACATATTGCATGAAATACAGTCAAGAAAATGTGATTTATAGCTCAAAATCTATTTATCACAAAAAATTCTTTGTCATTTTAAAGTGGTGATGTAAATCCATAAATTTCCTAGCTAACCTTGTGCAGTTTACAGTGATTCTAGATTTATATGCTAACTTTCTAAGAGAAATCTCTTAAAAAAAAAAAACAGTTTGCCTACATGCACACACAATGCAGATATTGTAATACTTCATATATATATATATATATATATATATATATAATATTTTATATCTAAATTAAGCACCTAGACCATTGAAACTATCCTGTGGATCCAAGTGGGTTTTTTTGTAGGGTAACATATTCATGTACAAGATACACTGAAAACTATGACTAAAAGTAGTAGTTGTAGTAGTCTGGAAACCTAACATATTTTACAGAACATGAACTCATAAAAAGTGTTTGCAAATCATAAAGCCTGCAAAACAGCTTTTGCTTTCCATCTTCTTCAGGCACAGTGATGTAACATTCAATTTATACATTAATTCATAGAATGCTTATCTGAAATAAGCATTCTAATGGGTAATGATTTATTCTTGACATATGGACAAAGGACACAAGGAGCCTTAGAAGTAATTTTTAAATTCCTAGCTATATATATTTATATGTAGAAGCAAGCTAACTATACACAGCATAAACATAAAATTGTACTGAATTTCATTACCACAGATGTCATAGAATAATTGCACAATCTACTATTCCTTTTTTTTTCTATTGCTCTACCTTGAAGAAAGATCTCTTCGGACTGGAAGAATGGCTCTTTTGTGGTTTAAGGATTTCCATAATGGAAACAGAACTGCATATATCCATTAAGAAGGCATTTGCAGAGAGATTGATGGTGTTGGCATGCATTTGTAAAGCACCAGGCAAACAAGCAGTCCATATGTGCAGATTGCCCACACTGCACATGCTGTGATTTGGTGTGTCCTGGAGGCTTGCAGCTTAATGACTTGAAACTTGTGTGGTACACTCTTCTGGGAGAGCTGCACATGAAATGGTCTGCTCAGAGCTTCTGCTCTTGTTCTGTTATAATCTGAGTTTCCTTTTGATTTCCAGAGTTTGGGGTAGATAAAGAACAGCATTCTAAAAAGTTGAAATACAGGAACTCTTTTCCTGTGTCATTGAGCAATTTGTTCCAGTGTATTATGTGGACATTGGGTCATTCTGTTGCATAAGTCAAAATGGAATTTACAATCCTTATCAAGCATTATAAATGCTTATTTGTTTTATTTTGGGTGGCAAATAATTTATTTTGGAGTGGAAGTCAAACAGTAACTGTGAAAACAAAGTACATCTGTTTCAGTCTTTACAGAGATCTTATTTTTTGCTATTAGGGTCTCACTGTTAGCCTGCGTTATTTTATTTTTTCAAATTCAATTTACTTTTTCTGTGCAATATCAGGCCATATAAAAAAAATGGACTTTTTCCTGAAGACAATTCCCATACTTATTTCAATGCCATAAGAGAAAAGGGTTGTATATGGACTCAAAAATTACACATATTTGCATTTCTTTCTAGCAATTGGGTAAGTATCAATCAGTTAATTTAGATTAAAATGCTCAGGATCTTAACTTTCTGAAAAAAAAAAGGTTTTCATTGTTGTATTTTTTAAATTAATATCTACTGTTTTGTCCAGAAAAAAAAACCTCAGTAACAGTGTGCTAATGATAATAGGTATTTGGTTACAGAAATATTTGCTGAGTAGCAAATAGTTCATTTCACAGGAGACTTTTCAACACCAAAGTGATTAAATGGGACACCTTGATTATGTGGTGTACAGTGTAATACAAATAATGTGTGGTTCATTAGCTCTTGACACTTCAAAAGGTGAGGAACTAAAGAAAGAAACAGCCTAGCAAAGGGGAAAAGGTGACAAAAGAAAATGTGAATAGCAAAGATACTATGATTTTTAAATTACATCTTTGGCTCAGGAGCATAGTCTTGTGCTCACCAGGCAGGTGCTTGGCTGCCTTGTCTAGATAGAGAGAGGAGAGAAACTCACTATTATTTTATATTTATATTCAGCCATATATTTATGTATGTTCCTATCTTCTGCTGAAGAGCTGACCTATTTTGTGTGTGTCTGTGTAGTAAATGATAAATAAGTAAAATCTAGATACCTAATATGCCTAGTTGACTACCTTTCAGGGAGATTTTGGAGAGTTTATGTGAATTGCTCCCCTGTGGGCCTTTACTACTGCCTGTATCCTCAGGAAGTTTCTTCTAATTGTCAGCACTATTGAGTGACTGAATAATCAGAGGAGCTGTTGCCTGCATCTTCTTCACAGATGATCGATATCAGTGTGTTGAAAATGTCATGCTTTCTGTTTTCTTGTTTATTGATTTCTTCTAAGAGACTTACCTAACACTCGTGCATTTTTGGACTTTAGGCAGTCACTAGACATTCAGTATTCATTTAATTTATTTGGTCAACTATTTGTTTACATCAGATATTTTACACAGCAATGTCATGGTGGTAGCA
>QUSF01000005.1:10824264-10920587 GCA_003676055.1 Chloebia gouldiae | reverse complement strand
GGGTACAAGCCTAAATAGGGAGGGAACTGGCAGGACAGCAAGAGGGATTTGGGGATGCTGGTCAGCAGCAGCTCAGTGTGGGTCAGCAGCGTGTGCCGTTGAACCCAGAGGGCAAAACCCCATTCTGGGGTGCACCAAGCTGAGTGGTGTCTGCAGTTCTGGGCCCCACACGTCAAAAAGGATGTGATGGTCCTTGGATGCCTGCAGAGGAGGGAAGCAAAACTGGTGACAGGGATAGAAACAATGTACTGTGAGGAGAGGATGAGAATTTTGGGCTTGTCAAGTTTGGAGAGAAGGAGGCTGAAGGGTGACTTCAGTGGTCTCTACAGCTCCCTGAGGAACTGGAAAGGGAGGTGCTGAGCTCTTCTCCCTGGTGTCGGGTGGAAGGAGGCATGGGAATGCTTCAGAGCTGTGCCACAGGAAGGTTAGAATTTTGGAAGCACTTGAAAGCATTTTGTCACTGGGAAGGTGCTCAAACACTGGGGCAACCTTCCTAGAGAGGTGGTCGATGATCCTGACAGTGTTTTAGAGGCATTTTGGACAATGCCTTTAATAACGTGTTAGGTTATGGTTAGCCCTGAACTGGTTAGGCAGCTGGACTATTGTAGGTCCCTTCCAAGTGAAATACTATTCTAAGTGAGTAGGAATTGTTTTAATTTGATTGCTAAGTTATTATTCTGTTTAGGAGTCTGACCACTTGCTTGTTTAATAGATTTATCCCAAATGCAGTATAACATTCCTTGAGGCACAAACAGCAAAATTCAAAAATTTAATTTCTAGTATCTGGAAGACAATAAAACCAAATTATTTTCTATGATTTTATATATTTTGTTCTTCTCAGCCTGTATAAGGGAGTCAGTGTTTTGCAGTTTGAAGCTTTAATGAGTTTTTGGTTTATTTCTGTGTTCTAAGGCTTAAACAACATTTTTGATACCATTTTAAATTGCAAGCCTTTAGGTTTGGTGGGAAGTCTGTTCTTATTGTAACTTCCATTATCAACTTGGAAACATTAACATTCAATGTAATTTTTTTTTTCTGAAATTTTTTCACAACTCAAGTTACTGGCTGATTTCAAAATACTAGTTGAAGTTGTACTGAATTTTTTTTATATGGAACACTAAACTGCATTACCATAGTGACAACTGGTGACCATACTGCATCATGTACTGCAAAAATTTATTTAGTCAAGCCATCAGCTCTAGGACCACCAGCATAAAAAGGACATGGATCTGCTGGAATGGGTACAGAGGAGGGCCACAAAAATGTTGAGAAGGGCTGAGACCTGCCTGGAGAAGTGAAGGTTCTGGGGAGAGCTTATGGCAGCCTTCCAGTATCTGAAGGAGGCTACAAGAGAGCAGGATGCTCAAGGCCTTATCCAACTTGGCCTTAAACCCTTGAGGGTTGGAGCATCCACAACCTCCCAGGGCAACCAGTTCCAGTATCTCATCACTCTCACCGATAATAATTTCTTCCTCATGTCTAACATAAATTTCCCTTCTTTTAGTTTGTGCCCATTATTGTTCTCCCATTACTACAGGTCTTGATGAAGAGCTTCCCTGTAAGCTCTCTTGAGGTTCCTATGAGGTCTCCATTCAACCATCTCTTCTCCAGGGGCTGAACAGCCCCAACTCTTTCAGCCATCATCATGGGAGAGCTGCTCCAGTCCTTGTTTTTTTTCCTTGTGGCTTTTGTCTAGACTTGCTTCAATAGCTCCGTGTCCTTCTCATATTGGGACCCTGGAGCTGGATGTGATAGTCAGGTGGGATCTCACAAGATCTGAGTAGAGAGGGAGAATAATCTTCAAGTTGCTGGCCATTCTCCTTTTAGTGCAGCCCAGGGTTCCCTTGTCTTTCTGGGCTGAGACTGCACACTGATGGCTCATGCTAAGTTTTTCATCAACCACCTCTGAATTCCTTCTCTGCAGCCCTCCTCTAAGTCCTTTCTCCACTCAGCTTGTCCGTGTGCCTGGGACTGCCATGACACAAGACCTTGCACGTGGCCGTGTGGAACTTGATGAGGTTTGGGTGGGCCCACCTGTCAGGTGTGTCAATGTCCCTGTGGCTGCCATCCCTTCCCTCCAGCATCTTGACTGCAGCTCACTGCCTGATGTTGTCAGCAAACTTGCTGAAGGTGCACTTGATTCCACTGTTCATGTCACCGACAAAGATGTTGAACAGTATCAGCCCCACAATATAATTATTCTCTACATTTAATGACCTTTTAAAATTATGCAGAACATCCAGTCCTATTAGACTTCCAGGTGTGGCTGTAAATTATAAAAAAGACACTTTCTGCCATGCACAGTATGTTATAGAATTATGTTATTTTGGATGTTATAAGATTACGTTTATTTTTCATCATATTTACCAACTCTGACTAATCTGTGAGCAGCCCTAGAAATTTTAGAAACTGTTTTTTTCTAAAACAGGAATTCAGTATAAAATGAAAATAAAATAGTGGTTTTTCTCTGTAAGTTGTTTGCATATTAAGAAGTAATAGCAGTGTTGGTTCTTAAAGTAGAAATGTATTGATGATGTCCGTTCAAATAATCAATTAATATATGCAGACAGCAGCAAGTAAATAAGATCCCAAGTCTATTCAGGTGTCCAAGCCAATAGCCTTCAAATTACAACTGTAAATCCAGGAGGAAGTTTTGAGGTTTTATGCATCAGCAATAAGGGTTTTTCATCTTTGTTGAATGCAAAACTGGTACTGAAATCGGTGACAAAATTCCCACTAAATGGAACCAGGGTTTCTGTTTGTTTAATGAAATAAGAGCCACAGAGAGACTCTTAAACTTGGACCCATTACACTGCAAGGTAATTTTTTTGGTGGTGGTGCTTGCTGTTGACTCCAGTAATCTCTGCATGCATTTGCTGTGCCTCAGCTTCACCTTGCTAAATGTGAAATTGCTGTTGTCTGAAAGCCACTGAGGAGCAATATCAACATCTTGAAAGTGAGGCAATGAACCATGCAGACAGGAAATCAACAACTTTCTGAGCTCAGTGCAGTAGTAACAAAACATGGGGTTTGACCACAGTGAATTCACAGGGCGGCTGTCAGGGCCTGTGTCTTTTAAAACTACCTAAATTATTGAGTGATGTGACTGGCCCTATAGAATAGAATAATCTGGCAGGACTCTGTAGTGCCATGTTGATTTAATGGTGATCATTGTTGAAGAAATGAGGAACTCCTTTGTGACCATTGAAATTCACTGTGATATGTTTCTCTGTAGTTATTGATGTGTTTAAAGAAATACAAAATACTTCTAAGAGCACGGCCCAAAAAAGGCAGAAGAGAAACATGCATGAAATTGAATTTCAGTAGCAAAAGGAATAACAGCTAGAAAATGCTGTTAAAAGTCTTTTGACAGAGAACAGAAGCATCTATGTGAGAAATAGACATAATTTTACACAATAAATGTTTCTTACTGTTTTTACTAGGATATCTTCAAAACCATTATCAGTAGGTATTTCATTATTTCTTAAAATAATTGTAACACTGGTTTTGTTTTTTCACTTTTAAGTCTCAGGTACTGATGCATTATTTTCAAACTCTTGCTGATGTTTGTTTTACTGATAGTTTAAGGGCTTCTACAGATTTTGCAAACAGTGCCAAACAGTGATGCCATTATTAGGACAGTAGCTTGGAAGTCTCAGATGCAGTGGTGGAGAGGCTCACAGTTGATGATACTTGGCAGTTCTTTTCAACTGTAGGCAACAGTGCTGCTGATCAGTGCAACCAGTTAGTATAAATGCCTTTCATGGCTTATGATTAACAAGTAAAATTATAACTGAATAGATTACTACCTGGCATCTCTAATTGCCCATACTCTTTTTGCCTTGAAAGGTTCTTAATCACCATGTGGAAGAACAATGTACATTCTAATTACATAGATTTTGTCTAAAATGCAACACGTTTTCTTGTGTAGATTTGTTTCAAAATATGATGTCATATTTCTTTAAACAAAAAGGTTATATTTTTATTTTCTTTTAATAGATTACAAAATTTATTAAATGTAATTTTTCATTGTGAAAAATGCCAACAGAATTGTTTAAACAATCATCACTGTGTTGATCAGTGTTAGCATTCTTTTCAAAGAACCAAGTAGTAGGTCTAGACAGCAGCAAATTGAAGGTGAAATTCTGGTTGTACTGAAGTCAGCAGTAATTTTTTTATGGATTTCGATAGGGTAAGGATTTTAAGAGGGCTTTGTTCTGTTCTGCATGTACATGGTGCTGATTTGTGCTTTCTGTATGCAACTCCTTTTTATAACTTCCATACTTGCAAAGTCAACATGGGCAGCACTGCATGCAGGTAGCCAGCAGAAAGTGTGGCAGGAAAATAATTTTTTTAAACGTATCACGATACCAAGACTGACCCCTCATGGTGTCTGGTTTGGATCTGATGTTGGTTTATCTCACACTGTGTGTGTTAAAGGTTCTCTGTAGCACATATGAGGATCCCTGTTGATAATGCAAGATTTTTGGATTTAAAATACATACAGGAATAACTACATTGGAAATTACCAAGGCTAAATAAATTCCTTTCTGTATGAATATTCATGTACAGCTCATAACAATTCCTGATCTACATCAGACATTCGTGAACAATCCATTTAGTGCTGAATGCATAGACTAGCAAAATATAATTGCACTTTGCTAACGTATTTCATATACGCATTTGTAAACATTTTGGGTATTTATGCCCTAACCATGTTTTTTTTTTTTTTTTTTTAACTCATTAGTTTCTGCATTTCTCCTTACACCTTGATTATTGAATTTGTGTGGAGACACAGCTGCAGTTTACATTCACTTAACCAGCATTCTGATTTCACCGAGGTGGTGGTAGTGTAGTAGAGTTTGCATCTCACTGCCTCAATTCTGGGCCAGGGGAATTGAGTCCTGCTGTTACATTACTGTATAATGAATTAACTGTCATGGGTTTCCTCAGTAGTGGAGAAAGAGTTTGTCTACCTCTGTTGGCCTTTAGGAAAGATACAAATAATTAACTAAATTGGAATAATTCTTCCCTCTTGGTCCTCTCTGAAAGGTCTACTGACAGCTGTGCTCTTTAATGAACAATTTTATGTGATTGACAGCAATTAGTGATTAAACATTCAAGAAAAACACATAAGCAAATGGTTAGAGTAAATACAAAGTGGTTTAAAGCATCAGATCACAATCGAAATATGAAAAAAATTAATTTCTGCAATGCAGCCTCAGATTTGTTAGACTTCAGTGGGATCCAGTATGATGCAAGATTACTTTATGCCAGACACTTGCAGAGCAGATTGTAGTTAATTTCTGTCAAAGGATGATTCTTCAGCCCACTGTTCAATTCTCCTACCCTTCCATGACAGAGAAAAGGTGCAAACCAGTAGATAGTCATAATGAGGAGCAATAATTTTCTCTGACAATAAAAAGAAAGGTCTATCAGTTCCTTCTAGGTTCTGTGCATGGTTACCTGATGTAATACATGTTTAAAGTCTTTTATCAGGACAGAATGTTTCTGATTTCAGAAAATACCTAATTTGAAATGGTAAAATAATATATACATATTTTTAAATTTTCTTTATAAAGAGCTTGATTCAGTGATCTTTTTACCTTTGTCTACTATGTTTCAAAGGATTATGTGTCAAATGCAAGAAGTCATTGCAGGTCTCTGTCAGTCATGATCTTGAAAGAAAGAAAATGTCCAGACTATGTCTCAGACCTGTGTAGTACTTTCAGGAATCCTTAAAACTGAATTTTGAAAACTACCATACCTTTGGGTTATGGTTTTCTTAAAAGCTTTCACCACTAACACAATTTTTGGTCTGTCCCTATTTCATACTTCCCATATCTTTTATTACATGAAATAGCAGTTTCAATTGAATATACAGAAATATTTGAAAATTATCTTGGAATATAGCATATTACAGTGAAACATCTCTTTGCTATCTTCTTTTGCTGTCTGTGTTCATAGCTCTGCAATTTGCAGATTAATATCATTTTCATCCTCAGAAATTAATAGTTTGGAATAACAGACCATGATGAGAAATGATAGCCAACACTAAAGGTTAGCAGCAGTTAGCAAAGGAATTCATATACATTGGCTGTCCAGAAAATAAATTGGCAAATTCCACAATAGGTCTGTGAGAGACTACTGAGAGACTAAAATATCAGTATTGTCTTACTTAATTGCAATGTCTTTGTAAGTCCACATATTTTAAGATGAAGACAGTTACTTGGCACATGAATTGTGTGTGTTGTGGTTACTACTATTTTTCCTGCACTCAGAAATTATTATTATATTTAAATGTGAAGTCTTTACAAACTGTGAGGACACAAAAATACCAGATTTATTTTATGAAAATGTAATTTATTGAAATCATTTTGCATTTTATGAAGCATTAATCATGTGCAGAATGTCTGTATGGAACATTAATTTGAGGCAGTAAAAATAAGCAGCTGCAGTTCCCTGATATGGTATCTGCAGCATTTGTATTAATTATCTCATAACATAGACTAACCAAAGTAGCAAATTCATTATGTTGAGTTAAATAGTAAGGAAATGAGAATGTTTTTATTTTTTAATTTCAAGGTATTATCTTCTTAAAATCACTGGCCCTAGAGGTAACAGATGGCTGATAAATGTCAGCTTATAGGAATATAAATATATGCATTAATTTTTTCAGTTTAGAGCCTTAAAAAAAAAAACAAAAAAAAACCCAGTTCTAACTGTACATCCGGGATGGTTAAAAGATGACTGAAATGACTGTCCCATCCTTTAGTTACAGGTTTGGAGGGATTTTTGTCCTTCTGCCAAATTTATTGGGTTTTTCTAGCACATTTCTTTTTGCCATATGTTACTCTTCCTATTTGTGACAGATGATGCAGAGCTCGAAGTGCTGCTCTATATTATAGGAATTGTAAGTCACTTGCATACAATTCTTAGACAGAGTTAGCCACATGGGTACTAGCCCTTATTCTGGAGCCAGGAATTTTCAGTCCAAGTAATCAGTTCCTCAGGGCTAAACTCACAAGGCTCTGCAGAATGGCAGCCTTGCAGAGTACTGTCACTGAGTAGTTACGTGTGCTATAATGTTCCAGCTTGCTATAGTAGATGATGTCTTTAAAGGCAGCACTGAGTTCTGGTGGCAGTTTCAGGGTTACTGTATTTTCAGAAGAACATTTAAATGCCTGTGCTGGAACAGATGCTCAACATTTTCTGTGCAGCCATATGATAGTACATGAGTGGTAGGTAATGCTGTCAAAGGGCGTTGGGCTACATGAGCATCAGCTGTGGACAGCTCCTAATAATCCTGCTCGCAGCTGATTCAGGATTGGTGCTCAAACCAGGTTCCTGGCTGTCTGGCAATCCTGGACAGATGGGTGCAATCTTCAAGTTACAGCGTGAGGAAATACTCTTGTACTTTTCAGGGAGAACAGTATAGAGCTACAAAACAGTTGCTAGTAATTCCTTTCAAAGAGGGGTTGTCTCTCAAGCACTGAGGAACCCTCGCATGAGTTGTCTGATGATCACAGAACATGAATGACTTGACACTGCCCTGAGCAGCCTGATGTAATTAGAGCTACTTTTAGCAGAGAGTAAGACTGAGCTACTTCTGGAGGTCCCTTTTGACAAATATTATTGGACAATATCATATTGTTCTTTGATTGCAATGCTTTTGTAAGAATTACGCAGTGTTTCTAATATGTTGAAAAGTTTGAATAGCTAATTGCTTTAGCACACACTGAATGATCAGTTGCCCATCTCACATGGAGTAATTACTAGTTGACTCTAAAATATGGTTGATGTTTTCCAAGTTTTCTATATACTCTCTTTATATTTACTTCCTTATTATTTTATCATATACATGAATTTATGAGTATAGTTCTGCCCGACTGAATGAGACTGTGTGTGCTGGGGAAGATCATCTGCATTGTTTGTGGTGTGTTTCTCATTTCTTTTTTTTTTTTTGCTAAATCATTTTGATGATCCCTTCACTTAGCAAAAGCTACTCTTTGATATAATAGTATTGCAGTATGCTCATTATGTCCATTCAATACTTACTAAGCTAATTTTTTTCTGTTTCTGTGTTTACATAAAAAAAGAAGCACTGTTAAAATAACTTACTTTCTCTTATATCAGGAAGCTAAAACTGGTTTAAATTTGTTGGGGATTTCAGTACATTGTGCTAGTGCTAAAACACGTTCTGCATGTCTTTACAGCTTTCACTAGCACTATTTTTACTTCATTAATTAGCTTGAGTTGAAAGGCACTTAAAGAACTCAGGCTGATACAGCATTTTCAAATATTTTACTTCCAATCTGTAAAGTATATTCAAATGCCAACATAATTCATAACATTTACTGTATGTGAAAACAGATTGACTAGTTGGTTCCACCTAACATTTAAATAATATTTATCATAAAGTTATATCTGGGATAAGTATCTATAAATTTTCTAATACCTTCATTTTTTTTGCATAGCCATAGCTGTTAATTTTAGAAGACAGTCTCATTGCTTGAAATGACAGTAGACTCCAGTAACTGTGGATCTAGTGACTTTGCATTACCTTGTACTAATTCTCTTAATGGCTACTGAAATTGATTGTAATAGCAGGATTGCTTTGCATTGGCATCATACAAAAACAGAAGTACTTCTTGGCAGGTCCCTGAGTGGATTCATGTGATGTAATATGCATTTTTTTATTACTGTCTAACCTTCTACAACCTTTACTGTCTGTCTTTCAGCGTTAAAGATTCATCTCCCAGTCTATCAGGTTAAATAATAATCTGAATAGATCTGAATTACCTCATCTTGACCTATTTTAAATCAGTACAGACAAATTTGCACAATAATTTCACTACTCTGTATCTTTACAAGCTCATCCCCAGGATGAAAAGTTTCTAAACAGTTTTTAGTATGTATCAACTAATTAATATAATTTTTCATCATGTTTCAATGGCAAGTAGCATTCTGGTGAATGGATTTTCAGGTTGATCATCTCTGTTACAGAACAGGAAGTTGTTCTCTCATTCCTGATGGGCTTGGCCTTGGCCAGCAGTGGGTCTGTCCTGGAGCCGGTTGACATCGGCTCTGCTGGACATGGAGGAAGCTTCTGGCAGCTTCTCACAGAAGCCACCCCTGTAGCCTCCTGCTACTAAAACCTGGCCATAAAACCCAATTTACAGCTGTAGTGGAAGGAGACATTAAAGAGGAGCAGAGTGTCCCAAGTTAACAGCTGATTCTTTGTGCTGACCTGTCAGCTGATTGCAAGAGTTGGTACACAAAGTTGTCATTATAGCAAACATAGAAATCCCACGTGTTTGAATTAAGATAGGTAGTCTTGGATCAGGAGACCATTTTCATCTTGTTGTATACATTTTTTAGTACACATGTCTATTTATCATTATTTTTCCCCAGTTCCCTGTAAATTATCAGAAAATACAGTTCTGTTACACAATAGAGAATCACAAATAGAACATGTATAAAAATGTTAGTCCATAACATATGCAAACGAATGTATGGATGAATTCTATTTTAGTCTTTCATGGATAGAATCAAAGTATCAAGAGGGACTTCAGTAAAGAATAAATAATCCTGTGCTTAGATGCATGCAGTTGTACAGTTATTGATAGTTGCTGACATAATGACATGTTTCTTATTCCAATATACAAGTGGGAATTTCACAGTGTTGTTTAATTTAATTAAGTGCTAAAAAAGCTATGTCGCTAAATGTGTTGGATTGCTACACAATAAAGAAGAAGTAAGCAAACTGGAGATTTATTTTCAAGAGTGTTGCTGTGAAGCTCTGCCAACTTAGGTATGAGCTTTCAGGTTGTAGCTTATTCAGTTACTAGACCTGGAAAATGATCCCAATTTGGAAATGATAGCTATTGAGAATGGCAGTGGAAGATATTTTGTTACCTGAGCAGGGATACATTTGGTGTCTTTTCTGCTCTTGTCTTCTTCCAGATATTTCTTTTGTCTTTTCTTGCTTTTCCCAAAGAAATGGGAAGATGGAGTTCTGGGAGGGGTATCTACTTGCTTTAAGCATGCCCATTCTTTCTCTTCTCAGTGAATAAGCCTCTTGACTGCACATCTCTCTCTGATACATTCTTCTGTTGGCTTCAGTACGAACTGCCAGTACTTTACAGCACTTCAGACAGTCTTCTACTAATCTGCTGCTCTTGCCACTACAGATGCTCTCTTTGGTCTGGTGTGCTTTTTCTGCCTTTGCTATTTATGGTCAAAGAACACATCCTTTCCATCCCCAAGTGGCTGTACAGTTGCCTGTTTTCCATTATGTGCTTACAGGTTTGGCTTGTGAAACTCCATTCCAAGTATTCCAAGCTTCCAGCAGATTGTTGAAACACTTTTGCTGCCAATGCTATTTCCTCTTTTCATGCCTCAACATAGGAAAGCAGGTTGGGTGTTCATGATTATCTACCTAAATTTCACCTCTGACCTCTTCTGCTAGGGCTTGGATTAGTATTGCCTTAATGAACATGGAAATGAAAAGACAAAAGACTGTCATGGGTGTCTCAGCCTCATCTGCAGTAAGGTGTGAAAATACCTGTGCTGCAACTGTGTATTAGTTTGCAAAAGAAGTTTTCTACTCCTTGGCATCCGTAATTTTATAATTCCTTTATACTGCAGATATTTATTCCTCAGGACCTCCACTGAGTTCTGAAGGCATACCTAAGCAATGCAGCTGAATTAAATAAATTTAAAAATATGTGGAACATATCTGTTTCTATTGCTATGTAGGGTTTGAGTTTACTATGTGGGGTTTGAGTTTTGCGGGGGTTGGTGGATTTTTTTTTTTTAGCATAATTTGAAAAGTTCTATTTAGCACCCTGAAGAAAAACATTAAACAACTCTGCATTTTGCTTTTCAGTGTGCAGTGACCTGGAATTCAGGGAAGTTGCAAACAGATTGAGAGACTGGTTTAAGGCACTTCATGAAAGTGGAATTCAGAATAAGAAGTCTAGAATTGTTCAAAGGCCTGAAAGAAGCAGTAAGTGATTTCTGCTTGTCTTAGTTGATGTTTTCTTCGATCCTTTTCTGTTCTTTTGTTTTTCCATTGCTAAGACCTGCCTTGGTCTTTCTTGTGCTTTAAATAGGCATGTGTACAAAACTATAACTTTGGGCTTTTCCGGAGTTGATTTCTTATTTATAGCTTAGTACTAATACAAAATGTTCACTTCAGACTTTCAGTATCATTTGGCAGGACAACTATCATTCACAATGCTTTAATTTGTCAATGCCATAAAATTAAAAGAAATAAAATAAAGAACTTAAATTATGTGTGACCCGTCTTTGCTAGTTGATGTCACTTTATTTACTGGTACTGAAAAACAGATGGAAAATAAGCTTATACGTAAAAAGGAATTTTTAAGGTTATACTTGAAATTGGAAAAGACTCAGGAGTACTAATGATGTAGAAACAGTAGGGGCATAATTTGTCTTAAACCCCCTCCAATATTTAAATAGGGTTTGTTTTTTTTTTTTTTTTGTGGAAAGTAGTTACATTTTAAAATTTAATAATCAAATGGTTTTTTAAAAACAGCAGTTGAAGTGTGCATTAATAGTTCCAAAAGTAAAGTCCAGCTGTAAGGGGAGTCAGATTGGATGTTGTAAGCCATAAAACTCTAGCTTTTGTTAACAAGAAGGGCAAACTATGAATTCTTCCAGAGTATGTTTCACAGAACTTGGCCACCACTGGCTTCTTACCTTACTTATTTTATTTTTAGCTTTTTAAATATTTGAGATTTTTTTAAGCTTTTGTTTGTTTCAATTTGTAGCATTACTTTTTCTTTTTTTTTAAGAAATCCATTCATTTCACTTAATTGGAAATGCTGTTTCATTGTATGATTTTTTTCATGCTAAGAAAATGTGAATAATTCTGTAAAACAGATTGAATTAAAGATAGTTCTGTCTTACCTGAGAATACTTTTCTTAACATTGAGAAAAATTGTTTCTGAGGTATGGTGGTAATACAGTAGTGCCACTTTTTATTGATAATGGAAAAAATGACATTTATACCTGTATATTTCCAATTTACTTTTGCTAATAGTCAGTCTTTTTCTGAGGAAGACTTGTGCACCTTGTCCTGTTAGAAGATAAAAGACCAGAGGCCAACAGTAATAAATAGAGAATCTTCTTATGACTTGGAAATAATATAGATATAACATCTGACATGAAAACTCATATTAATAAATGTTTTGAGGCTGAATGTAGGATTGATTTTTTTAGCAGATTTATTTAGTCACTTTAAAAGTGAATCTGACATATAATTTCTATGTGCACTTCAATAGTATAACTGTTTATGTTATCTATGTACCACCAGAGCTTTTTCCATGATGCAGCATTCTTTTGTGGTGGCTGGGATCAGCAGCTGCTCCAGCTTTCCTCCTATATAATTTTTATTATTTTTGTTTTTTCTCTTAGGATTTGATACCAGCATTTTGCCAATTTGCAAAGACTCCCTTGGCTGGATGTTTAATAGGCTTGATACGAACTATGACCTGTTGTTGGACCAGTCAGAACTTGGAAGCATTTACCTTGACAAGAACGAGCCATGCACCAGGGCATTCTTCAATTCTTGTGACACGTACAAAGACAGTTTGATATCTAACAATGAGTGGTGCTACTGCTTCCAAAGACAGCAAGGTAAAAGATGAGATCAGCCTGTATGTGTACATGACTGGCCTTTTTGTTAGGCTTTATCTTTTTTTTTAACATATTAAGATTACATTGAACTACAAGCTCTTAAATGCTGTGCACTGAATTTGTGTTAAGGTTTGTGACATATGGTGAATACCTAAAATGAAGTAAAAAAAACCCCAAACAAACAAAAAAGCCAAACGACTCAAGCTGAATGGAAAGGCTTGCTAGAAATTCAAGGACTCAATGAAGTGCAACATTGCCAGTAATGCTTTTACTACTGTATTGTTCCTCATGCCAAACTTCAGTATGTATGTAGAGGGAAAGAGATGAAAATAAAGAACAAAATTACTTAAGTTATTTCTTTCCCAGTCTACTTTGCCTACGTTATAAAGTAAATTTTTTATTGCTAATGTAGGGTTTCTTAATGTTCAGTGAGCCTAATAAAATAGCTGAATGAACATTATGGGAAAAGTTATATCCAGTCATTTAGACCTAAAACCAGTTGGTTTTTATTGCCTAGCTGAATCTGTTCTTAATGTTCTGATGTGATTTTGATTAGACAAATAAACACAATCTATATGCATTATTTTCCTGAGGAATATATAATGATTTTAGACATAGGTGAGACATCACGTAAATTATATAATCATTAGTTGTAAAGTATCAGGGAATTCACTGGCTGAATATTGTCTACAGTTGGTCAGAATAGCCCCTGCATTTTCCTTACTAACATGAGGGAGTTTTTCTAAAGGCTAAACAGCAACTAGGGTTCAAATTTCTACTGCCGATAGAAGAGATAAAACTGATTTGGTGGAAAGTTTGCTAAGCTAATTCAGCCTTTTTGAAAGTTTTAGTATAAGTTTTTGATTCTCACTTGTACTCTTAAAACTCTCATGATAAATTCACATGATCATTCAACATTTATGGTTTCATTCTGATTTCTGTGGAAATAAAGGTTTTTATCATGCTACATCTGCCAGTTGTAAATCTAAGTATAAATAAAGCTGTACTTCTGTAGATAAATACTAAATAGCAGATATCTTTTCTTTGGTAACTTTCTTGTTAAAAAGTTAAATTTAAACTTTCAAAACACCTTGTTTGTTTTATAGTAGAAAATAATTTCTGTGTAATTTTTTATAAGCATTTATATACTGCTACCAACACTAACAAATTAAAAATAATCCATCCCAGAAGTAATGAAGCTCTTAAAGAACATAACATTTTGGTCATTTGTCTATAAAATAATTTTTTTTTTTTAAATCCCAGCACAATAATTTCAGCTTAATATATAAGTACCCTTAGTCTTTGGAGGGCAGTATAATTCTTTCCTGTTGCCAGAGGAAGTCCAGAAAATTACTATGTCCAAGTTTTTTCCACCAATTTCATGTTATGGCATAACCAGGGCGCATGAAGAAAATCATTCCACAGATCAGTTTTAAGTAATTTTGCATTTTCTTATCTAATAAACACATTTTGTGCATAATATTTTTTCAGTGTACTGTTAGAAACTGAGAATGGTATTGTAAAGACTGATCTAAATGCTGCAGAATTTTATTAACGGTACTCCAGGAGATCCATCTTTCAGTGACACTGATTCTTCACATTGTAGAACCCAATATTATCAAGCTTTTCTTCCCCTTTTTACCAGTTTCCTCACTGTCTTGATAATGGTGTTGAGATAAGGTGCTGATTTCAAACAGATTACATAGTCTTTGTTACTACAGTGTGTTTGAGTATACTGTAAAAAGATGTCTCCTTAAACATAGTATATGAAGTGAAATCTGAGTTTCAGCAACCCTTCCACATTAAACATGCCCATTGTCCTTCAAAATTAACCCTGTCATCAAAAGCTGTATTCTCCATTTTTTGCTGTAAGGACAAAAACATCTTGTAGTCTTCTTTTGTCATGTCTTATTATTAGCTGTTGCACAACTGTCTGAGCCCTACTTCCCTAGTGTATTAGTGACCTGTTGAATTCTCTGTAATTGGCATCATTATGCTGAAACATGGAATATGTTCATGTCTGGTTATATTTTACTTGATGGAATGATCTAAATAAGGCTTTTAACTAAGCCTTCACTATTAATATCAAGGAGATGGAAAAGCTGAGAAATTCAGCAGCTTCTTTCTGATGTTTATTAAAATAAGTTGATATTAACAGAATGCTTCAAGCCATGTAGAGCAGTTCTCTGTATTCATTGAGCTTAGTGCTTTCTGGGCAGATCAGTGGTTTTACAGTACGCTTCATGATTAATATTTTTCTAAAGGTAATACAAAATTTAGTCAACCATATGTATCATACTGGGATAGCAATTTCACTGTACTTTTTAAAAGTACGTAGTGTTAGCCTGAGTCATTACCCGAGAAGTCCTTGTGGTCTTTGATCTTAGTTTTACAATGCAGGACTGTCAGCATTAGACAAGTACTTGAAACTCTTCCTCATTCTTTCTTTCTGCTTGATTACACTACACTAGACCTATTACTGAGCACTGAACTTCTAGTCAAGATGGGCAACTTTTTTATGAATCCTGAAATCAGGTCTTTCTTGTGGAGAAGAGGATCTTCCTCTAGTAGTTGTCTTGCCTTGACTAATGGTTAAACACTTAGGTACAGTCCAGTGATGCTTATTACATTTTTTTTCTTGCCCTTACTCTGGCTTAAATGTAGTTGAGTATTTCTGAGGTATATCTAAGGCATTAAAAAGCATTTCTGCAATACATCAAAATCTGCACTGTGCCAGTGCTCTTTGCATGTCTTTCTGTACACTTTGGTCACTATGGCTGTCTTTCAACAATCCATGAAAGTGTTTCAGCCCCCATCTTCAAAACTTAATTTTTTAGTTGTTCAATACTAACATGACACTTTAGTGCTTACCGAAATGCTGAAATGCTGCGGCCTTTGCAATGTTGGCCTTTTTATAGGCTGAACTTTTTTCTTCCAATAATTGATTACTGCAGCCTTATTTTGTTGCATCACTGACTCAGAGTAGGAGAGTAGCTAATTTTGCTGAGTATTAATGCTTAGCAGCAAAGTATTTCTTTACTACAGGCCTCTGCATGTATCTATTAGTCCAGCACTTCTCTGGCTGTGCTTTCATAGAGGTTCTTCTGTCTGTCATACCTGGAAGATATCTTCATCACTTTAAAAACAGTCTCTCTTATAGAAGAATGATAATTACCATTATTTGTATATGCCAGTCTTAAGATTGCAATTACTTCAAATATATTTATAGATAGTTACAAATTAAGATGCTTTTATCAAGATAAATGATGATCATAAATGAGATTCCCTGGCATACTTCTTGAACTGTAGTATTGACGTTTCAGATCCCTGAAGTGCAAACCTTGCATGTCCAACAATTATAATGCTTGATGCCAAGTACAGGCAAGATGTCACTTCAGTCTTATCTGCAGTGGACCATATTCCAGAACTTAGGGGCTCTGCCAAATATTACCTACTTGATTGGTGAAAAATCACTGTTTTGTTCGTGAGTAAGAAGGAGAATCTCTGAAAGTTGGAGGCTTGCTGTGTGAGTAATAGCTCCTTGAGACCTAGCTGTTAAAAATAATTGTCAAACCTACAGTTTGACTCTACAGTTTGACTCCAGCTGAACTGTTAATGTGCTATTTTGGTAAATCAAAGCTTAATTGTGCTAGTCTGGAAGCGCTTCTTGTCATGACTGGGTATTGGTGTCTCAAGGGGCAGCGTTAATAGCATTGAATGCTCTGGTGTTCACCGGTACTTTGAGCACTGATGAACTGTGAATGGCTGCTGTTGTGTGGTTCATGACTCACTCCTACCCATGCACTGATTGACCAGAAGGACAATTCCTACCACACCTGTGAAAGTAGATTAAGGATGGAGGTGATCAGATACCTTATTTGTATTCAGATTTTCAGACAGTCAGATTGATTGCTATTTCAAGAGAAACTACTACCATGATTTTTGTAAAAGATTTTTTTTTCTGCTTGGCTCGAGACTGACATAAGTTGTCCAGTGACTGCTTTTCTTATAAAAATAATATCAGAAATCTAAAAAAAAAGCTTTACAAACTTAGGAACTGACCTACAAATAAAGAGATTTGGAAGAGAGGAAAAAGAATGTCCTGTGAGCCAAAAGGAATTGGTTGAACTTCTAGCCTGCTATTCTCTTTGACAGTTTTAAGCACCAGAGTGATTTAGTATTGTTCAGAGTTTTTGTTGCTTTTTGCCTGAGAAGCAAAGCTTAAGTGTGAGTCTTGAAGACTTAACTTCTGAGAAAAAGTGTTTTGGGTAAGTAACTACCTCGTGTTGCCTTGTTACCTCTTGGTTAGTGGTGTTCCTTTTTGTAATTATGCCACCAAAGATTTAGAGCTATAAAAGATTTTTTTTTCCTTTAGGCATTATCTGTAAGTTTTACATTTTCACACTTTAGTGCTCTTGTGTGCATATCTATGTTTCTAATTTAGGATTGTTTTTCAAGGGAAAAAATGCATGTATTCTTCCTAATGGACTAGTTCTTCTTCAGTGGCATATTTCCCAACTCTTTTGTAGGAGAAGAGAAAATAGAATAGAATAGAATATAAATGTTCCGTGACATTACCCGACCATTAACCTAACCCTGCCGAAGCCACCCCATTCCTAGATCCTTTTAAACTGTGATATTTTTATGATAAATGACTGTCATTTATTAAATTAATGGTAGTAGAAAATACCTTTAAATTAAGAAATAATCAATTCTCTGAATGTTGTAGAATTAAGAGTTTAAATCATCAAAGTTTGGAAAAGACAGAATTCTTAGTTTTGAAAGGTAATGAAATTGTGAGCATGATCATCCTCAAAGTATTTCTTACAACAAAAAAGCCTCAAAAAATACTCAAAGACTGAATTATTAAAATCCTATAATCACCCAGTGATATCGAATCTCAGTGATTTTTCAAGAGCACACAGAGAAATTGGTTCATCATCTGGAAAGACAACTCCTGAAAATTTCTTCTGGCATTAAGACTCCTGTTGGCAGTATTTTGAAAGTGGAGCCTACCCTTAAGGGCTTCACTCTAAAAAAAATCACTACAGATTTAGTGTGAAAAGCCAACCCCACCAGAGCTGAAGCCACTGCAATCATTTATGAGGTTCTTTAAATGTATTGTATATGTAAATGTTATCTAAAATGTAAAACCAAGAGATATGAACAGCCTGCTGCCAGTAAGGGATTATTATTGTATACTAATTTTTATTTACTGTCTTAGATAATAGTTGGAATAACTAGGCTGTGCCAGCCAAGAGGCTCGGTGTTCACCAGAGCTATATTGTTGATCCCCACTTCATCTAGGCCTTTGTCACCAGAGTGTAGTGACTGTGTTCTGGTCTTACGTGTGTTCTGCATCAATGGGCTGGGCCAGTCTTACTCATCTTTAATCCAGCTCAAAACACATTTTTCTATTTGCATGGAGAAAAAGGGATCCTGGAGTTAAGTACATGGCAAATATGTATTATAAATGATCAGAGTCTGCTAAAATGAAAAATTCATTTAATATTCATGGAATGTAAGATTTTGTGTGAGAACGGTGCAAGCTAAAGACACATGTGAGTAAACTGAGGATTTCTATTGCTGGTTCAGAATGAGAAGTGCCCTGATGCTAATAATGGTCTAATGTGGTATGCAGTGCCAGTGTTCAGAGATTAATTAATGTTTTGATGTCTTTGATTCTTTCACTTACCGAACAGTGATGTAAACACACTCACATCTTATATTCTTCCCATTCATGGCGCATACTGCTACTTTCTTTTATGGACAGTAAAAAATGAAATTATTCAGAAGTAGAATAAGCTGTAGCTGAATAATGGAAAACTGAATTTTAATACATATTCTGCTTCTTAGAGCAATCTAAAGTTTGGCCTCCATTTTTAAGTTAGTTTGCTGCACATGGGCCTTCATACCGATGGGATTCAGTCTTAAATTGTTGCCAGAGAATCACTGAATCTCGCAGACTTTAATGAAGAAAAAGGTCTTATTTTCTTAGTGTGATATGTGAAATACAAAATTGGAACATGACTTCTAAAAAGGACAAAAGGGAGAAAATTGAAAGATCTGTCCTGTTTTTAGCTAATACATGAGGCAAGCTTCACTATTGCACAGATTTTTATAGAACAGTAAAGTAGGGTGTGATAGTTACTATTTTGGTCTAGCATTCCTCAATCCTCCAGACTAGTGACTAGATGCTCACTTGGAGATGAGTTAACTATGTGTGGTTCTGCACAAATCCATGGTGGTGTGCAGATTCATAATTCTGAAGCTGTAGCAAGGTAATTCTTTTATTTCAGATGTGTGTGTTTTATAAGATCAGTAGTCAGAGTGACCTTACAACATAGCAAACTGAAAACTAGTCATGTGCTTTCTGTCCTAGATACTGTGTAACCTGTTTAACATTTTTTATGTCATTTTAGACCCACCTTGCCAGACAGAACTCAGTAACATTCAGAAGCAGCAAGGAGGAAAGAAGCTCCTGGGTGAGCCATAGATCATTCTTTTGAAGGTTTTATTACTTACATAAATAACCCTAGTTAAACAGCAACACAAAATCAATATTAATCCAATGAAGATAGACCACAGTAAATCTCAGCAGCAAAACTTATGAAATTTTTGAAAGCTATTAAACTTGGTTTTATTACGTTACCTACCAAAAGCTCTTACATCTGTTTTATTACCCTGATAGAAGGTACATTTTTACAGTACGGAGGGGACAGCATAAGGTACTCCTAAAGTAGTATTTCTGCTGATCCTTTAACTGTAATATTCTGTAAGTAATTGAAATCTTTGTTGTGAATCAGTTTATACTGCATCAATATTTCATTTACCACTAGCCACTGTGTGAAAGCTGTGTAAAATAAAAGGCTTGGCCTGAAGCAATCAAAACTGTATTTCTCATAAGGATGGTTTCTAACAAGAACAATCTCTTCAAATGCTTTCATATGAATACTTTGTTCATTGTGATCTCCACTTGGTCCAAGTGATAAACAGTGAATTGTTCAGCTGTAGGCAAGTCACTGCCTCACAAAATAAGCCCCTCTTGTACATATAAATGCAAACGTTTTACAGTTTTTTTGTGGTGTGTTCTGCTGCATTTGTCTTCTATGGTGGAATAACTAAATATTAGTAGTATGTGGTGGTTTGTAAAATTAAACAATTTTTAATTAAAATTAGTATTAAAATTAAAATTAATATTAAACACAAATAACTCCTTGTAGTAGATAGTTTGCTAGTCAGGAAGTCAGGCCCTTACTATTCAGACTTGTTTGTACTCTACAGATGCTAGAACTTCCCATTCAGGAGCAAGTCCTACATTTGAGCCTTTTCACCAGAATACAGTGAAAATCTGGACTGAGGTATTCGAGAGTAAGAAACATGTATCACAGGATCAACAAAAAATTTAAAGGAAGATCACTCACTTTATGTCTTGAAATCAGTCCAAGACTGATACGTGATATTTTCCCGCCCATATTTGATCCATTCAGTCACTTTGAGCCAACTGAATTTTGTACTGGTAAAGCAGAACAGTGTAGTCAGTGTAAAGTCTAAAATGATGAAACAGGAAAAGGCAGATGCTTTCTGCTATAACTGTGACATTGGCCAAGACACGGACTTTAATATACTTATTCGACATATCTGTTTCTATCTCTCTATGTCTGTCTATCTTGCAGGGCAGTACATCCCCTTCTGTGATGAGGATGGGTATTACAAGCCAAGCCAGTGCCATGGAAGCCTAGGGCAGTGCTGGTGTGTGGACAGATACGGCAATGAGGTGTCAGGATCCAGAACAAACGGCGCAGCGGAATGTGGTAAGTTAAGAACCTGCTCTGGTGTTTGGTTTAGACGTGGTATTCCCTCTGATTGCCAGCCAGGTTGAATTTCTCTAAGAAGTGTGGGACCCAACTACCTGCATATTGATACAAAACCCAAAAAATTATAATTTGTTATTGTTATTGCATTACTTTTTGGAACGCCTATTACTGTGTCAGCTATTAATAGACTCCTTACACGTGCTTGGCATAGTGTATATAAACCCAGGAAAAATTAATTTTCTAGAGCGGCATTAGATAGGTCCCAGAATGTTTCATGAAATTCCTTTGGGTAATCAGCATGCAAGCAAATTCGATTTGACATTTTTTTCAGTTTATATTTGAGGGAATTGCCAAAAGTTTTTAGCACACTAAATCTTCCCTTATTTTTCCCTTCCCTACAGCATTGTGCAGCTTCTTCCAAGAATTCCCATGTCACCTTTATTTGATGTCCCAGATATAAAAGATGAAAAAAAAAGTATTTTTCCTCTTTCTTTTAAAAAAAAGTCATTTATGACTCCTTTTCACATCTCCAACAAAAGAACATAGCCTGAAGCAGAGAGTAAATTGTACACAGTTTTTGAGGTACAAGCTCAGGCCTATTGTCCATCTGATCCAGGATCATTTCTAGATAAATGGACAGTTTGGTATAGGCCAAGACGATACCTAAGAAGTGAACAATAGTCAGGGTATATTATCAGTAGTCTTTATTGCCACCTGTAAGTTGGACTTAAATTTTTTAAATTGTTCCTAGCACTCATTGTGGTTCTGCAAATTCATAAAATTTGTCTTGTTTTGTTTACATTGAGAAGTTAATTCAATATTGAGGGCGATTTCTTATGACAAAAGAATCTTCATATTATTTCAATTTTATTTTTATGTAACACTCTGTAGTTGTCCTGAAAGTAAATATTGTGGTGTGCCTTTTGTGTGATTATGTAAAATATACTGTAAATATATAGTGGATCTTGTGAGTCTTTTCTATAACTGTCATACCTTTTTAGCTATCGATTTAGAGACTTCAGGTGATTTTGCCTCTGGTGATTTCCATGAATGGACAGATGATGAAGATGATGAAGATGAAATAATGAACGATGAAGATGAAATTGAAGATGATGATGAAGATGAAGGGGATGATGATGATGATGAGGATGATCATGATGGATATATTTGATAATATTAAGAGGTCCCTATGTTGTACCTTTCTAAATTTCACAAGATGATATTTCATAAAATCCCTTTGCTCTCCAAGATCAAAAGGGTTCTAACAAATATGTATATTTTGTATGATTATTCCAAACATTGCAGCTGGAGTCATAGACTTTTTTGTTTAAATAAGAATAATTATATCATGTGCTTTTGAGTTTTTTAATTCCGTTGCGCTTAAGAAAACACATTGGAATTCTAGCCTGAAGTAAAAAATGTTATGTGCTACTGAAAATATATATATGTGCAAAACACACAAGAAAGCCAACTGGTCTCTTCAAAATTCTGCTGAAAAAATATTTGCCCTTACTTGGGACTGTGCATGTCCTCTTCAGATTGCATACTGTGACTTAACTTCAGTTCTGTCCATGTTTCAGGCCCTGCAACTCTCCATTTAATGAATCAGAAATGTATTGCAATAGAAAAACATTGATGCTCAAGTAGCATCTCAACCAGCCTTTAATTAACCAGAGGTATGGAGAAAAATCAGGAGGGAAAACTGTAGCAAAGTCCTCCTTCGTATTTGTAGTTATGTTTGTTATTAGGAAATGGCTAGATTATTTAAAGGTTTTTTCAAAAGCATTAGCATGGACAAGCACCACTCCTGTAAATCTAAAATTTTCTTGTCCTTCCTTTTTTTGGTTTCATGTCAAGGTCATACATGTTTTATCATTATTTACTTAATCATTGCTTCACCCTTTGTGGTTTCTCTGTATTTGTCTCTAATCAGACTAGCATAAAATATTTACATTGGGAAAAAGATTTGCTTAAAGTTTATTATCTTTATACATTACTGTATTTCAGAGTATTGTCATTTGCCCCGAGGTAGTTTTTAATAAATGTATAATGATGCTTTTTATTTTCTTAATTTGGGATATAGTTTTGCTCTTTATCTTAATTCAAGTTGTTTTCTGTTTCTAGTGCAGAAACTTATAGAACGTATTGTAAAGGTGCCTTGCAAAATAGAACTAGAGAGGTTTTAGCATGCATACCAGTATAGGATGTTAGGCAATAGCTAAGCACACCCAATTACCAAATTAATACCAGTATAGGTACTGCTGCTGGAATGAAGAAAATGGATTATTTTAATTTTGTTCCTATTATTATGTAATTACCATGTGGTCTGGATTATACTTACTGTGTAGAGTAGCACTTAAGATTTGACTGTAGAGAAAATTACTTTAATCACTGTATTTATGTTAGCATGTTAATTAATTGTGTAGACATTCTGGCTCCACCATCTTCATTCATATCCAATCTGTTTCTTTCTGCCCATAATAAAATTGACATGACCTGTATAATGTATTACTGCAGGTTGTATAATTTAAAAATGAGTCACTGATTTCCCATCATTAATAAAAGGAAAATCAGATTCTTATTTGAATTAATTTCTACACGTTAAATACTAAATCTAATGTTTATCTTATGTAATATTGAAACGTATAATGCATTTTCTTTTTTACTGTTTCTGTATAGTTTGCAAAATAAAAACTCTTGTAACCAACCTTTGGCCAGTATAGCCCATCATTTTGACTTTTTATGTAGTCTGAAATTTAGAATCAGGAAGAATTCATGTTTCAGATGCATTTTACCTATTAAAATATGTATTTATTTGAATAAAGCCATTAATGTTTTATTTACATTTAAAATATTTGAATAGGGCTTAGGGAGCTTCTGATTTTCTGTAATTTCCCTGATTTTTCTATAGCTTTGTTATGTACTTTTATTACATTGTCTTCATTACATAGTAAAGAAAGAGAGACTTCTTTTCAAGCTTGGTCATAATTTGTGGGGCATAGTTGTGTTATTTTCTTAAAAAAGATAGTTAAGAGTGTACCATTCTGATAGTGAGATTTTGTCAGAAAAGAGTTTCTTATGACTGAAATTCACTGATATATAAACTGATTTTAAATAAAGAATCTAAAGAAAAAGTGTTGTCATTATTGGCTGATACAGGAAGTACTTGGGGAATTTTTTGCATGTGACAAGTGGTTATTAGATGACAAACTAAAAATGCATTTCATTAAAACTTATGATATTAGAAAAAGTAAAGAAAATTCATTATGTGTTTTGCCTAAGGGATTACAGTATGAAGACCTTTCTGAAAACAACTGTCATGCAGAAGAGCCTGAAAGAAGCTTTTTTTCTTTCTTTCCTGAAAATTCCTCACTGAGCTGAAAGAGGAGGAGTATAGATGCATTTTAGTCCCGGAGTATTAAAGCTACTTAGCATAAATTCAGAAATAAGTCAAGATAGTTCAATTCAATAAAGAACAGTGACAGTGGGGAACATGGATTATTTTAGGTTATTTTTGTGGTGCAAAACTAAAACAGCAAGAACCAAAATTTCAATTGTTACATATTCCTGAGGAAAGAGGCTGATACAGTGTAACTCTTCCCTTGCAAACATCATTTTATTTTGTAAAAGATAGGTAACTGTCTGTGGATTAATACAGTTGTGTTGCTTACCTTTCATGATACCAGAGGAACTGGAAACTACTTCATTGTGTGCTTCTTTCCTGCATTAAACAAATGCAGGAAATCAGGAGCAGCTAGAATAAATAAAGGTAAAGGCTGAAAATGTAAATGTCCTAAATATCTAAACCAGTCAGAAGCTTTTTCCTGGGTTCCATAAAATGCAAGAATTTGCACAGATGTCTGTCCTCATGACTACAGTCATGCAGAAAGCAGTTGGGAGCCCTTGACTATTTTTACAGTGTTCCTGTCATTTGTTGTTTTTTCTTCTTACAGTTCTACACATGTATTTATAGATAGGCAAGATTGTGATGTACATTTGGACATTTTCAGGCAGAATGATTAATCCTTATGCTCTTCTGTGTGGAATTATAAATCTCAGTTTCATTGAAAAATAAGGAATACTATGCTCAATGCAATAAAAAATTATATAATCTTTGAAGGAAGTATTTTGGGTCAAGGCACAAATGTGCTTAGTTTAGAAGGAATGAATTAGTGTCATTAGTTTGCTTATATGAAAATTGGATTATTGTACAAGTCTGAGGAAGATAATGATAGTAGAAACATTTTTGCCTGTTTTGTGCACATGGACAAGAATGGATTTCCTGTATTCTTACTTAAAAATTCTACTGCCCAGGTAGAATAATAAAAGTTTATCAGGACGTGGATTTACTTTATGCTCATAGGAAATTTAGAAGTTTTTTTAGTTACAGATTCTTTGGGAAAGCAGTGAACATATTTTTGATTACTAAAAGCTTGTGAAAACTGGGTTTCAATAAAGCTGTAGCAGCACAAAATTATTTGAAATACTCTTAATTCTTTTTACTGTTTCTGCAGCTAATTTAAGCATATTGCTCGCAAATCATTCACAATTGAATTTCAGTGAGTGCAGTGGACAATAAAATATTTGTCAGCAAGTTCCTGTGTGAAGAGAGATTGGTATTAACATGGAGAAGAATACAGTGGATTGGAAGAAACTCTAAGTTAACCAGGTACCACTGTGTGAGTAATTAAAACACCAAGTTTTGAAAAACTCAGCCACCTCCTGAAGGCAAATACAATGCTGGACATGCTGAATTAAACCTTGTCACAATTGGATTTCTGTTAACACTCTCTCTGTACTTGCTGTGCAGAAGGGGTGCAGTTTGCTAATTAGTTAATTCATCCAGTCAAAAGGCACTGGAAATCACTCTCAAGGAACCAGAGCAAGAATGGGAAACAGACTTGCCTAGCCTAAAAGATGACACTTCCACTTGAATTTGTTGTTGTGTTTCAGATGCTAATTGAACCAAATTCTGAAAAAGAGACTTCTGCACACTATGTGTCTCCTTGAAGGTGAGTTTTACAAGTGAAATATCTCTGCCTACCTTTAAAAAGAATTTCCATTCCATAGTGTTAGTAGTAATAGTGCAAGACATTTTACAGTTTTTCACCAGCTTTTCACACAACTCCATGGAAAAATTTGAACACAACAAATGTATCTATAGGAAGTTTATGTATTTATTCTGTGCAGGGAAGTTTTCACGTTTGCTTAGCATGATGAAGATTTGTACAAAGCAAAGGTTTGTGCGTCTGTGCTGTGTCATTGTGATTATTTGTGACTGATGGGTGTCACCAGTTCGTAGGTTAGTGTAACTCAGAGTATGCACAATGTGAATGATGCTTCACCAGCACAAGATGATGGTACCAGTCTGTATTTCTTCATGTGCAAGTGAACTTGTTTCCCTCAATTTCCCCATGTGTTGGAAACACAGGCTAGTTTCCAGTGAAGGACAGAGATCAAATGTTGGGCAGGACTACTACCTTCAGCAGTAAGAACTCTAGAATCTGTCCCTAGAAATCCTGCCAGAATATAGGAAGGAGAGTCTTTTGAAAGCATAGCAGCTTCAAATGCATGATTTAGATAAGACTGATTACTCTTAATAATTTTGTGAAGAAAACCTACTCATAGTTTTAATTTATGCCTTGAAAATGTACCTGAATATAATCTTTGCTCATGGGAAGACAATTCCTAGTTAAAAAAAAAAACCAACAAAAAAAAAACAAGAAAACCAACCCAATATAGTAATGCTGAAAGGAAGGCAGGAGAAACATTAGAATGTGTCAGCATTGGGATGGAATCTGTATCTGAGTAGCTGACTGATCCTGTTGTTGATTTTAAAAGTGTGAGGATTCTGAGTTCATTGTCAGGTTGCTCTTTCCCCTCATAATTTCACCACACAGCATATCTTCACATCAGAAATTACACATAAATGCTGAGATGAGTTCATTTCCCACAGTGGCATCTATAGGAATTGCACCATTAAGCAGCCCAGAAGCTGAGGACATTACTGACACATTGTCATTCCTCAGAAGGAGTTTTACAGCAGGTGTTTTTCCAGATGTACTTTAGTATATCCATTGCAAATGTTTGTTTGACTCAGTACAAGGAAGTGCTCAGAGTTTTTTCCTATATAAATGTTAATTTGCTCAGATTCTGACATGACAGTAGAATACCATTGACAGTTGTATCTTTTGTCCATTAAGATAGCTTGATTTTCATGTAGTGGAAATGGTGTTACTATTTTATCTCTCTGCCTAGTTACTTTAATTTGAATCAGCAATAATAGCAGAAAAATAATTGCCTTCTAAGTAAATTTCCTATATCAGTTTTGTAAAGACAAAAAAAAATCAGTGTTGACATAAGGAATGTTTTAAGGGCAAAGAGGTAATGAGTAGATCCCCAAATACAATCAACTTCTATGATTCATGGATCTGACTTTCACTATAAGCACTAACTGCTTGGTTAGCTTTTGTCTGCCCATACTTAGATATCAATTATAATGAGAAAGTGAGTGAAAGAAGCTCTCTTTTTTCCTCCCTTTGAAATCTGTAACATGTCTGTTACTGTTAATTAGAGGTCAGCTTGTATTAAATTGTCTCCCACTTCTCTGCTTCTTGAATACCATTACATAACAATGGGGAAAAAGAAGGCCTAATAATCTTCAACAGCAGGAATGAAATTGCACAAATTTTCTAATATTTGCTGCTGTATGGAAATAGGCCTTTTTCTTCCAATGTGCAGACAGGAATGTTGCTGTGCAGCTCCCCGTGTCCTTTGAGTGAATGGTGCTGTCATGAGCAGGGCAGGTTTTGGAAACCTCTGCTGCCTGGCACAGCTCATGCCTGCGCTGCCCTCCCCAATGGCTGAGCTGTGCTGTGACCTGGCTGCAGAGGGTTGGGCTGTGCACAGACTGTGTTTGCTGAAGGGGAACTGCATGTGCCTGCTGAAGGGCTTCGTGGGAGTGCTGCTCCTCGTGCTTGCCCAAGTGTGGTGGAAGAAAGGGGAAAGATTTTTCTCTTTTGGCATAGTGAGGTTATATACACTATATAGTCCCACAGCAGTGGCCCCTCTGGTGCCTGTATTTCATCTTCACAAAAGATAGTTGCACTGTCAGCTGTGTCAACTTTCCATTTCTCCTGGTTGTACCAACCCAAAATAGCAGGCTATTTTCCCCTGCCGTTTTATCTGTTTCAAAAAGAAATAAATATTGTGCTTGTGAGGTTTTTTTCTCATTTTTCTGAAGCATTCTTGGTCCAGCTCCTGTTAAAAAAAATTATTCTAAACAGGAGAAGAAAACAAGGCAGAAGTGTAAAAAAATAGTAAACTGCTAACAGAATTGTGGAAAATAACATATTGAAGGTGAGAAAGCCTCACACTGCACTTGCTCCTCCTAACTTTAGCTAACTTACTTATTTAGCTTTGTGACCTTGGTCTGCATCGATCTGTAGCCACCATTTAATTTAGACACTTCTGGGATTTCACCAGTTCATGGAGCAAACATCTGTAAATCAAAGCTACATTTTACTAATGGGAAGAATTCCAGTCACTCTCCCTTAAGACAGTGATTGCAATGGATAACTCTCAACATGCAAAATTTTTTTTTGCGTGTTTAATTCATGTGTTAATATGCTGCAGTATAATTTCTTCTGTTCCCTTGAGTTCTGTAGGACCAATTTCACATGCCACAAAATATAATCATCAACTCATTATAAGAATACCAGAGCATCTAAGATGTGGTGCATTGAACAAAAGGAACTGATGTCCACTGAGCTTTGCCTTTACCCACGGAAGACCATCACACAGCTGTGAAGAGGGAAACAAATGTAAATGATTTAGTGGTTATGATAATACTGTTTGTCCCCTACAACAACATGTTCTTCGGGGTATGATCTATTTGTAATGCTAATCTGGCACTTCCTCTCAATTTTACTGGACCAGATACTGGTTTTAGACAAGGTACTGTCATTTCTTCCCTAAAATAGACTCAGAAGGTCAACACATGGACTGCAAAAGCATGTAAACAAAAATATCAACAGCCATTAATGACACCTATAAGACTGCACTTAAAATTAATTTCTATAAATATGCTTCTAGGCATTGCTCAGGTTTATTGGTTCATTGTTCCAGGAACTGACTTCTAATTCTTTTTCAAACTATGAAAACGTATGGTAGATCCTGACTTCCCTTATTGAAGCTGTTGAAAAGAGTCAAAACAGAACTTTTAACATTCCTCCTCATCTACAAGTTGGCCTTCAAGTGGCATCTTCTTAGCAGGATCACAAAGCATTCAACCCATGCTCTGAAGAATTTGCCTTATCTACACAAAAGCAGGTATGACTTTCAATTGTATATCTCCTTACGTAGCTAAACAAATATCTTTTTCCCATTTTTAAATGTGAAACTTTAAATGTGAAGTGGTGAGACTTCTTTTTCTTTGTGAAGAGCCTGACTGTTTTTCTTCTACTCTCTTAAGCTACTATCTACTAAAAATTGTCACAGCTAGTAGCTTTCTGTTGCACAAATTAATTCTCCATGTATCTACATCTGTTCTACACCTTCATTTTATCCTTTTTGACACTAAATTCTACTCTTCTAGAAATTACAGCAGCAGTCAGGAGGCTCCAAGGTTTCTCTCAGTTTCATAAGTTCAATCAACCTCTTTAAACAGAACACTCTTCACATATGATTTTTGTAGCAGCAGATGGCCTACTTCATATTCCTTGAGAATTAGCAATTGACTCAGAAAAGTTTACACTGTTTTTTTTCCCTCTTATACTACCTTTTTGCTGTCCCACTTGTTTCTTTGGAACGTTCCTTGAAAGGAGGCTTATATAGTGGAAATCTGTCAAATTCATTATAAAAGTCCAAATAATCTAGTTGTATGTTTTGCCGTTGTTGACTTTCATTGTAAAATCTTCGAAGGGAAACTTGGTTGTAGGCAAGAGCTCCTGAGGGGCTTATTACCCTTTACTTTTCAAACAGGCCTGGAAAACCCACATCTGGATCCTCAGAGAAAAATAGTATTACATGACCTGTTGGCTGGAATTGGTATTCTGTGTAAAAGAATTACATAAAATCCCAGAATGGGTCAGGTTGGGAGAGACTACAGTGGGTTATCTGGTCCAGCCTCTCTGCTCAAACAAGGCCATTCCAGAGGTTGTGTCCAGATGTTCTCCAGTGAGGGAGACTCCACACCCTCTCTGGGCAATCTGTTCCAGTGCTCACTCACCTGCACAGTGAATTTCTTGCTCATGTTCAGATGGAACTTCCTGTGCATCAGTTTCTGCCCATTGCCTCTGGTCCCATTGCTTGATTTATCCTATGTAAGGATCTCATCCAACAATATTCAAAAAATGTATGAAAAAATAGTGAGCTTTCTTTCACCAAGGTTTTTGACATTAATAGCATCTGACTGACATAAAGGAGTCACTGATAATTTACTCTAACATGGTTGTGAAGAAAAAGACCTCTATAGCAATTCAAATGTAATTTTGTTTTTTAATGAGAAATTACTTAATACTGCACTCCTGTTAGAACCTAGATTTTTATGTCAATTCTAGTTAAATGCTAATTTGAAAGTATTTGAAGTTCATTTATTTAATTATTTTTTATTACTGGGTAAGAAGTAATCCATGCCTTTTTAACTAAGACAGTTTTAAGAGATTTTTTTATCTTTTCTTTCTCTCCTTTTTTTTTTTCCCCCTAGAGAGTGAAATGTATATATACAAAACCTGTTTCTTATAGTTACTTCAATTTAATTTAAAACTGCACTTGCCACCACCTGCCAAATCCCATAATGGAAGTAGTATAATTCCATAGTGACTATGCTCGCAGTGATGTAACTAACATGAATTTATTGTTAATGTTGCTAACACTAGGAAACAATGCAAATCTCACCTGGAAACCTTCTCATACGTTTTCCAGACCTAAATTTTTTTAAGAGCTGCCAAAATTCTTTCATGTCAGAGTCAATCTTCAGAATTTTCTCATTTGGCACTTGCCCATTTCAGATTAAGTATGTTTCCTCAGTGTGTGTTTAGGGACAAGGCTAAGTTCAGCTAGGGTCAAATCCCATTTATGTCCCCAGAGGGACATTTCAGGGAAAGGACACAGATCTTTCCCCAAAGTTTTTGGGTTAATTGGTTTTTCTTAGCCCTTTCAGGCTCCTTGTTTTCTGTGGGGAATTATTTATAGGACCAAATGTGTCAATTTGTGAAAGAGAAGGATTCATGGAAGAGAAGAAGGATTAGTACTGCCTTCAGATATGTTCTTTTATATGCATTTTTCAGAAGCTGTTTCCTTTGATACAGGACTCTACCCATAAAATAATTTTTAAATTTCCTTTAGAAGTTTGGGCTTTTTTCCCTTTTTGTGTCTTTTCTTTTTGTGTTTACTTGTTGGCTTGAAAAGTAGTGGCCAAAGGTGTTTTACATGATAGTGGTGATGTTTTACACTAGTTTGCCCTTGGGATTTGTTCTTTTTTTAGTAGTCCACCAGAAATTAGTGATTTGGCTTGTAGATATTTAGAAAGATAGAGTCATTCCACAAAGTATCACTAAGTGTCTTCCTGCATTTTACAGATTTAGGTATTTTTAATGTGCAACCTCTGGGACACCAAAATTTATCATCTTCATTTTTGAGGGTAACATCTGAAACTTTTCCGTGTAATGAAAAATTTTAATTTTATTTGATATTGCAAGGTTAGGACCAGGGATATGATTAAAGCTCTCTGTGAAAACAGTATTTAATGAAAATTTTCTGTGGACAAAGTGTATTGTTATGGTTATTTCTTCAGAATGGAATTCATTCTATGAAGAGTGGATTCCAGAAAACCTGTGACTACTCTCAGATGAACACTGGATGACAGAACTGATGGAATATTGAATGCATGTGTTTGCCACACAGAAGATAAGTTTAAACTTCTGCTTACAAAAGGGTGATCATAAATCCTCCATTGCAATACATGAACAGGAAGGCCTTGTTTCTAAACAGAGAATTAAATAAAAATAAATAATTACAGTAAGTAAAGTATTTATTATATACCATATGTTCAAGATTTTGGTAAAATTTAGTTATATAATTTCCCATTTTGCTTATAAAATGTGCAAAATACTGCACAAGTGTACATATATTAAATATTGTATGTGTACTATGCAATAACTTGGAAAAATCTATAACTATTCTATTTGTATTTAAATTCTTCTCATGATCATATAGACCACTAATCTTGTTAAAATCTTGACCACCAGCAATCCTGACCCTAAAAACAATTTAAAACCACAAAACTTTTCAGCAAAAGTTTTAGATTTTTTCTTCATTAAAAAAGAAAAACAAAACACAATTTATTTTCCTTTTGACATAATTTTAAAGACAGCTTCATAGTATTTCTGGTGAACATAATTTTTCTGAAATGAAAGGTAGAGGAGTGTTAGAATCTCCATCCTTGGAAACATTCAGAAGCCGCCTGGACGTGGTCCTAGGCAATCTGTTCAAGGTGATCCTGCTTCAACAGGAGGTTGTACAAGGTGATGTCCAGGGATCCCTTCCAATCTCAGCCATCCTGTAATTCTGTGGAACTGAAGTAAGAGAAACACTCTCTATTCACTCTTTTTCGTTGATCTTAGATGGGATTCACAGAATCACAGAATCACTGGGTTGGAAGAGACCTTCAAGGTCATCGAGTCCAACCCATTCCCTGACCCCTCAACTAAACCATGGCACTGAGTGCCACATCCAGTCTTTTTTTAAACACATCCAGCGGTGGTGACTCCACCACCTCCCCTGACAGACCATCCCAGTACTTGATCACTCTTTCCATAAAAAACCTTTTCCTAATATTCAAACTGTATTTCCCTTGGCACAGCTTAAGATTGTGTCCTCTGGTTCTGTCAGTTGCTGCCTGGAGAAAGAGACCGACCCCCACCTCACTGCAACTCCTTTCAGGGAGTTGTAGAGAGGGATAGTGGGTCAGCCCTTCTTCCTCACCTGTTTCCTGTTAAAGAGTTGGAAAACTGTGCATTATTTAGGGCCCTCATTATTTAAGTAGCACTTACTGAAATGGAGCCAAGATCTTTCTGAGCCATCCATGTGTTGGTGTGATGGAGATCAGAGTAACCAACTGTTTCATATGTAAAGCAGACACATGTTCCTAGTTAATGAGAGTTTCTGCTGGCCCTTGGTGAATTCCAGAGAATAATTTTTTATTACTTTTCTGGGGAGAAGGGAGTTTTGTTGGGCATAGGATATGGAGAGGAGATTTATAGAAGTTTGAATTGATAGGTCATAAGTTGATATGAGTATACTCACAAGACTTCCCTCTCCCAAAAATGGGCTGTATAACATATATAGTTTATTATTTTTAACTCAAGAATACAAACAAACTCTTGTCAAGGATTACTACAGGCTGTGGATCATTGCTGTTCAACAAACTTTATTCTAATTCATGTTTTTTACTCAATTGATAGTTTTTGGTGATCTAGCTTTTTCTTCTTTTAGTAAAAGAATGTTTTACCATTTCCATATTCGTGAAAGTTACTGCAAAGTTTTCCATGTCATTGTTTTGTGTCTATGCATTCTGTCTGCTAATGATTTTAGCAATCAGTTTCTTTCTCCTGCCGCTTGATTTATTTCACTACCAATCTGACCTTAAAATAAATCTGGGATTAAAATTTCATTTAGTTTCACCATTCAAGAACAGACAGCAATAGCTTCAATGGACTACTTACAAAAATGGTTTCAATTTCACCCAGAAATATTGAAGCAAATGTCACTAGGAAGCCCAGTCACAGGGGAAAGGAATTCTCTGTGATGGAAAAAAAGGATTTCTTGCACACAAGGACTCTCAATAACAGTTTTTTAGCCAGTACAAATGAAACCACTAGAGAAATCTGTGGATGATTTTTTCCTTCTGTCTGTCTTTATTAGCTTGCTTAAATATTGTATGTTAGCTGTCTGGAAAGAAAGGTTATTGTGACTAAGCAGTAAAGAGAATCAGGATTTGAGTAACTCCACACTTATGACAGAAAAGGACATATTTTCTTGTGACAGCAGGGACTGGGGCTGACAGCATGCTGTGAGATCTCTCATTAAGCCAGAAGTTACAATGTGATGTAGCAGCTTAAGGATCAGAGAAACTCTTTTTGTATTATTTCCATGGAAAGGGATGGTTGATGGGATACCATATTTTTTGGCCTATTCGCTGCAAGATTTTGTTATTCAGAAGCAAAACAGAAGTCTACACAATTTGAAAATAATTCCTTATTGTCTGGTAAATAGTATTTTTGTCTGAGAAGGAACAGAAAAATGTCCTGAGTAAAAGTGAGTCTTGCCTTATTGTCTAAATATTGTAGGATGCATTAATAAATTCCTTGTAATCTAAGTGATGCAGGTCGTGTTTCCTCTAAAGTCATGTTCCTTCACCTTAGATATTTGTTAGTGGCAATCTTCAACCTCAGTCTCCCCATAATATCTTGATGAGTTAACATTGGACAGGCAAGAAAGCAAATTTCTAAATTGTTTTACCATCCTGAATTAAAAAAAGTTCTTAATGGGTCTAGGAACCTTTCACTTGCTTTGCAGTAAAAAAAAAATTAATGACAACATGGAGAAGAACATTTTATCACTGAAAACTTCACAGCCTTACAAAGCTGAATTGCCTGTCAAATGTAAAAAAAAGAAGTCTAGCTAATCCCCTAAACACATAATAATTAGCAAGTTCTCACATTTTTAGACCTGAATAGCTGTTAAAAAAAAAATAAATGGCCTAAAAAGAGCTTAAATTAAAATCACTCTTTCTCTGTTGATTTGGAAATTCCCTGTTATGAAGTTACTGGCAAATGACTCTATATGGTGTCTAGAATATATTTACAGAGAAACAATGAATATCTATTATAGGCAGATTTATATTCAGTCTTGCTGTGACAAGGTGGCTGTGCTGTAAAATCAAATCAAAAATGGACATTAACATGTGGGATCCACATTTGTTACTACATGCCACTTCTGGAGTCCATGGGCAGTGCTTGTCCCTTCAGCTGTAGATCAGCACTGCAGTCCTGCTCAGCTGTCAACACCTGACAGAATTCAGTGGGTTTTTCATCCCCCAGGCTGTTCTGCTGCAGGGAGTTGAAGTTGCATTGAATGGGAAGTTTCATCCTACTTTTCTTTGGAGCCAATAGCAGGTTTAGAAAATGTTTTTTGTTCCATATATACGACTTCTGCTAGTGAAAATATTCTGTGGATGACAAGGGAATAAAAGCTCTGTACTTTAAGGACTGCATTGTCATGTGCAAGGACAGAGGACAAGGGTGTAATGGTATTTTTGTTTGTCTAGTGAAAAGTTGCAGATAGATTGGTCTAATTATAGTTAAATACTAAATGTGAGTGGGAAGTCATTTGGATTCCCTAAGCCAGATGGTATAATTCATCTCTCATTTAAAGCACTTTGATATGAAAATTTTGAAAGGGTCTAATGATCAATTTTACCACATTTAATTCTATAGAAAAGTGGGAAAACAATGTATTGGGCAGATAGGATTTTATGGTCTGGGTGTGTGATATGAGAACTTGATCACAGAGAAGTGCCAGCATCTTACTGTTATGTGATAAGCCAGACATGCTTTCCTGCTTGTGCTCTTCTAGCTCTAGATGAAAACCATTAGGGTACCAAAATCTCCTTAGCCACTCTTTCCCAAATGTGCACATTTCTTTCTCATCTACCTCTCCTTCAGTGGCTGGGGAGCTGGACGTTTTCCCTTAGCAGGTTGACTGGCCTTTCTTCCAATTGTTTTGTAGTGAATGAAGTTTGAAGCCCAGAGAGACTGAGGGATTAAATCTATTGTCTGAGGCTTGTTTTCCCAAATGTGTTTTCCCAAATGTGTTTATCTGGAAAAAACACCATCGGGGAAAAGATTTTTTTATTCTTTATAGTTGAGGATTTTGAAAGATTTACTGAGGCCAGCAAAGAGATTGAGAGTTGAAATGAGATTTCTGTGATCATCTATTTACACTGGTTCAAAATTTGTAAACATGAAACATATAACAGTGTTGTGTTTTAGGAATGGATTCTTCAGTTTAGTACTCCCACAGAAAAAATACATGCCCCACTCGCCCTTGCCCTCCAACTGAAGGAACAAAATGCCAAGAGCATGGGTTGAGATAAGTACAATTTACTGGAAATAGCAGTGAGATAAGAAAACAAAGAGCAACAGCAAAAATATGAATAACAAAAGTGTATAAAAGATATAAGTGATTCATATGCACGAATGTTCACTGCAGAGCCTGTGACAATAAACAGTACCAGACATCTTCCCATGCCACATTTTCTTGACCAGAAGGAACCTGTTTTCCTTGGAAGAGAGTTGTTTTCCCTGACCCTGGCATTGACATGAGATGGTATCCCTGTCCTAGCCCTGTTCCCTCCTAGCTACTGCAAAAGATTAACCTTGCCCTGGCTGGGAGCAGGGCAAAAGTAGGTACTGAACCTACAATAAAAAAAAATTATAATTTATTACCATGATCTACTCTGTTTCCAGTCAGACAAAGTGTATTATCTGAAAGAGATTGTTTATTCAGATACACATGCACTGAAGCAAAAAATCCTGGATGTTTTATGCATTCTTATTCAGTTATTCAGACTCAAACTTTGATACTGAATATTTACATGAATCTCAATCCTTGGCTTCTTAGGTCGTTTTCAAAGTGGAGTCACTCTTCAGCTTTAAATTTTGTGCTATTTTGGCACCTTTATAAACACGGAGGGACAATTTTACAGGAAATTTTTTTCAAAATCATTACCTGACTTTGACATTTTTGGGCTGACCATGTAATAATTTCTCAGTTGGTCTCAATAAAAAGCTTTCTAAACTTTTTTTTTTCTAGTGGAAATACTCCACACTCAGATTTACTGTGGAATTCAAGAAGATTGCTGCTTTTTGCTTAACTTTCTCCTGTGACAGATTTGCTAAGTAACTGCATTCATAACATTCCGCTGTCTCAGCCTGACAGGCTTAGCACCTTTTTCTCTTCCTCTGAACTTCCTTAACTCTCAGTCTAGCATATTTCAGGCTTAGATACTTACACTCATTTTAAAGGCAAACTTATGATGATGTACCTGGAGAAATAGTTCTCAGAAGAATTGTCAGAACTAGTCGTCATAAGAATGCATAGATGCCTTCAGTAGAAGGAAAGATGGCATCTATCTGAATGGATCTGATGGGAATAAAAATGAATTTTGTGATGTGAGTTCTGTCCTAGTATTCAAAAGCTGTTTCCCCTGAATGCATATTTTAAATCACTGATTTGTTACTTACAAGTATCACTTGTCTTGATGGTCCTGATCCTCAAGGGCTCTGTCTGGCCTCTAACTATGCCTTTTCCTGGTGCATATATGAATAGTATCTGGGAGGCCTCAAGGAAAACATGGAGGAATACACAGGTATTACAAACTAAACCTTAGTGTTTTGTGGTCTCTGTCATTGGAAGTTTGATGACACAAATTCCGTAAAACTGAATTTTAGAGAAATGAAACACCAAAGTTACTGCCAGGCTGGCATTAACATTGTGACCTCTCATTGATGTCAGCTGAGGGACGAATAATGAAAACAGAACCTCTAGAAACACTTTTTTCACCAGCTGATTGACTTAAGTACAGAAAAGCATTGCCTGTTTTGTCACTATCATATTACCTTTTTATTTATTTTTCTCATCCAGATATATTAAAGGGAAACAGGATAAACACAGACATTATTAAAACCTATCCATAATATAAAAGATGCATGAACCCCTCAAGCCCAGTCTGTATCTTCACCCGTGGCTGGTAATTATGTAACAAGGTGCTCTTCTCAACTGGAGGAGCTCAACAACTTGATGAGCGTCCTTGTAACCGTGCCATACCACCAAGGATGGGGACAAGCATGCTCCTTCTCCAACACTAATGGCACAATCAGATAATAGTGACACTTGGCACTTTTGTGCCAAGCCAGAACAGTCCTACCTATGCTGAGCCTCTACACAGCAGAGTTTCCTCTGCTGTTTCTAGCTTGGTAGTGTTTTAATGTGGTAAAGGCTTCTGGCTTTATATGGGAATTCAAAAAGCAGGTTCATTTGAAAGCCCAGGTACCTCTTCCAATTTTTTGTTTGTTTTTGAGACAAGTATAGAACATCAGTGATTTTTACATGCAGTTTTGAGTGTAGCCAAGAAATAATGGGCTGAATGACTTTGTTTCTTTGAATTTGGTAACTATGGCAGCTGGGCATTTCCTAACGTTAAAATACATATTTTTATGTGGATTCACAAAAAAGAAGTTCTGCTCGTGTGCCTCAGGACAGTTATTACCTTGTTGGGCACAGGTCAGGAACTGAGGACAAACAGGATGTCCTTGTGCAGTACTCAGGTCTGAACATAGATCTACTTCATCTATTGTTTGCATTCTTCTATTGTCTGACAAGAGTGCCTTCAAGAAGCTTCTCAAGTGTCTATGTGCACAGGAAGTTTTTATTTTTTTTCTGTAAACATAGGTGAAATATTTATAATAGTTGCTGGACTGTGGTATTCATTCCCCATCTACCTTCCTGAAATGAGATCTCAGCTGAAGGAAAAACACAAAAGAAGGGCTTATATGTGAGAGTGTCTGAACAAGGAACATGTTTTTCCTTTGGTTACTTTTTTTTTAATATTTGGAAACACAAACACATAAGCTGTAAAGAATTGACAGCTGTGACAGCAGAATAGGGTGTTTGTTGAAGTTATTGAAGCCGAAGATACATTCTTCTTCTGAAGTTCAATAATGCTTCTTAAATAGGATCAGTTTGAAAAATCCTTCACTGCAGAAAATGATTTATCTGTGTGAAGGCTGAATTGAAACAGATTAGAGTTTACATTTAACCCAGAATAGAAAAAACATATTATATATTTGGGCTCATGCAAGTAGATATGTGCTCAAAAGTGAGAGGTAATAGGAATTTCTGGAAAGTGCTCCCTTTTTTTTGGCATATCAAAAGCTTGATTTGTGGTCAGCAGCTGACATCTGTTTCTCTTTCCTGGTATATCATAAGTAGCTTTTCCTACTTTCATCTAAAGATTAGAAGATAATGCTGTAGGGTCAAAGCTTATTCTAACTTAAACCACTGAAGTTAATGAGCAAAACTCTCCTCTGTCACGTTAGCACACCTGCTGCCCTGACGTGTGTTTCAGTGATGGAACTTAGAAAACCACAGAATGTATTACTGTTTTGTTGGGATTTTTTTTTTCTCTCAGCAGCATGGATACATCTTTAGAAAAATAACTGAAAGTGACCCATGAGGTTATTCAGGGTGTAAATTCAGCAGATAGTTTTTTTTTCACTGAAGTTGCCATAACACTTTTGAACTAACTCTCAGACAACTCAGCTTCTCATCATTCCCTTTTTAAAATAATGTAACAAAATAAATAAATAAATAAAAATAGTAATAATAAATGAAATAAAAATAGTTCAAAGCAGTAACATATTGACATGGAAACAGAGACACAGAGAAAGACATTTGTATAAATGATACTAAATATTTTGTTTTCCTTGAACCCTGAGACAATAAGTATACATTTTAACAGGATCCACTGCTTGACAAAAATTGCAGTAATATCTACATTAATAAATATTAAATTGTTCACAGAGCTTTAAGAAAAAGGACTTGTAAACTTATACAACTAATAACATCTTATTAAAAAAAAAAGTTATGAGCCAACATTTTCTGAAATGGATTTTGGGTGGATTAATCAAATATTCATTTCTGTGGAAGGAAGTCTCAGGAATCATGTTGATTCCTGTTGATAATGGTATGAATCTTTTAATAAAGCATTTGTAAATTCTGATGAAATTAGAAATTACTTGGTAGGGACAACTGGAGTATATTTGGTAGAGACTCAAACAGCCGAACATCTCTTATTTTACCTTTCACTAATTCTTTGCTACTGGGGACCCATATAAACTATTTAGGTGTTGAGATTTTTTTCCTCTTACTTGTTGGGGTTTTTTTTCCAAGAGAACTGAAATTATGCAAATTACACAAAGACTGGCATAGTCATGAAGAGTGAAGAAGACAGGCCACAGTTCCCTTGTTACTTAGACCCAAATTCTCTGAAATAATCTTTATTTAGGCAAAAATTCAGCCATATATCTGAGGAGCAAATAAGGCTGTCATGTAGAGTGTCAGCTCTTCTGTGCTAGGCAGAAGTTTTTCTGAAAAGGACTTGTGAAGACATTAATTAGTGTATCACAGTTGCAGAATAATATTTTGGCCAACCATACATATGTTATATTATTTAATGTTTTTCCTACAATGTATAAGCCAAAAATCTCAGAATTGCTGCTCTTGAAGTTATAGATTGACAAGTGGCTCTCGGAGTGGCTTTTTTGGAGATGTTGTTGTTCCTAGCTGAAAATGAAGAGAAGTAGAAGAAAAAGGAAGAAGAGACCTCCAAGCAACATCCTGCTTGGGAATCCCCATAAGCAGAGTTCTATGACCTCTGCAGAGTTCTCATCAGAGCATCCCATGCAGGGAACACCAGGTACCACAGAAACTGTCCGATATGTTTGTCTGTACCTCAGAGATGTTCAGGTGCTCTGTCCTGACAGCTCCGAGGGACCATGATGGAATTGTGCCTTTTTTGGGTAGAAGTCATTCCTGTGCTTTCTTGGAGATTGTATTGTCACTTCTACTCAAACTGATTCAATAGGGAATTGGAACTCTTGCTGTTTGATATAGTAAAGAAAAGTGTGTGAAGCAGAGCGATGCAGAGTCCCCAGGCAGGTGCAAAGGAGAGCTGCTTTTTTGCAAAAGCCAGGCCTTTTAAAGCAGTCAGGCCTCTGTTACACAGTTTTAAATCATAACAGACATAATTCAAACAACCACCACACACCACGATGTGAACATGTGATGGTGACAGGACTTGTTTTTCTACCTCTTAATTCAGCTGAATCCTTTTCTCATAGTCCTTTTCTACTTAGCCGAAGCAACTCAGCATGGCCTGAGCCATGATTTTACAGGGCCTTCCTTTTGTTTTACCTAAATGCAACAGAAAGGTAGTCTTAAATGAATTCTGGATGAATAAATTAATCAAGTTTATGCTCTGTTGATATGGATTATTGTTTCATATCAGTAGGCATTTTTTACTGCATCTGAATAATAGAAGGCAGGGTTGTGACAGAAAAATGAGGTGTCTTTGCATATCTGCTCTTAGGTAGAAAAGCATTCATATTAAAGAGAAGAATAGACAGGAGGGAGGAAAATAAAATTTGGATGCTTAGAATTCTGCCTTATTACTCTTTTTAAAAGATCTGTCCAATATGTGGCTTCTCTAATATATTCTTATTCATCTTATGGCTTTTAAAATAATATACCAAATACATTGGTTCTGGAAAGGGCTGATTACTAACAATGTTACCTTCGTCTGTGCTAATATAAGTGAAGAAACTAAGTCAACACAACCTAAATCCAGAGAAATGAAGCAAACTAAAACTTGCAGAGCGCAAAGTAATGAACATGTGGGAAAGGCAGTTAGCTCTGGAAAGCTGAAATGGATTCAGAAGACAACCATGCTATTTTCCTTAGAAGCAGAGCACCGAAACAGTCTGATAACACACAAATGACTGAATGTCAACATAAACAGAAAAAGGGCAATCATTTTACCCAGATGTTCTCACCCCCACCCCTGAAATAATTTGCAATCTGCAATGTAGTACATGCTTTGAGTGAGAAGTGATGGGGAGCAAAGGAAAAGGATAATTTGTTGACATCTTAAATTTGTGCTGCAGTTTATAATATGCCTGCTGTCATATTTTACATGCAGAATCAATGGTCCCTGCAGGCTCAAGTTGCTGCACTTCCCTAGCAAAGTCAGCCTACCTTTCTTCAACTAGATGAGGCATGTAATTGTTAATGGGTAATATCACCAGTCATGTAACTTCTTGTTTGCAAATAAGCCCTGAATTTTATTTATATTGCTGGCTCAATGCAGGATGGTGTCTGAATGTCAGATCAAGGAGTTTCCTATGTTAGTTTCATATTTTTAACCTTTTGTATATAGGTTAAAAGGTTTTTAACCTTTTGTATATAAAAATAAAGGGGACTTGGGAATGTTCACATCTCTTGGAATATTCTGTGCTGAAAAGGAGTCAAGAAAAAGCTGTGCTTCCAGTGCCTGAAATCTGAACAGTCTAGTTAGGGATTTCCTCATTCAAAGTAAATCCAGCTGTATGATAAATTCAGCTCCTGTTCAAGTGTTTGTTCATATCACTGTGCAACCCCTTGCGATTTATATCTCTCAGGTATTTACAATATGTACCATTGAGAGCATTGCCAAGTGCAAACCTGCTAACCTGGGTGCTAGGTTTTTTTCAGTTTTGTCCTTCTCACCCTGCTTAATGATCATGTAGCTTACAATTCTCTTCTACTTAGTATTTGTCTTGTATCTACAGGCCTGGAAGGGCAGCACAGTGCTCCTGCTACTCTTAGCCCTGACACAACTTTGTTTATTTTAGCTAATCTGAGTGGGTCTTTGCATCTTCAGACTAAAATTAAAATAACTATCAGTTAGTTTTCAGAATCTGCATTTAGTATCTATGTCTATTATCGTGGAATAAGTTTTCCTGTGACTGAATCTATCAGGTTTTCTTTATGTGAAATCCTTTTATTACCGAATTGTCTCAGTAATTCAGTGTGTTTACTATGGAAAGAGAATACTTCAAGATGCTGAAAGAGAAAAGGAAGAACAAAGCATACTCAGTAGCTACTTTCTGTAGAGTATCTTGGATGAATTTTCTTTTATGATTAATTTTCTTAATATTTTGTTTTAATAATTCAAATAAGATGGCAAAGATGGCATTGTGTCCATAATTAGCATCCAGGAAAAGAAATTGTTTTCTGATTAATAGCTAATGTATTGGTGACTCAAGCATGATGAAAACAGCCTAGAGGGCTATAGAACTTCCCTAACCCTAGATTACTTTTTTTCCTTCAGGGTGCTTAAAGTTTTTTGGGGTAGACTTTGAAATTTGCCTTTCTATTGGATTTCCACTGACCTTCAATGCTACACTGTCCAACCATTTTATAAAGTATTGCAAAGTAGCCTGGATGCTGAAGGAGGCAGAGAAAATAGGATATATAAGGTCATAACAAGTTCATAATAAAATGAAAGCAAACCATGTCTATTCATCCTCAGCTTAAGGTTATCCTACTTTCCCTGGGAAAATATATCATGTCAAAATTTCTGTGAAACTTGGGAAATGTTCCCTGCGGTGTTTCTGACACCACATTTCTGGCAAAGCAGTATAAGCTGTAGCAAATACTCTGTCACACGGTATCTGTTTTCTGGTATCTCACTATCCATGTGTATTTCCTCCAACTTGCCTCCAGCCTATTAAAAATACAGTTTCCTTTCCTTCCCCAACATGGTGGAAGTGACAGTGATGCCCATTTGTCACTATATTTTCCATCTGAATGTTTCTTTCCTGCAAACAATGTGCCTTTTCTTTTAAACAAGGAAGCCCAATTTATTTGTCAAACACTGTTCTTCCTTGGTTAAGCAATACCGTTTGAGTAAAACAAATACTGTTTTAAGAAATATTTACTAAAATATCCTGAAGAATGCACTATCTTTATTTTTTAAATAGCCTATTGTTAAAGAGAGACTGGCCTAATCTTTAGAAGATTTTTTTTCTTTTATTTTCTTGGCACCATAGTAATTTGTCCTAAAAGAATTTTAGTAAAAAAAAAAATTAAAAAAAAGCCAACAAAAAACAACAAAAAACCAAAACAAACCAAATGCACAACTCAAATATATTTTTGCGTGCATTTGGAAGATGAAATTCTTGTCTTGTTGAAGACAAAAGGTATTTTGTCTTGTTACATAGAGAAAAGACTTGGGATCTTGAAAACCTAGTATGTCCTTAGGGGTCTCATATGTATCCCAGCAATTTATCGTGACTGAATCCATGCTAGGAGGATGATCTGCGTAAGCACAGTAACATCTTTTGAAGATACATTCATTTTTGACTTGGTCAAGTTGTGAACTCTGTAGTGCCTAAGGAGTTAGAAATAATCTTTCTTGCTGTTGTCTGTTTTACCAGTGTGTGATCTATACCTCTGTGTGCTTTATCTTTTCAGATAGTTGTAGAAATCTCCCTTCTTGCTGTGTATGACAATTTTTTTCTCTATTCTAGTCTTGCTGCTTTTGAGCATTTAAACCTGGTAAGCAGGAGAGCTGACTTTTACCCTCTTGGGTGGTTGACCTTTCTGGCAAAGAAATGGAGGGCTAATAACAGATTTTATGTGTATACTTTATATATTGTGTAAGATAGCTCAAAATGATGTGTGATAGATACAGTGTACTATGAAGGGTAAGGTTATGTTTCAGTGTATACCAGCAACATTGATAATCACATTATCCTCTGAAAATTTGTATTTCTGCTGACATTTTGCCATTTGAAACTTTATTCATTTCCCTATGGTCTTTTGCATTTGTTTTATAAATGGCATGTGCACAAAGCTATGCCATGGTCTAGAAGAAAGGGAAAAAAATATCAAATATTAAGCCCCAAAGGCATCTGTTCAGTAACCTGTATCTGAGAGTAAAGCAACCATGCTGCCATCTGTTATATTTTCTGTTTGATGGCTATTGCCCTCATTGTAGGTTATTACAGGTCTCAAAGGGCTATGCTCACTTTGCCTTTGAGCCATTTTCTAGAGAATAAAAAATATTTTGCATTTTCTCCTGTCGCTGCACAAGTTGTATTGAAAAGATTGCTTCAATTACGAGATCGCTTATGCTATTTTTAAGGAGAATTGATTTTGTTTTCATGTAGTATAAATGAAAGTGAACTCTCTAAGAGGCTTTTAAAATGTGATGTTGTAGCCTTGCATGACTTTGCATAGCAGTATGATATTATTTACTATTTATTTCAGATATTTAGTAAAAAATTTCTCTGAGCAACTTTGTCACCTGTACACAGCAAAAGGAATGCATTATTTAGAACTGAATGTTAAAAACCAAAAAAATAACATGTATAGCAGTTGTTTGGGTTTTTTTCAGTCTCATTCCACTAATCTGTCATGATCTTTGTCAGAGTAAGTCAGATGTTTTATGAAGAAAAAAGCAGCTCTCTTCTCTCACTGTTTTTATGGCTCTGCTGAGTGTGAAAGGTGCAATACACTGCTGTGATCCATTTCAGACAGTAATTTCATTTCTTTGCCAAGACTAACAAACAGGTGAGTAGAAGCCCACATGCTGCACCTAACAGTGCTTGCATTTAAACTGTAGCTTTTCTCTGAAGCAGAATTTTCCTCACTTTTCTGAGTGAAAAAAAAGCAAAACAAAAAAAAACAACAAAAAAAACCAACCAAACAAACAAACAAACAAAAAACAACATTAACTGTAAGGACAAAACTTATTTTTGAGGTAAGAAATAGTCCAGAAGTTCATGGGCCCTTTGTGACCCTTAGTTCATGAAATGACAAATGAATGATAAAAATATGATCCTTATTTATTTTTCTTAAGATAACAAAATGAGACCCTTTCCAACATGAATTGTTTTTTTAAAACTAGACAATCTTAAGGGGGGCAGAATATTCCTAGATTAGATAATAACATTTAGAGAACCTAGGGTAGGAGTATTTGTAGTCAATTTTTTTTTAAGAATTCTCTCCAAGAATTATAATCTGAATGATTTGGAAGATGCCATTGTAAATTCAGGGTTTACAGCTCCATACTTCAGTCTGGTTTGCAACAAATTCAGGGTTTATAGCTCAGTGCTGTGGGGAGTAGGAGGGGTGAGGAAGAGCAGACATTTTCATCCAGGCAGATGAATCCAGATCTTTCATCCAGACACAAAGGTAATGTCCTGGGCTGCCCCTCTGTTGTTCACCACTAAGTGAATTCCTACAGCAGTGGCCGTAATTAGAAGCAAAATATTATGACAGCCTTCAAAACATAATTTAGAATATTTTTATATACTAGAGCATGTAGTGACAGAATAAAGGGGGAATGGCTTAAAACTGAAAGACAGTAAGTTTAGACTGGATGATAGGAATAAATGCTTTACTGTGAGGGTGGTGAGGCACTGACACAGGTTACCAGTCCCTGGAAGTTGTCAAGGCTGTGTTGGACTCTAGCCTGGTCTGGTGGAGGGCGTCCCTGCCCACAGTGGTCGGGATGGAACCAGATGGTCTTTAAGGCCCCTTCCAACCCAGGCCATTCTGTGATTCTATGATGTCATTTAACAGTTGTAAACAAAGATGACAATCACCATCCTCTAATGCATTTAATGTTTGCCAAGCTGGATATAGGAATTAAACTAGCAAAAACATTTTGAGCTGCAGTTTACCAACAAGTAACATAGGCCATCTCCCTGCATATTTTATCTTGTGATTGCCTACCTGAAGAAATTAATTTAAAATATGATAAAATATTTCCTGTTTCTTTTGTATGTGTGAAAGTGATTGCAGCATTACTGGCATTTCTTTAACCAAGATGTGCAGTGTCTGTGAGCTGAGCAATAGATGAGGTTAACCAATATTCTTCCAGATGGAACTCTTATCTCTCTCTGTTTCATATGTTGTAAATGCTTTCCTGTAATTTAAAATGGTATTTCAGGATTCAGCTCAGAGGTTTTTGCATCTTGAAGAGCAAAGGAGAAGACAAGCTTGTTTGCAGGGGGGAAAGAAAGAAGATGACCTTGCAGAAGGTCTTGGAAAAGGAAAATAGATGTGAAAGCACCTGTTCGAGGTGGACCAGGCACCTCTGTGTTACGTGTTTAATCCCTGTGAATTTGCTAGAGGAGAACTATGAAGTGTTGGGCATTTAATTAGATGTAGCATTGAGTTAGAATGAATTCAGAGGCTGATCTCTTCATGGCCAAAATGTGACAAACCTGGGCTAATCTTGAGGAAAAAAAAGATAGGAAATGATAAATCACTTGAACATCTGAAGTATGGACTCAGTTTCTGAGATATTTCTCTGTGTTTTCCCACAAACAATGGTACATTTAAATTCCAAATACACCTCAGCAAATGGTTTGAGTGAATCTTAGTGTATCAAACTTTTCTTCATGCTTTTGTAAATTTTTACATTTTGGTGTGAAGTTGAAAGGCAATAAATGGACATAACTATTCTTCCTTGTAGTGTTGCGATATGCAAATTTTGAACTTTAGCCCCTTTCAGCTGCAGGAGTGGTTATTGGGTGACCATTCAGACTCACAGGGTGAGGACAATGACTATTCATAAAACAGCAGCCTCTTCCATATGTGATTACTTTTTTATCCTCCATGGCAATAGTTTCTCAATATGGAGTTGATGAATATAAAAAAAAAATGTGAAATGCTAATGAGGGCAATTACTCTTTTCATTACTTCATTAGTGCTGATAGGTAACGTAGCTGAATTTTGTCCAAGGCTTAAGAAATCTTTTATTATTACAAAAAACAGTCCATTTTTTTTAGATGTAGTGAAATACGTGGTTTAGAAGTGATAGTAAACACCTTGTAAATAACCCTGTCCATCTCAAAGGGGCACTTTGCAGAAAGCTGTCATTAGAATTGGAGGCAGAAGAGACCTGGAAAAACATTGTGTTGCTCAGAGTAGTTTTATTCATATTCCATAAGCAAAGGTAAGAGAATAAAAAATCCCTTGTCTCAATCACTTTATCAATGCATAGGATTACAAAATAGAATTGAAAGTTGGAGGTTGTAGTGTGTAGAAGAGAAACAGCTGCTTTTAGACAGTGTTACTTATTTGATTTGGGTTTTTTTGCATTATCCAAGTGTCTTGTTATCTTGTTCCATATTGCTATCAAGTGAGGGAACCTGACTCATGGGCCAGCCTTTGAAAAGATGAACAGAAATGCAGTGGTGACTAAATTTCTATTCTTAAAAGGTCTTTTGCAGTCTTTTTGCCTATTGTTCACTGAGATTTTGGCTTAAAAAGAAAAATTAAAGATGTCATTTAAAAAAAAAGGGAAAGAGGAAGGGAAACCGAGAATGTAACCATTCAATTTTAAAACTGGTCTGTTGGTTTAGAGAGACTAGTATTTAAATATTTAAAGCCTGCAAGTCTCTGGTACTCTACTGCTACACAGCTTCCTATTCTGTGAAGTATCTTTTTTGCTTACTTCTCTTCTTTCAATGTGGCAGGAGCAGAGATCTTGTCCGTAGAATATGTGGAAAAGCATTGATAAGCCTTCCTTAAGAATTACTGCCTACATTTGTTCATGGATGTGTTCTCCTGGAAACTGGTTCATGCTATGTAACTGCACAGTGTGTCCTATTTTTATATATAAAAAATACCGAAGTTATAAACTCATGAGTCTTAAAAGGTGAAATTTCTGCTAAATACTGCACTCAAGATACAGAGCCCTTTATTACTACTTTAAAAAGACAGAAAAAGAAACAAAGCTTTTCTAAAAAAAATTAAATTTTCACTTTTAAGAAACTAGACTGGAAGGCCTGTTTTTCTCCACTGCAGACACCTTTTCCTGTCTATTAAGAGAAGTCTATTTGAAAGGGGTTTTTTGAATATTATTAAAGATAGCTCTGATCTGTTATGTGATGTCTTTCAACTCCATGTTTGATAAATAATTATTTGTACTTACCCATCTATTTATCCCTAACTTCATTTTTTGACACATTCAATCTTCTTTAGCCTTTTACTGTAACATTTTCTGCTAAGCCTGCTTGGGAATAACTTCATGCCATTTTCTTCTCGTTATCTTCATCCTGTGCTTTCTGAATTGGGTGAACAATGTCGTAGAAGGAAGCAGTATGGCTGAGGAAATGACAGAGGTGTTTGCAAGGGGTGGGAAGAGAGACCCTGAAGAGTCTTTACAATTGTACTAGGGTAGAGAGGAAAAGAACCAGGTGCTTGTGCCTTCTGCTCCTCCAGCAAGTTTTTAAAAGAAGCTTTTTCAGTAAGTCTCTGCTCCTTCTGTGTTAGTGAAGAGGAGGAAACTTTCCCCTGACAAGGGAGTCCTTATGAACGTTTGAAATGGTCTGTGGCAAGTTGTTCTCTTAACAGCTCAGAAAGAATGAGGGTGAGGTGATCTCATGGATGTATGACAGTGCATGGACTCAGTCAACGCTGCTGCGTAGTGTGCCCTGGAGTACCACTGCCAGCACTGTGACACCACCGGAGTTATCGACACATTTATTTACCAAACCATCTGTCACTGTAAGATAAACCTGCGGATGTTTTTCCTGAGACAACAGACAGCTTCCAAAAATCAACAAGACCTGATTACTCAGTGTGACAACATAAATGCTCATGGGGACAGCATCTTATTTGTTACGTTTAGGTATCACATACAGGGTTCAGAACACAGGAAAAAAAATCATTGGTCCTGCCCCAAAAAATGTTTGCTAAGTTAAAAGCTTTTCAAACTGCTGCAGATAGCAAAATAAAATCTTTCTCAAAGGAAGATATTTTCTGCCCCAACATTGCCAAAAATTTCAGATCAAGTAGGTTCAAATCTCAGTGAAAATCTCAGATACTGAATGAGAGTATCTGATATACCTGTTGATGTGACTAATGCTGGATAACATGTGTCTTTATTGAAGAAAGATTACTTTTCTGTAAAGCTGTTCTAGAGCTCTTAGCAGGCTAATACCCATTTCAGGTACTTTAGATGGAAATCAAAGATATCCATTAACAGTAGGTACAGCATTCGGTGATCTGGCCAAACAGTGACAAGTCAGTGACAGTAAAGAATAATGTCATGGTCCTTCAAAAATGTTGCATAATTCCTTATGAATTTCCTAAAAGAAGAGTTTTCTTTTGTAAGAAAAGTGGTTACTAGCTTAGACAACCAGCAAAATTCAGCCTTGAACATAACCTTTTCTTTGTACAAGACATCGCCAGAATTATCTCTTCTCTGTTCATATTCTGAACATTTTTTTCTGCACAATAAGTTTGCCAGACAACTGAATTAAATAATTTTTAAATCTGGATGTCTACAGTCAGGTGCTGATATACACTTCTGTAAAGCTATTCATTTATATACATCTTTCTTGCTCCTAGCTCTGTCAATACTTGTTTACTCTGCTTTTCATCTCTTGCCTTTCTAACTTGACAAAGGAAGGAGGGAGCCTCTCTGCATTTGCTCCCCTCTCCTGTTGTATACACAAACACACACACACATACATTCATATATGTATACAATTCCTGGGATTCAATTCATCCCATAAAACTCTGTCGCTATCCAGCTGTTGAGTAAGGTAATGTTCTCAGGTCAGAAAACGCAGGATCACAATCAGCCTGTCTCCCACCCTTGGAGCATGGCACAGCACTTGATGGTGCCCTTGTTATTAATCCTTATCCAGGTATAGTACAGAGAATAGAGAGAGAGAAAGAACAAGCTTATGAAATTAAATCTTTAATTAATATAGCGCGAGACAGTGAGGTATTGCCAGAACTGGAGGCATAACCAAGGGATAATGCAAAAATTATATAAATGTAAAAATGATGAAAAAATGAAGATTGCACATCAGTGAGTGTCTTCTTTTCAAATTTAAGGAAAAAATTCTTGCCATCCTGATTTAAGGGCTAGGAAATACCAGAGGTGTTCTTTGAAGGCAATCTATAAAATGTCACGTTGTTTGGAACATACATTTTCTTGCTTCCCTTGAGCAAGAGGGGCTCCATTCAGAACTTCTTTTCAGACTTTCCTTTGAGTGTCTTAACAGATATAAGAAAAGTTGAATCTATATTTAAAAAGTGACCTTTAGTTAGATTTTATGCAAGACATGTCATCATGTGTATCTGTATACATTATTTTTCTCTGCTTTATGTCCAGTGCACTTCTATGCCTTTAAATATTTATACTCCTATCATAAGGCAGTCCAGGCCAAGGATGTTATATTTTATAATATAAATATTTTAATTATTTATTATGTTTTAGGCACAGACGTCATTCATTTTTGTGTGTGAACATTTTTCAATTTTAAATTATTTTCTCCAGCACGGCTTTGTCACCATGTGAGTGCTTCAGAGCTCTGAAAAAACAGATTCATCAGCTAAAATTACATTGGCTTCTACTCAGTTTCTGTGCTTTCTTCTGCATGATAAAGAACTTTACAGATAAAAGTCAGGCAAACCTTGTTGCTCAGAGGAGAGATTTAAAAGAGGTTTGTAGCTAATGGAGGGCAAATTATTCCTTTTGCTCTAATATGAGGACAAAAATCAGCAAGTAGTAGCAAGAAGACCTTGAATTTGGGACATCCCTTTGAAATGCTGAAAGAAATAATTTGTTTATTATTGAGGATTCACCTTCCTCCACTCAAATGTTGTTTTGAAATAGATACTGGTGTGGAGTTTTTTCCCCCACAGAAGCAGATTTACATGTAACTGTTTTTTCAAGAATTGAGCATGATTTTACATGTCCAAAATGACAGATGGCAGAGACACCATGATATAGTACATGCATTTATATGTTTGAACAAATACCTCATGAAAACAAGAACAGTGCCACTGCTAAGACTGTGCTATTATTTCCTCTACTTTACTACTGAGGCTTTTCTAAGTTCTTCCTCATCTTGCTTCTCCATATGTTTCCCTTTTGCAACATTTAAGTAACACATGCCTTCAGAACAGTGATGGAGAAAATCTCTCTCAAAGGAGAACTGATGCTCAGGTACAAATAGATTGAAATGTGGAGATTGTTTGGAGGCTAGAAAAGTGCTTGCTACGTCTCTTTACAGCTTCTCTTTGCAATACTTACACAAAGTCTATAATAAAAAGGTCTTTTTTTTTTTTTTTCACGAGCAAGGATTTAATACCAATAAAAAAAAGTGGATATCTCTATTGATATCCTTGTGTAGAATGTATTTTAAAATAATGCATCCCTGCACACGTTTTATAAATAAATTTCATTCTAAATATTCCAATGACAATTGTTGCAGTAATTAGAACAGAAAGGTGTCCATGATGCTTTCTTGGTTATTTTTTACAAATCCTTCTCTTCTTGTTATTTGTTCCTCATATTCTGAGGAAGTACATTCAGAAATCATTTGTATCCTCAGTAATAACTCTCAAACTTAAGAAGCACTAACTGCCACTAAAGGTTATTCAGAAAATTCTTACTAGGAGGAATGAAGAAATTATTTTGGCAACTGCATCTTTGTTGTAAGATACTGCAAACTACTCCAAATCCCACTGAAAAAGCTGGGAAGATTTTTCATTGACTTCAGTGGATTTAGGATTGAGCCAATTAAAAGCTGATAGCCTCAAACTCTCTCCCCACTAGTAATAATACTTAATACCTATTACATTGGTAATTACCTCTGTTTCTCTGTTCTCCTTGTGTTTCTCTAGATGTTGTGACAAGCCCGTACTGTGTTTCTTTCCTCCGGCCCTGAGCTAGATTTCCACATGATACGTGCTTTGACTGTGAGATACTACAGGTGATGCAAGAAAGCAATCAATCTCTTATTTTTGTGAATGCCTTGAGGTTTATTCTCATTAATTAAAATTAATTTGCTGATCTTTTTCTCAGTCCCATTATTGTAGCTGTGGAACCCACTAACAATTTTATGTATAAAAGTATTAATATAAGTTTCTTTTTCATGTTTTATTACTAGATTTTTTCACTTTAATTTTCTCTGCTCCATGAGGAGGCAATTACCTCATAACACGACCTCACTGTTAGAATGCAGAGATGAATTTTCAGCAATATAAGCAGGAAAACATCAAGAATTGTTTTTCATGATAATTTTATATTCCACTGTGAATGTTTACAGCCACTTTGTTTATAATATGCTTAGTCACAAATAAGTTGGCTGAGCCAGTTTTTTAAATAATTAATAAATTAAAAGTATTTTTATTTTCCGCTTTTCTTCGGAGACAAACTATCCTTTTTTAGTGGTAGCATTAGAGCTGACTGACAGATACAAAATTCTGGTCTGTTTTTTTAGCTTGCATTTAGTCCTGCCTCAAAAAATAAATGCTTACTATGTAAAAAAAAAAAAAAAGAGAGATAAAGAAATATTTTTATTCAAACTATTTGAAGCACAATAAATGGCAAATCCAAGCACAGCTTGAAATGGGAAGAAAAAGTTCTAATTTATTTTTCCTCAAAGGATTTTTTTACTAATTTTTTTTTACCAAGTAGGTAATAAAAATAAAATTGGATTCAGAAAGCTTCTCACTGTTTCCTAAATCAAGATTCTAAAGATAAAGGGGAACTTTTCATAGTTTTTTCCCCTCTGCTGTACTGAAGCAAGATATGTTCCACTTTAAGGGGCTCCCCCAGGCTTTTGATGGATCACAACATGTGTACAAGCCATGTGTCTGAAGATTTTTCATTATGTCAAAGCACAGAGTTATTGGTACTATTGGTACCAGCAGTACTGGCATTACTGGTGTGAGTGCTACAGGAAATTCCTTCAGTCTGAGGTATCCCATACATTTAGAGCTTTCTCTTTGCTTGGATGATAGGGTGGAAAATCAGCTTTAATCCAACTACTATCCTATGCTTGGTTCCTTAACAAAATCTCCACTCATTTTCTGTAGTTCCCCACATGTTTCCATCACTTTTTCTCTCTTTGTTTCACTATTAGTGGTCAGTAGGAAGCAGTGGGGCTTCCTCCTTTCCTCTTTTTCAGATTATATTGTGGTAGCTGACCAGTGAGTAGTAGCTCAATACAGAAACTTTTCATTTCCAAAATTTAAAATTTCTGAGTGTGGGTACATTTCCTGCTCAAGGAAATGCCACTGGATCTGCAATGGTCATGCACTGATGTTATCATCCAGCCGGCTTATTCTAAGGAGGGGAGCAGGAAGAGAGGAAGATGTAAACATTTTGAACATTAACTCAGAAAATAAATTAATTTGAGACTTTGCATAGCTCTAGTAAACCCTCAGTTTAACTAGAAACAAAGGAAAATGCTAACATTTGCACTTATTGTTTCAACTCTATATAGTTTTATTAATCTTCCTTCAAATATTTGCTTACTGAATGATTCAAACTGTTAAACATGCACTCTTCTTACCAGCCAATTAAGTAAAGATTTTGTTTGAACACTTTTGAAGTGCTGGCAGAGGTGACATTTTTTTTCACTACTGGCATATTTACCCAGTCCAGAAAAGGCTTGGAGCTATAGAGCTCCTGAAACACACACTGCAGTAAGCAGGACACTTCAAAGGGAGGGCATGTGAAAGGTTTTTGAGGAATATTTTTCAGAATAGTTTAAAAGAAAAGGTAACTTTGAAAATCTGGGGGGAAAAAAGTCATCTTGTCTTAAATAATCATTCAATAGAATGGGGTTCTTTCTTCACAGAAAATCACTAGCTTGTCAAATTCAAAGTGTAACAAAAAACTTGGGTGATCACACCCAAGTATTTTAAGAGATCTTAGAGGGGGTTGCACAGTAAAACTGTGCCTGAAATGTACTTCAGACACAGGGAAACCTGCAGTTTCCATAACTTGATTTCCTGGAGTGTAAGAGGGAAGAAAGTCTGCAGTAAATGAAGAGAAAGATGAAAGGTTTGTTATTTTCAGATTTTCTAGTCTTTTGATGTTCAGGCAGTAACCTGACAAGTTGAAGATCTGAATATTGCCAAAATTACCAACTTCCAGGTTCTTTTCTTGTCATACATAGGACACAGACTTTAGCAATAATTTTAAGTCCTCATGGCATCAAAATGTTTCAAGATTATTTTTCTCTGACCCATTTAATTTTGCCTTTAGGAAATATCAGGTGTGCTTTCTAAAATGAGGCCACATTTCTAGCAAGCTCTCTATACTACAAATTGAAGAAAAAATACTCCTACAGTCTATATTATTTCCCCCTTTTTTGCAGGTTGGAGGAAGAACCAAAATACTAATAACAGGTTGGTTAAACTGCTATGATTATCATTGTTGTCAATCAGTTCTTTGCTTTCTGCCTGATATTGAGAACTTCTTAATGGTGACACTGAGAATACATTTAAGGCCACTTTGAAGGAGTATCATGTATCTTCAGCATAGTGACAAAAACCCCTTCCTGAAAATCAGAACTAGCATGTGTGTATTTACTTGTAAGTGCATTGCCACAACACTTTCTTTGTTTTTCCTTTCACAAAACCATTTCAAAATCCTACTAAAATTTTAAACACGGAATTCTTTGTAACCATAAGCAAAGCAAATGAAAGCAGCAGCATCTGAGTGGGAAGCATCAGGCTGTGAGTGCAAAAACTCTGCTGGCTGAAGAAAAGGTGTCTTGATAATCAGAGGGTTGCTTCTGATGGTGGCTCCTTTCAGCACCCATGGACTCGGTGGAATTCCAGACATTGCAGACATATCTCTATGGTTGTGACAATAAGGAGTCAAGTTTGCAATGGCAGTCAAATGATGCAGAATTTTCTAAAGGGCAAAGTGTTAATCCTGCTCCTACTAGAGCCAGTGAGACTTCACCAGAGCAGTATTTTTGGAAACCCCATTCATACCTTGCTGCCAATGTAAAATGCACCTTTTGGAGTCTGTTTTCCTGCCACAGCAGACCTCTTGAGAATGCAGAATAAAACAGTAATCACAAGGAAAAAAGTCTACAAAAGTCAGTCTTGAAATAATGTCAAGCTGAAAATCAACACAGAAGACCCACTGCATAATGAGAAAAGAAGCAATTCAGCAAAAGAAGCACTTCGATGTTACTATGACCTTCTGTGTAAAGCTCTTTGAGATACATCACCATGGCCATTGCCTAGGTTTGGCAGCAGGATTGTCACTTTAGTCTCTGTTAATCAAGGCAAAGAAATGCTTTCTTCCCCCTAACTGAACAGTTCCCTCCCATAGGCACCAGTAGATTTGCAGCCCTGTTGGTAGGATAACTTTGCTTAGTAATAATTAAATGCTTTCAACAAAGTGCCAGGCAGTTCAGTATCCAGTTCTCCAAGCTGCTGAGGTTAAAAGGTACTGGAGCCAGATAAAGGTATCCTGATTCTGAAGGAAAAGATCCCTGAAAGATACCAAAAAAAGCAAGTACCAGCAATGGACGAATGCTTAACACAAATTTCTGCATGAGTCCATTAATCACATCAAGAGACACTTCCATCCTTAATGGCATTATAATGAGGAAAAGCTTAGTATTTAACTAACTTGAGAATTGATTGTGCTTGTGGAGAATTTTAATGCATTACTAATGCAATACTAATTGCTGGAAATAGACATGTACAGGAACCAACTGAGATTTGATTATTTGGTTTCTATTTTTGGTGGTGAGAAAGTTTTTAACTGCAATAATAACAAAGCCAGAACTTTGTTACTCCAAAACTCCAAGACACATTAAAACAAATATTTATCTAACAGCCCTTAATTTGCTGCTCTAAGATTTACTGGGTGATGAGAAGATACTGGATTTTGCTGCTTCAGTAACTTGAATGAAATCTTGTGCTTTAAACAGTGATCTTCAGTTTTTCCACTCTAATAGGATGCTGCAAGCTACATCATGTGTTGCTTTTCCAGACAGATTAGGGGAAGACATAACTGTGGCAAGTGGGAGAAATGAGCAACCTGAGAGGATCTTGTATGCAAGGTAATGCCTGTGAGTCATAATTTGGCAATCACAGATCTACACCCTGGCTGTTGTATTGATGTGATTTTGAACTGCTGCTCTGAATTAATCTGTCTTTGATATCAGCTTAAATAGTCTCTTGTTACCAAAGGTGTGAAAAATTAGGAAAAGAAGAAGCCAGAAAAAGTTTTGACGCTTCCTTTTCATTTATAAATCTAGTTAAAATGCCTGCGTGTTTTCAATTTAAAATTATTTTGGCTGAAAATTCTGGAAAATAAATCAGGTAATCTAGAAAATAGCTTGGTTTGGTTTTTACTATTTGACTTTTTCTGACAAGTATTAGTCATTGGCAAAGACCTAGTGCTGAATACATTATAGGCAATACAATGGGAAGTCATGTCCCTTTCTCTGTCAGAGAAAGTCATTGCAGTTTAGTAAAAACATCTCTAACTGTATCAAAGGAAGCTTCATAGTCACCACATTTCAGGTGATGGGGTTTTAATTTTTGTTTTGTTTTGGTAAGGCACAATAATGTGACAGAGATCAAGGAACTGAAGATTTCTTCTTAAATACTTACAACCTTCTTGATATGGAAAATCAAGTCAGCCAACACATGCAAAAGGTGACATCTTGTGACTAAAGCTGCTTAAATCTCCTTTTTAAACCTCTTTTTGACTCAAAGAATCTAATTAATGAATATTTCCCAATGCATTATGTTTTTTGCCCCTAATTAAATTTCTGTTACAAGTCCCCTCAGCTTGTGTTTTGATGTTCTGTTCCAATGGAATCCTGCATATGAAAACTGAATATGAAACTGTATTGAACACATCATACCTTCTTTTCAGGGATACATGACTGGACTTGTTCATCATGGGAAGAAATATGTAGGGAGGGAGTTGTATGGCTAATTCTCACTCCAATATTCAATGTAGAAAGAGCTGGGACATGCACAGTTGAGATGGAAATGAGATCAGATATAGGGTAGTTTGATATCTCCTCTTTTAATTTGGTATAAAATTATTATATATAGAATAAAGAGCTCTCTGGAATATTTAGAGAGCATGCAAACAGGGAAACTTAATTCAAATTAAATTTAAAGGAACATTTATGTAGGCTGTTCAGAAAGTGTGATAGGTGAGATTCTTAAGAAAATGGTGCTGTCCTAGATCCCAACAAACTCATGGAGAAAGTGTCCAATGTAAACCTTCCTTAAAGTTAAAACAGATACAAGTTTAAAGTGTTAGTTTCTTAAATAAAAAAACACATTTATTTATATTGAATTTGCTAAAACAAATATATTTTGCTTTAAAGATTTTTATATTTTTTAAGTTGTCTTTTGCTGGAAGTAATTCTCAAACCAATTTTTCCGAAGTGAGTGGAGGTTATAAAACATATTGGGACCTCAGAAGTAACAGGTATTTCAAAGTTTCTGAAAATCTGAATGCTTAAATCCTTCAAGCTGAGTGCACTATTGCTCATGTAATAAAGTTGTTTTCACCTGAATTCTGACAATATCTCCTCCAGCAAAATGGTCCTTTGCTCTGAGTGGAAAGATTTCCTTCAATCCACAAACCTTTTTGAATGGTTGCTTTCAACATAAAAATATTTTTTGCCTACCTTTACTATCCTTTCTGCTGTTTTTAACATGACATCTGGAGATGAGGTCATATTCTGCTGCATCACAGAATTGTTTTCCTACAGCTGAGACTCATTTCTCTGAAGGTGGATGAAGCACACACGAAGCAGAGCAGAATGTAAAGGTTTTGTGCTCTGCCTCCCCCATGATGTAGATACATGTAGGGTTTTGTTTCTTTAGTGTTGTTGAGCCAGAATATTTCTCAACTGCCAAAATCACACAAAAAATCAAAATTCACAACTGGCATAGCACTATGTATGATATACAAACTAACATTTTCACAGCATGCCATCAATTTTAAAGTCTATCTTTTTCAGTAAATCTCACATGGGGCAGGCTTTCTTGGATGAGAAATCACCAGCAGTGTGGCTTTATTTATGGGATTGGTCACACAATATGTCTGCGATGGAAAGAAAAATATTAGTCATATTAGTGCATGCAGCACCATTTTTGATAATGTACATAATTTTAAATTCCCACAGTAAGGTCCAGAAACATATATTCTCCATTGCTTTTTCAAATCTGAAACTTTATAAACTTCATTTTTACTTGTTAAATATAAGGGTCCCCTCAGCTTTAAAAAGAAGGAAATGTGTGCACAATTCAACTTGCTTCTAAAAGAAATGCATGATGTTTTATTCTGACAGTTTGCATACCTGGCTTGTCTGAATAATTCTTCACAAAAAAGATTGTATGACAAGTTTGTAAGTAGAATAAATATATTTTTCGGTCCCTTAAGCAACTTTTTAGTGGAAATGTGGAACTAAATCTTGCTTGTAAAAGCTTGGGTTGTAGAAAACCCAGGGAATGTTATAATGAAAATGACAAAATATTTTTTATGTGCTAACATTCTAGTTGAAGGGGAGACAAACTCTACATTTAAAGAGGCTGTCCGAAGAAATGGTTAATCTTACTATATACAGTTTATCACCAGACCTACTTCTCCAGAAGAAGATTCCATTCAGAAGATGGAATATCTACAAGGTACATGTATGCTAAATCCTGAAGCTTGAAATTTCCCTGTGTTGCACAACTTGGAAAGGATGAATTTTATGGTGAGATAACAAGCAGAGAAGTGTGTGTCTATTTTATCTATGCACTGTGTAAACTATGAATTTTCATAAGTTAACATCAATATTCATCAGCTGGTTTAAGTCTACTGTATTTACCTGCAATAAAATATATTCTTGTCTATTTAGGGCTAAAATTAGCACTGCCTGTTTTCCCGGAAGATAGTCCGCAATATGTAATAATTTTTTTTTAATTGATACTTTAATATACATGAGGATTGTTTATTTTGAAAGGAATGCAAAGTGGCAGCTCTGGGTGCAGTGTTCTGTGTCTGTGTGTCAGGGTAGGATTTTCAGTAGTGTAGTGCAGCAGTTGGTTACCAAGCAGTGCTGTGCTGAGTTGCAGACGATTCCTGTCTCTGTCTTTGCTTCTGCCATATGTTTGCTTTTATCTCCAAGGGTGTATACATCAAACGTGCTGACAAGCAGCACTAACAATGTATATCAAAAAGGCCTTGGTTATGGTTTTGGTGTGAAGCTTGGAGTAGCTGTGTCATGGAGAGTGTGGGAGATGCTTGAGGTTGCCTTTAGAGCTGAATGGATACATCCAGGCATGAAGAATATGAGATCTGTCTTTCAGAGCATTGAAATTTTCTTTCCTTTTTTTTTTTTTTTTTTTTTTTTTTTTAGCTGTCTGTGCTGGTGAATGGGAGTCAATTCCAGTTTTTGGTTTTGTTTTTTGTGGTTTTTTTTTTTTCATTACTGCAATTTCTAGGTTGCAGAAAAACATACCCACGCATTTGAATAGCAAAGGATGTAATGGTAAGAATCACCATGTCATTATTCCTCAGCACAACAGGAATTTAGCAAGGGGACATTCAGAATAATGACTTGTACAGAATCTGTAGCATTGTAAAGTTCTTACAACTTCAAGTTGCATTTTTCTAGTTAGAAACCGTAACAACCAAAATTAAATAGAAATGCTTCTTGAAATATTTTTTTTACATCTTTTTCTTACAAAGTACAATATTTTTTAAAGACAATAAGTATAAAATCTTGTGTTTCTGTTGACTTTCGTCCTTACAGTTGAGAGCTCCAATGTGATCTAAAACCAGGCTAGGAATTTATCACAGACCTGCCTGTTTAGCCATTAAAAAAAAAAAAATCTGAACTTTGAACATACTGCTCCATATATTTTATTTGATTTTGGGTTTATGTGGTTTTATTTGTTTTCCAATAGATAATGGGGGCCATGCCTGTTTACTAATGGTATCAATGTTGTATATTTTAAGTTTTTTATTTATGTATTTTAAATATGATTTTATAAAAGTTAGTTTTTAAAACTAGAGTTTTAATTTTAATTATTTTCTTCATAGGCACTTCATTTGCATGATTGTTGTGGTAAGAAACATATAATTGCATTTGGCTCGTCATATTTGGAACCTGTATCTCTTGATAACCTCTTCAAGAGAAAGGAACTGTTCAGGGCATAAAAAATAAAATATGTGCATTTTATTGCATCACTTGTACCTGCTTTAATATAATATATATTTACTTCTTTTCCCATTTTCCATTAATTTTGGTTTTGAAATCTCATGCTTGTATCTCATGCCTGCACATACAAAAACTCCATATAACTGGATGATCTGAAGTTATTCTCTATGAAGTTTTTTTACCGTGGTTGAAGACAAAAGGGGCAATTCCTCTCTCAGACTTGTGCAAGCTCCCTGGCAGAGACTTGTGACTTTGGCTCTTCTACACAGGTGGTATTTTGGCAAAAATTGTGATAATTTCTGACAGGCCAACAGGCAAACAGAAAGTGACTTATCCACCCTGGTATCATCCATTCTGATTGCATAAATCTGTCTAACTAAATAAATGGGAATAAGAGGCAGATTTGGACCCTAAAGCTGCTGGCTGTAGTGTTTTGTTCTGTGGTTGGCAGTATGTTGCTTCAATCTACCATCTATCCCAAATTCAGAGGACAAGTTATGTTGCATCTGACAGAGAAATACACAGGAATTATTGTAGCAGAAGATAAAAATTATGCTTTAATGTGATGAATATTATCAGATAATTATTTTTTTCAATTCTGACATATATGGTGAGAAAAGTACAATTTTCCTCTTACTGAATTTCATGACTACTTCTAACATAAGTGATAAACCTTTAAAGTGATGCAAACAGATTTAGTAATACAGCTTCCACTTAACACTAATAGGACTTTTAAGGCTAATTTCCTGTGCATCAACTGGAAAATATGCCACTTAATAGAATTTAAACATGTATTTATAGCTTAATTATTCTCTACCATTAGACAAAATGCACCATTACATAATTCCATAACTTATTTTAATTCTATTTTGTCCTATATCCTGGTAGGGGGAAACACTTTCAAAATGTTTTGAATCTCTGCAGCTATGATAAATCTTACCACCATGTGTGTACATAGTTTGGAAAGAAACCCCAAAATCTCAAAGTGCAATGAAAACTTATCTGTCAAGCTGGAGAATTCTATTTTGAAAATTCTAATGGCAAACAAAATGAGAAAAGCTTCTGAAGAATATAGTGAATTTGAGCCTTCTGGAATCATATAGGAATAAACACCTGTAATTTTACTGGTATGAGTAGCAGAAGAGAACAGACTTTTTATCTGAAACAACAGAACATGCCTGCTGCTTAGAAAAAATCTACCCAGCTGAAGAAAATACACTGCCCCTACTTTTAACAATGTTAGGAGTGTCTATCATGAGTGATCATTTCACAGTGTTTGAAGTCTCAAAAGTATAAACTTTAACAGTTTCAGTAAAAAAATAGACAGTTAAAAAAGAATACTTTTAATTTGATGTTTCTCAGGGTATATTTGATCAACCAAAGTGAATTTGAAAGGAAATGGCAAACTTCCTTGAAGTGGTCTTCAAAATAAAAAACGTAAAATGTTAACCTGCTGGGAGTATGTAAGACTGGAAAGTCCTGTAAATGACTTTGTGCAAAAGCAGCATGCAAGAATTCTCAGTTATTACACAGTGATTATACTTGCTATAATATTGACTTCCAGAATTTGGTCACACCAGAGGAAAAAAAAAAAAAAATCTGGACATTTCTGCAAAACTTGGGGGAAAAAGACCTTCCAGGTGGTACATGGCATGACTATTGGTGTTAAGAGTACCAGGTAAACTTGGTATCTCTCTAGTACACAGACAAGAAGAGCCTGTACATTACAATAAAGAGGGAAAGGACAATTAAAAACCTATATGATAAGACTGGCAGATCCACTACCATTCAGTGAATAAAATTCACAGAGTTGATTAATTTACTTTTTTCAGTGCTTAAACAGGCTGCACTATAGCTACTTATTATGTTAGCAAGAAAGGAGATTAACAAGATGAGTGATAAGTTGACCCTGTTTAAAATAATTGCAGTGTGGTAAAGGCAAAAAAAGTGTTAAGCATTTTTAGTGTCAGGTGCCTGTGCTTAAGAAGAAGAGCCCAGAGGTCATCTTATATAAGTTTTTATGCCTTCATTTATGCTTGCTGAGAATCTGGCCTTTAAATGTAATGCTTTGATTTCAAACTTGATCAAATACCTTTTAAATTTGGGATTAGTTACTTTTGCAAAGCAATTCAGACTTATCTGAAACTAGATTATTAATTGTAGACTCTTCAATTGTCTGATAGGAGAGTGTGACATTATGTAAATGGTCACACAATTTAAAATGCAGAAGAATACCTTTTTTTCCCTAAAGAAATAGCTCTGTTCTTCAAGGCTACAAGGCTACAATTAGCCCATTTTCTAGTGAATAAGTCTGAATTAGAGCTTTCCATGTCATAAACCAGAAAGGGTTATGGAACTTCTTTGTGGTTTAGCACAGAAGTGGCAGAAGTTAATAGGGGGAAGATCAATGTGCCATACACATCCTCCCTCTCTGTTATTAATGCCATGTGAATTAATGGCATTTACTATGATCAGTAGCTGTGGGTTAACACTAAGCTTTACATAAGCAGCTTCATGGATTTTTTTACCAAGACTTGCAAACTGAGAAGATTGTTTGTATTGGCACAGTTTTGCTCTGTGGACAGGTTATCACAGCAGTTTAGACCAGCTCAAAGACTTCCTTTCCTCTGTAGGCTGTCTCTGTGGTGAATTGCATAAGCTGATGCTTTAGGTGGGATAATTTTCTTCTCAATCACAGACATTTTCAAATGCATTTTTAAGCTTTCCTTTTTAATGCATTGATTTTAAAATTCCAAAAGAACACTTTTATAATTTTCCCTGTCCTTAAGGAATCACCTGAACAAAAGGACAAAATCTCCTATCCCTTATAAATCAGCTCCACCTAGAAAAAGAATATTCTGCATGAACTTGTACCTAAATGTAGTTCTAGTATGGCTCACACTGCTCAGTCATTTATGTCTTATAGCAACCTTCATCAGTGAAAACTGTATTGTTTTAATATTTATTTATTCATTATCACTTCTAAGCTCTAACAGAAAATGTCACTGGAACCAGATCCTATTTATTTTGGTTCAGTTGACCTGTTTCAGCCCCAATCCTGCATTTCAGTTTTCTGCCTTATTACTTTAGTAGTGAGAGATTTACATATATCATCACATGTCAGAAACTAATTTTGCAATGCAAAAATATAACCATGAGAATTCTCAAAACCTGTTTTTTGGTGTTCATAAGAAACCAACACACAGAGTATTAACAGGATGTACTAAACATTGCTATTAGAAGTGAATATTGCCTACTTACAATGTAAATATATTTACATATCCCTAGATCTGCAGCTGTAAATTCAGACTAATTCAGTGGCTCAAAAATGTTTCCTGCTACTGTTTCTTAAGACCTGTGAACCTTTAGGATGCTAAAGAAAAAAGTTGAAAACAGCTTTTGAGTCTGATGACTGGATATATTCTAAGACACATACACCTGGTAAAGAAAGACATTTTGAGTTACAATAGCTTCCTTCTTTTTTTATTTTAAACCTAATTGTATCTGAGGGACACTGTGATTTGTGCAGCTTGATATATCTGCCTCAAGTTTAATGAAAACACATCTGATGATATAATGAGGAAATATGCCATTAAAAGATACCTAAAGGATCTCCACAAGAGCACAGGATTAAGAAATCCTCCACAGTTAGCTCACCAGCTGAAGGCAATTTTAAAATTTTGCTTTGTTGCTTAACATTTAGCTCACATTAGTTGTCTCTGAAGTGGGGAAAAAGCCTATTACAACTATGAGTAATTGGAGTGCCATCTGCTTGAGGGACATAAACTTACAGTATAGCATATACAGCTAATATGGATTGAAACACCGTCAAAGTTTTATGCCAAAAAAATGGTTGAGATTTTTTTTTCTGGCAGAACACTGGCTCTTGGTAATTTATCCTAATTTTCTATTTATACAAGGGCTGTAAGCATAAGCATACAAGATTAATGAAGGTTGATTTGACTGCCCTCTTTGCTTCCTGTGCCTTCTGCAGTATTATAAAGGTGGTAGATTGCTAATCAAGAGTCCTTGACACTTTGTCCAAACTCAGTGGTGAATTTCTCAGAAATTACAATTACCTGCAATTCCAGTCATGATCTCTTTGACTATGAGTCACAGCTAAACTATTTGTCTTTTCCACACATCTTCCTTACAAAATGAGACCATGCTTATAAATAGCCTTTCATTATTAAGGGCACTCTTTCCTTCTTTCATAGTTTAATCTCTGACACTTCGTCAGTACATGTAATGAAACTATAGATGGCAATAGTTCACAATTACACTTGTCTTAGGTAACAAATAGGACACTAGCCTGTTTTCTTCATCTTTTAAGGGCATTTTCATGTGTTACACCAAAGGATTACATTGCAGTACACTGTGTACTGTATACAGTGCACTGTGTATTGCACTTGGAGCTTGAATTTATAGATCTAGATCATATCCACTGGATGAATATATGTTCACCTGAGCTTTGCAAGGGTCTTTAAGAGATCATGTCTCTTAAATGCCAACTATTCTAAACCAGCATAATGCTGCTGTTTTATAAGCTCCAGTATTTAACAACTCACTAACTGGATAAGCAATTACAACCTGTCATTTTCTATGACATCCTAGATACCTGCCAAAAGTTCAATAAAAGATCAGGGCTGGAAGAAGACATTCAGAATATAAGGACAAATAGGAAGAGATTACAGAATACAGATAGTGGCAAAAGGAGATTAATATAGAGTGAGAATATTTGTCTCCATAAATATAGACATTCAATTTACCGTAGATGGGGTAGGATACAAAAAGAAGATTACCATGCAGTTTCTTTATTTCAAACGTCAATATGCCTATAGTGGCTGCAATGGTATTTCAGGTTTTTATTCACAAAATATATTTGCTATTATCTTTATTTGTCCTTGCTTTCCTGTTATTTCCTTCCTAGCTTGCCAGCTGCCCTGGTACCTAAAACACTGATTACATAGGTGCTAAGAAAAGAACTACTGTTTATACTTAGACTTTAGAAACCATTTTAACATAAGGAATTAAAAATAAAATGGGTGAGTCAATAATAATTACATATTCATTGCATTAAAACTCTTAAAGCCAGGATGAAATAGTTTGACACTATTTCTACCTGATCTCCTTTGCTAATCTGTAATGACTTCAGGTTGGTTACTTTAAGGCCATGCATTTGCTTCTCCCTGCTGATTCGTTTGCACAGATTATTTCACAACAGAAGAAACTTTCCTCGTCATTTATGCAGCATATCCTACTAAATACACTTGATTCCTGTTTGCTGCTATTACAAAACATACAGTAATGATAATAAATGGGGCCAGACAACTGCTCCAAAGAATTTTTTAAGATGCAATGATCATAAAGGTCAGATCAAGGATGATTGTAAGGACACTGAATTAGCAAGTTCATGGAGTTCCCTTTCCTCTCTAGGTTTCTTTGTCCCTGACAGCATTTCACCTCTTTCCAAGACATTTCCCTTTCACTGCAGCAGTCTGAGTTCTTCTGCCCTTTAGTCTCTGCTCTGGTTTAGAAGCCATACAGGAGCAGCCTGACTTCATTCCCTTGTACAACACAAGGAGCAGATTACTTTTTTTGTCTAACAACTGAGAGCGATGGGTAACATAAAAGTTAAACCTCAGGATTAGAATACATACAGCTGAATGAATTAATATAAGTTGATTTTTAAAAGCCAAATAAATAAATGTCTATGCATTCCATTATGTGAGCTCACCAAAAAACTTGCTGTAGACACCTGTACACACACAGACACTCTGTGTATTTAACTAAAATGATGAAAATAAAATTAAATAAAAAAACCTGTCCAGCCTGTATAATCAACATTCTGTATTAGTATAAGAATGAAGAAGAAATATCCAAATTTTGTTGGTTGATTTAATATTACATTTTCTTAGGAAATACATTGTTTCCTAGATATCTTTCATGCCTGGTCTCTCTCAACTTGAGTTCATGCCTTCCTGTTATAGATCTGCATCATTTCCCTGGATAACCCATGAGTACCAATGTTTGTCAGGACTGGCTTTTCTGTATGTTTCAAAGGCACAAAAGCTGTAATATTTTTCTGTTACTCTCAAATCAATCATGTAGAAATTAACTTCATTTTCTGAATCAATGTTCTTGGCATTGATCATCTCACTTTTACATCACACGTTTACATTTCTTCCACATTGAAAAACATATGTTGCATCAGTCTGTATATTAGACTTGGTGAAAAAGATAAGAACAGCCTCAATATATTTTGTTTCCTTCCCTTATCCATTGGGGGTTAATGTTCCTGTCAAATTTGATAAGCCTCAACATTTAAAAACCTTAGTGCTGAAGTAGCACAAGAGCACAAGTACCATTTTTGGATCACCTCAGAGCACCATCTTCTGTTTTGGCTTGTTGGGGGTGGCCTTTTTTTTTGTTGTTGTTGTTGTTGTTTTTTTTTTTATAGTTTATAGAGTTCTTTGTCTGAAAAATGAAGACTCTAGCATTATGTTTTAACTGAAGATATAGTCAAATCTACTCTTAATATGAGGCATAAATTACCATTTTCCTTGTAAGCAAGTAATATTTACAAGGTTAAACACTTGATCTCTTTCCAAATTATGTCCTCCTTTTGCTTTTCTTTATTACTATATACAGCAGATTCCATTATACATCTAATCCTAATACTGCTTCATAGTCTTCATGCTGTTTAATCTTTATCTTTTTACTCTAATTTTCATAATATTTCCTGCTCTTATAATTTAATTCACTGTTCCATTCTTCATTTGCTTTCATATATTTCTATTTTGTTTTCTATCCTTTAAGTTACTCAACACCTCTTTTGTTGTCTTCATCTCATTTTCTATCTTGCCATTGTCAGTCAAATTAAACACATTTTCATTTTCTATCAGTCATGCATTATATACCTGGAATGCACTTTTGGTTTCTTCAGCTATTTTGTGAAATTCTATGACCTTTTTTCTTTTTTTTTTTTTTTTGGGGGGGGGGAGCAGTTGAGCAGTTCTTCAATAAGAATTGATATTTCAGCAAGAAGCGCTGAAGATGTTAATTTCACATATGAGAATCAGTGGATTGATTTTATCCAATCCGTCCTATGTGTGGACCCAAGTTAATGTTACTGCTACCAATTTATTTTCAGATTCAGGAAAATGGTCAGGAAAAGACATTCTTCTACAATCACAAACAGGAGATGCTTGATAAAGAATATTGATGTCATTACTATGTATTCCCATACAACGATCTACAGAAAAGACTGAAGGCTACAAGGAAAGAGCAGGAAAAGTGGGGGTTCTTTCTTTTCCAGAAGCCCTTCAAAAGTAGGCATTATTACACAAACATCACAGGGCTTTTGGGGTTCTGGTCCATACTTTAACTACAAAAAGAAAACAAAATACCAGACGTGCTTCCCCCAGAAACCTCCAGAAATACTGTTCAGTTTCTGCCTGAGTTTAGAAAGTTATTTCCTATCTGCAGATTTGCTGATCGTTTTATCACTGAATGTAAGTGACTGTGGAACTCTTGTGATAATTCGCCTTTCAAAATTCATGTAGATAGAACCAAGGGTAAATACGGGTATACGCCAATTTCTCATTTATTCAGTTAAGTAAAAATGTGCTTTGAAATACTGTATAATGTCCCCCTGCTGTTTATCCTATTCAATTACGTTTCAATCACCACTGAAAAACACAACCATCATTTGAATTTTCTGTATCAGAACCTGGTCTTAGAATTTTTCAAGGAGACAAAGGCAATTTTTTAACTTATTCTTGAATTTTGAATTTGAATTGCAATGAAATAAATTTATTTTCTCCTTGCACTGTAAAATAACTTTTTTTTTAATTAAAAAAATAATATATTGTATATAACTTTTTAGTGTAGTACACCTCTAAACATGTGGCAAGTGACACCAAAAGTCCTTGAGGAATATATATTAAATTGAACTTACTGTACTAGAATGGCTTTGTTCTTGTTTAGCTTTGTACAACCTGCAGCTACTGTTTTCCTTTACAATGAGCTTTGGGATTCTCCAAAGGTCAAGAATAATCTTGCTTTTAAATGGAAGAAAAGAGAATGACATCTTGTTGTCCATAACTTAAAAATTCACTTCTTTTCACTTCACTTTTACTTTTTATAAAAAATGTTGGCATACTATTCATATGAGCACTTAGAATCTGTCATCACCAGTAAGGTTTATTGGCCTTGACTTGTTTTCAGCACAGATGTAAGCTATTCTTTTTAATTTCTTTTTTCCATATAAAATGACAGTTACGCTGTATAGGGAGGAAGGTACAGCAGGAAAACTTTAATTTTTTAGGCATGTTTTTCATTCAGTAACAAGCATAGTTTCTAATGAATAGGGGAATGATCTGGCACTGACCTGGTGTCTAAATATTCCAGTCATACAAAATTACAAGCAATGTATTACAAAACTATGACATTTTTTAAAAAATTAGTCAGGGAGGAATAAATATTTTGAGATTGACTTTAGTTTAATGTTAAACTAAATGTGAGGAGCCCAGATTCATGGTTACCTGAACAGAAAGCATGGGGTTTATAACATACCATGAGGATGAACACTGAAAGAATAAAAATACAATAGTTTCAATTTTTGTGTTTTTTACAGAGACAATTGTAATTAGACATGAGAAAAAAATACTTCACAACAAGAGTGGTTAAACACTGGGATAACTTGCTCATAGAGGCTGTGGATTCTGCACACTACAGCTTTTTCACTGTCTCAAGCCCTGAACGACCTTTAAAGCTAGTTCTACTAAGCAGAAGCTTGGACTAGATGGTCTTGAGGGTTCCCCACCAGCCTAAACTATTATATGAATCTTGCACTAACATTCAGAGCCCCTAAACACACTATGGCAAATCCAAATTCAAATTAATGTTCTTTCCAAGTTAAAAGAGAGATCCCATATCTGATTGAATGCCAAGTCCACAAAGAACTTAAAGTCAAGTTCTTAATTTCTTCACCCTACATTACCCAAGTTATTAGTAGTTGAACAGCTGGAGCAGAAATTTTGTTGAAAACATCTGTTAATTGTGTCATTTCTGCACCTAATTCTTTTTCAGTCAGTTGTTTTCTGCAGATTCCTTCTTGAGATACTGCATTTTCTAGCACTATCTCTCAAGTCAGAGCACCTAAGCTGATATAAGAAACACCTTCCTGAGTCCAACCCCTCTTGTCAGCTGGTAGCCCCACGAAATTCCTTGGGAGCATCTAGTGGCCCATGTTTGGTACACCAGGTTCTCGTTTTTCAGAAATTCTTTCATTTTATCTGTTTATTTTCTCTTGAAGCTCTGTGTCAGGGGATATATAAAAAAACCTGAGACACTCTATTAATTTTTCCATCTGTGGTCCTGGTGAGTTTGTTGCACCATTACTTGGAAAGAATGAGAACTGGTGAGCATTGTACCATTAGAAACAATTATGTCATTCTGTGTGATGTACCTGTCTGTGATTTTTAGGGCAGCATGATGCTTGTCATTTTCTGGCATTGAGGTTCCCTGAAGAATCAGCAGTGGAATTCCAGGTTGCTTTTTGTAAATATGCAGGACTACTCCATTTACTTTCACTCTGAAGTAGTCAAGTGCAAAGTAGGTAGAGGTGAATGCATCTTTCCAGATGGTGTAAAGAGGCAGAATAATTGTCTTTGCCTGGACTCCTGGATGTCTGGAGCCAGCCTTGCTCTACTCTGCAAATGAGTGCCCCACCTCATGTACCCCATGCTTTGTCAGGTCTCATTAACAAAAGCACAGGCCACCCAAATTCTCTCTCAGTTTCAGGGCCAGAGCTGACTTGCAACTACCCAGGTCCACTGGTGTGCACAGCACAGCTGTCTGTCTGTCTGTCTGTCTGTCTGTCTGTCTTTGAGCAGCCACAGCACCATGTTCCCCCCGCAGGGCAGGGGCATGGAGTGCCAAAGCACAGGCAGGAGACAGCTTTCCCTAGGCAGGGTCTCTCTTCCCAGAGCTGAGAGATGAAGGTCTCAGTAACCAAGGTCTTTCCTGCAGAAATAAACCATTCCTTACCAACAGAGACTGCTGGGCGCAGTCCAGGGGCTCACAGTGATGAGGCACCTCTACCCATGCATTGCATCCGTGCCACCCTTATTTGTACAGGTACTGCCACTGTTCGGAGAACTGCAAGGGTGTGTGAGAAAAGCCAGTCTAGTCCAAAGGTGCAGAAATAGAAATTCACATCATTTATCTTTCTTCTGTCTTGTGAAACTGCCCTCTCCTCAAGCTGCTGGTGGTAGAGTAAGCAGGTGGGGAGAGGAAATAGACTGCCTGCTTTTCCCTAGGCTGATTTATGTCTGTTCACTGTAAACAAGACAGTATATATAATAGATGTGGGCTTTAATTAGACTGTTGTAAAATATGCAATTACAGATACTAAAATCCCTTTCATGTCTGAACATATAAATGATTTCAGGATTGTTGATGAAACTATGTAAGAGAGTTAGCTGGTTTCTAAAATCTGCATCTATGTGTTTTTTTTTTAATAATCAAAAATGTGTTCCAGTACATTCCATAAAATTATGCTTATTATAAAGACAATACAGGTGATGATTTTGTTTCCGTTTAAGGCTTTTAAAAATTAGTAATTTCTGAGAAACAATAAAAAAGCAAAATTTTCTCTGTCATACGTATGATGTAGGCTTTTTTTTTTCCAGTGTGTGGGCCCAGTGAATCACATTATATGCTAGAGATACCATTGAAATTATAAGAATAATTTACTCATACTCCATGCATCCATGTAGTTGACTCACTTTTGGTAAGCAAAACAAAAATACTTCCTGTGTCTGTAATCTGTAGCAAACTGCATGTCTTTGCTGTGTGGAATTCAGATGGCTTTATATTCCTATTAGTCTTTGAACTCATGCTTCACCTTCAGCTGTTACTTAGATTTTGTAGCCAAAATAGATGTTTTGCACATAAGGAAGATGATGAAAAAATATTTGCTGTAAGCCAAGAAGAAAATTGACTTGTTCTACATGAAACAACTAAGTAAATGAGCTTTTCCTCTTATTTCTTACCTGTTTTTTTTTCACTTTTTTTCTTCCCTTCCAAATCACCATACAAAAGCCAGTGCAGAGAACGAGAGCAGAGCTAAAGATTGTGACTGATACTGTAGATAGCCCTTGTGCAGCTGTGAGGAAAGGAATACAGCTCATCTGTCTTTCTCCCCAGCACGGAGCTGAGGCTTGCTCTGCTTACAGCTGTAACAGGCACCCAGCCTGCAAAGCCCCCAGTGATCTGCTCCTGTAGCATCGAGGTCATACCTCAGTGTAGTGCTTAATTAATCTGACTATGCCACTTTATTAGAGAGGGCAGTACCTAAACAAACACTGAATTTCTGAGTTGTGTGATCCACGACAAATGTAGCCAGTGTTTCGTTTATTGGCAGCCAGGGTTTGTTTCTGTCCTTTCTGCACAGCTGCTCTGAGCTGCAGAAGCATCTGAAGGGGGACTGGTAAATCCTACAGCACTCAAGCTGACCTCTTGTGACCACCCATGTCTCTGCATCATATTTTTCAATATTTTCACGGGCTCAAGATAACTAATTTGCAGTGAACATGAGTAGCTTGGGCCTTTGGGGGTGGCTCAATAAATTCTGCACAATGAAGAGATGAACCTTTTTCTGTGTGTGATGTGGCCTGGGAGCACAGTGGTACCTTTGATACACCACACCTGCCCTAGGAAGCCCAGACAACCTAGACTGGCTCTGCACAGAGCCAGCTCTGAGTCTTCCTATCCAGGGCATGATTAATCCACCTGGATTTGATTATAAATGATTAATCCCCTTGGATAAACCACAGATGATGTGGACTGACTAAGCCCCTGCTGCATAAGAAACATTATTCATTGACTCTAACAGCAGCTCGTGTGATCTAAAATAGAATAGTCTGTTTTGCCAGGAAAATAAACAACTAAAAAATAAAATGGAATTGGGTTTTTAGCTCAATCATAGATTACATCTAGAAGGATTTTTAAAAGTGGATTTAAAAAGATTAATTTAAAATAATCCCTACAGTTTGATGGGATTTAAAATTGTATTAATTTATTTCAAAAATGTATTTGAAGTCCTTTTTAAAAGTAATTTTCTTTATTTTTCTGTTGCATAAAAACTTGCCTTCCAATTTGTATCATACTATTGGCCAAATATTAGTTGATAGTTGTTTAATTTTTACTATAGTTAATAATGATTCATAGTGCTGTGCCATTAATGTCAGTCCTATATCTAAACATACATATATTATGAGAAAAACCTGAAAATACCCGATTTTGACCTGAGCCTTAGTGTTTTTTGTCTGATGGAATTAGAAACGTACCCTCCAAATACTGCTTTTATGTCAATTTTTACAGAGACAGAACTTAAGAAGAAATACTTTTAAATAAGTAAAACACTGGGGGAGAACACATTTCTATTGTTTTAGTATTTCTTTTATTACTAAAGGAAAGGTAGTGAAAATGTTTTTATTGTGTTATTTGATGATTATCCTCCATGTGAAGTTAGAAATGTTTGTAAAACACATTTAAAAGATGGTGGAAGTTGGAATAAAGTGTAGGAAAGAATGTACTGTGGGTCTTCTAAAGCCAGATTTCTTGAAGTATTTCTTCCAAATGTGTTAAATGAGCCTTCCTTGCACTCATGAATGTGTTCTTTCTGATTTCTACTAGGACTATAAATTTCATTTTTTCCCTCTGATTTCATAATGAAGTGAGAGCTATGGATCATTGAATAGACATAAAGCTTGTAAGTAGGTGGAATTTAGGTCTGGGATAGCTAACAGTGTGGGGAGAGGTGACTCATGTATGGATGGCACAAAGGTATTTACATTATAGTAATTCTGTGTTCCCTGTATGGTAAAGAGGTCATCCCAATTCCAAGATATTTTCCTTCCTTCTGTCCTTCCTTCTGTCCTTCCTTCCATCTTCTTTTTCTTTTTGGAAAAATGAAAATACTTTTCTGTGAAGGGTCAGAAATATAATTGGGAAGCAAGCTATTAGACAGGAAATTACATCTAATTTTTTTCTGGATGAACTCGTCCATGGTGAGAAGAATAAGAAAACAACCCTTTGTGCAGATTTTTGTTCAGAAAATAAAGAAGCATGTGGATAATTCTTCATGAAAACACTCTTGGTTAATCCAGGGTATCAAACCTGGCAGAATAATGAGATACCATGTTTTAGACCCTTTACATTTTTTTTCCAGCTGAGAAGAGTAACAATACCATACAGAGGTAATTTCATAATCAGTCCAGGAAAGGTGATAGAGCCCTAGCCTGCCAGGCTATTCTTTTTTACTGAAGAGCAAGAGAATTGTTCTGTCTTGGTGTTTACAATACCTTAAAGGCCAACTAGACTGTTCAGTAATTTAGATTCCACTCACATAGGCAGAGAACACTCTATCTAATTTGAAGTTATTTCAAATATGCTCTCAATATGCAATATGTATTGTTATAGGAATTTATCATTTTCTAATGACACCTCTATAAGCAGATGCCTCCATGCCATCAATATGGTTTTCTGTTCACAGCAGTTATACTCCTATAAGACCCATTGTTTTTAGCAAGATATTTCAATTTTTATGTAAACATCCTAATAAAATGGGAATAGTTCATATTTCCTAAGGGTCTTTCCCTGTTATAAAATTACACCAGAAATACAACGAAAACCCCAAAATTACTCTCTGCAGAGCAACCCCTCCTTCCCTATCCATCACACAACCTCTTCCTGAGTTTCCAGTCATGGAAAGAGGGTCACGGAGGAAGAAAACTACATCTAGCTATGCTCACAGCCCATCCATGCCCTGTTGATTTTGTGTGATGATAGGAGCCCTCTGTCAGGGCACCAGATTGTGCTTCCTGTGCTGTAGGGAAGAGTGAGAAGGTGCAGCACTCCTGGCTCTGGGCAATGGGTGAGTATTTCGCAATACAAGACTTGTATGGTTGGAAAATTTAATATGATTTTCATATTTGAACTTTAAACACTTGGTACTATTTATGATTAACTGTGTAATTATTATCATCTTGCTGCCACCTGCTAAAGATCCTAAGTCACTGCTGATGTTTCTTTGGTTCTCTGTGGTTTTATAAGGCTTCCTTTTATTTTTTTTCCACCTTTCTCAATTCCCTTTAGAATATTTAATTGCTCTTAATTAATTTTTCTTCTTCTCAATTCATGATGAATACTTATTGTATTTCTAACATCTGTTCATTCCTTTGTCCTGAACAAGAGCTTGGGCTACACTTATCCCTTCGCGGTGTGGGATCTATAATTAGATCATGCCTCCAAATATCCCAAAGTAAGTAGCTTGTACTGAGATTGACATACATTTTCCTATTTACATTTTCCCATTGATATTGCTCCCAACCTTTCCTAGTCTTCAGGAAGCAAATGTTTTTACATAATTATATGAAAGTGCTGTCTGTTTCTCTCTGGACTATAATCAACTCCAGATTGCTGGTATCCTGGCAAACATTTACCCTTGGATTAGAGTGGTATAGAAATAGCCCATGCAGTTGGACATTATCTATATCTCAAAGGAGCCCTAACAATGTTTTACTTCAGCCTACTAATGTCTCATAAGTCTCCCCACATTTGAAACTTTCCACAGGATTTGTGTGCCTTTGAGGTAAGCGTTTCTCTCCAACGTGAAGCTGTTAACTCAGACCTGGCCATGCCAGTTTTCTCCTGCAGGTTACTGGTCAGCACTCTGATTGTGTCTGTCAGAGATGGCCATTAAGCAGTTTAGATTTCTTAGAACCTGCAGGTAACTGATGTCCTCCTCTCTCCTCCCTTTCCCCTGAACCACGTAGGTGTCCCCACTTTTGCCCACTCTCCATCCAGTGACTTTAGCCATCACACCACTGGGCCTGTGGACTTTATGGGGCATCGCTGTACCAAGGGGAACCTTTAGTGCTGCTCAGGGTACTGACTCATCACAAAGTCATAGAACCAGCTTGCTTTCTGAAATTAATTCATTCTTTGAAGGGGTTTGAGTTAATGCTTCTCTATTGTTCTAGACACGGCACCCTTCTATGCTCTATGTACAACAAATGTCTACTAGAGGCCTTATGATTTTAATCAGTTAACTTAATTGCACTTATGGACTAAATCTTCTGTTTGTTGCTCCCATGTCTTCAGAGGAGAGCTCATCAGAGTAGGGAGGAGTGCTTAGTAGGTAAGTACATTTTGAGCTTACACTCTCCCTTCAGAAATAACATTTAATTCAGGCACTTGCATCACAGAATGTAATGTAGTCTTTGTGTAACAGCTCTGTGTCAGACCTTGTGGCCTCTGGTGCACCGCATGTACAGATTTTCAGAACAAGTGCCCATATTTGAACTTCAGAAGTCCTCTGAGAACACAGGTAATCTGAAGCCCAGAGCTAGTAGTTTATTAGCAATGTTATTTCCATTTCAATTAAAACAATTAGAGCAAAATAAAATTGAACTAAATAAAGAAATAGCTACCCAAAGGACATGCATGCAGTAAAAAATTGACTGCTTATGAGAGACTGAATATTTTCCATTTTGGTGATTTGGCACAGTTTTTCTGAAAGATTAGTATTTTTTATGTATGTTCCTGAAGCCTACATTACTGCAAGTTTTATTATGGGTCAGCAGACGTTACAGAGATACCCATAGTATAAAATGTTAATATTAGTACAATATATTCCAAATCAATATATAAGAATCCATTTTCCAATTGTTTTGTGGTTTTAGGAGATTTTTTTACAACCTATTCTCACCTTTCTCTCAATTTTTGTATTATAAGCAATTTAATATCTATTTTCTTATGAAAACACCAACTGAATTTTCAAATGTTTTCATTTGAATTTAAATATTAGTATGAGTGCTTAATGACAGCAGAGTTTCATTCATCAGTGTTAATAATTTATGATGCTGCACACAGAATATCTTGTGTCTTTAGTTCCAGATTAAATCAAGTCTTTACACAAGAAAGCTTTTTCACAAGAAAACTAAATGTCCTTACAGCAATGTTTAAATCTTTCCTGACATATGAAATGAGAAATGATAAGTATGTAGATACATTATATCATTATGAGGGTAGTTTCTTGAGAAATTTTGCAAAAGCAGTTAATTTTCAGTTTACTCATGGATGTATATATGAATAATATTGCAATAGAAATAAGAGTTAATGTCAAAACAATTTACCTTGAAACTGCTTTTCACTTAGCGATTACAATTCTGAATGCATGGAAACTATGAGAAATAATACAAAAAAGGATCTGTTCATGCAGGGGTAAGTGTTTAGATACACACCATTCAGTGAAGAGCCATTAATTATCATCAGTAATTAAAGAATTTCTTTCATTTGTGGGAGTAAAAAAATATATATATAAGGACAGGTGTTATATTAATCACATCAAAGAGCAATTCTTCCCTAATAGTAAAAATGTAATATCCAGAGCCCTCTTTACAGTTAGTTTTAAAATTATCCTGATTGTAAAACAGACAATTGAAGTCAGTAACTTTCTTATTAAGCTTAGTTTGAGAGTTTCAAAGCACAGCAAATCATAAACCAATCTTCATTTGGTTTGAATTATTCAAAACAAAGTGAAACCTAGTAGAGTGCTCCTGTCTTCTGAATCTGGTAGAGAGGCAATGAAAATGCACTGTTTAGTTCAAACTGGTATTGAAACTGATTTGCACTATCAAATAAATTCTGCTTCATATTTCTTGTTGCATAGATATTAATGTATATCATGAACTTGGCTCAGTTTATATCTGCATGGATTAAGTCCAACAAAAGAGGCATTTCTGTAAAGCTGTCAGGAAAACAAACCTGTTACCACATAAGAATACATGCAGCACTCTGAACACTTTAGTTTAATGAATTTATTTTGCTGTGCTTATTCCAGGCTCTGAGGCAGAGGACAGTGATTTATAACTTGCAGAGCCATAGGCCTGATAGGATGATGAAGGACCATTTCTTCTCATTATGCCAACAGAGCTTCTTTTCATCTCTTCTCTTATTCTCTGTTCATTGTTTGCCCTTGGCATCATCAGTCACCAGGCAGTGCAGTTTACAAACATTGTTTTGGCTGGCAGAAAATAAATTGGTCAGCCAATGATGTGAAATCTATCAAATTCCTACAAAGCTGCAGCTTTGAAACTTCTATTTGAGCTGATCCATAGCTTAGGTAACATTTTACTTTTAAGAAATAGATTCTTCCCTCCTCACTCATTACTCAGATCAAGATGCATTTCCTTTAATCTTTCAGCAGTCAAAGACTGACCAGCTTCCAAGAGCCGTAGAGACTAAACCATTTATCTCTGAACCTTTTTTTGCTTTTGTTACAAAACCCACATGGACAACTTTATGGAGGCATGGTTGAGCAGTGTTTGTCATGGTGGGTAACCAAATGTGAATAACAGCCAGCATGGTGAAAGTAGTGGAACTTTATTGTTGAAAGGAAAACATATAAATCAGAAAGGTGACAGGAGCAGGTCTAAAAACAGAAACAAACAATGTGTTGTGTTTATCCACTTGAAGTAATTTAAACTATAAAGCCCTGTTTGTTTGAATGGTTTGGTATAATCCACAAGTAAAACAGTTTTCTGCAAAGCACTGAAGCTCCTGAATGGGAAATTAAGTGCTTGTATATTTTAGCTAAAAAAATAAATAAATCTGGATTACAAATCTGAACAAAAGTAGACACACTGATATGGCTTTCCTTAAATAATTGAACTATCTGGCAGAGCTGTTGTGGCCATAATGTGACTAAATACACTCTAGAATGGAGACATGAAGATGTGCAGAATATGAAGGCTGGAAGGCAAACTGCCATGCATATATGAATTTTAGACTCTTGGGACAAATTCTTGAAAAATATTCCCTAACTATCATTATTGCCTACTGGGGGATCACAGACTGAGACTAACAGAAAAGTAATTTACTCTGCTAGTCCACTACATCTCTATTTTGATGTGTGTTTGAATGATTTGAAGTATGATGGGGCTTTTTTTTACGGTAGTCATTGTAAGTTGATGAACCTGAAATTACTGCTAGGTCTGAGTTTGAAGGTAAGTGTGAAAGGAAAACATTTTTTTCAGTGTTCTGACCTTTTCTATGTTCCTGTTAACTGGATTTACTGTTTATAGCCCACACAGTGGTGATAGCAATGATTAAAGTCTTCCACAATGAACCTAAGGACCCAAATGAGTATTTTTTAAAAGTTTTGCTCTGCACAAATTTCTCATAAGTGTCAGCAATTATTTCCAATAACTGGAAATTGAAATGTGCATGAAAGAGCCAGAAGTAATAACCGAAATGTTCTGAGTAACATTTCTTACATTTGTAGTAGCTTGCAAGCGGGTGTCCCATGTTCCTTTTCTTTACCGGCCTCCCCTGGCAATGCCAGGATGGCGAGGATGCCAAGGACCAGGGCTGGAGGCAGCCCAGGCTGTGTCACACTCTGCAGTCTCCACCCGTGGGACATGCCTTGCACTGCTGTCCTGAACTGAAGGTTTTGAGCTGATCTAAACCATTTCAATCTGCAGAAGGCTACGCTGTGGGGAGCTGCAGGCTCAGCACAGAAGACTGCAGTGCTGTCAGTGCTAGAGCCCTGGAAAAACAGGTCAGGAGGGAGATCTCTGTCGTCTTTATGTGAGTCCCATGGTTTCTACCTGTCTGAAGTAGGTCAAAACCAAAATAACCTCCCTGATCCCAAATCTGTCATTTATTTTTATTCCCAATATTGTGATCAAGTCAGAGTAGCCAAGTGTCTAAGAACATGCAAGTCTCTCAAGGACCAGTAATGAGTTTAGCTGTCCTACCAGTCTGGGCTGTTGAGAAATTTCAGACCGGCTTTTCATTCAGAAGGGATGGGATACAGCCACCCCCACCCCAACTGCATCAGTTTATTTGCTATTCTGGAATGCATCAGCAATCAATAATTTTAGTTTGATCTTTTTGGTGCAGCAAATATTTGTAGAAGGAAAGACCTGACAGAAAGTCTGTCCCTCAGAATGACAAAATTCAGGATGAAAAATACATTTGCTGTAAAAAATTTGGGGGATCTTTAGTCCTTTTAAAGTAGCATAGTAGGAGAGTGTGCTTTACTCTTGGAAAGTTTGATTAAGTGCCATATCTCTCTTGTTCCTTTATTTTAAGTCATCAGACTGTCACAGCTGTCACAGATCTGGCTATCCATCTGTCTAAAGTATTTGTTTTAACAAATGACTTTATGCTTTGGCAGCCTCCTCAGGCAGTGAAGTTGTTAGATTTTTAAATTACTGTTTGGATACTTACAAGATTGGCTGCTGATGTCCATTCAATTTGCTTTTTATCTTTCTGTGAGCACAGTAATTTTTACTGGGTTGCTTTTATATTTTTTGAGGAATTCAGACAGTTACTTTTCTGGTCCTCTCCAAGATCAGCAACTCTGCAGATGATTTCCTTTCTGGAAATGTTTGAAATCAGTGAATATTTACTGAAACTTCCAAAATTTTTCAAATAATTCCATGTACTTTTAAACTTGTATGACTCCTTCTTTATTTCAGAATGTGTACTTTTTTTAAAGCAACATTTTAAAAAGCATTTTTTTCTTTCTGGAGTACACATCTCTCTTAAGTTGTTGATTTCATCTTATAGGTTTTCAAATGATACAGGCAATTCCCTCTCTGAACTTCTAGTATGTATAGCAGACAGGTACAGATGTTGCTGTGGAGAATTTACTTTATTTTTCTTAGATTAAAGGAGCAGTATTTTTCACAAACTGTTCTAACTCTAAGTAAATAACTGATTGTTACAGGGCTTTGCCTGTTTCCTTTTTTGACAGTAGACAGAGGTGGTAGTCCTGCAGAAGACAACAGATGAGTTCAGATGTCCCTGAACAGACTTTTGACTTTTTCACAGGAGCCTTGCTCTGGTCAGCATTCATTGACTATTGGTGGAGCAGCTGTGTGTTGATGGATTCCTTTGAATGGAAGGTAGAGTCGCAGCCACCATCTTCCTTCCTTTTGAAGGATTTTTTTGTAGGATTTCTTTATCAAATTGAGGAGCTTCTGTGCTAAGGGACCTCTTAAAAGTAATTAATCTTTCATTGGTACACATATTGAAGTCTTGACACAGCTATGACTTCATCCATATTTAATTCTTGTAGAGGTATGAAGACCATTTTTCCATCTATGAGTAAAGAGTGGGTGGGGGGAGAAAGCTTAGCTTCAGGATCTGAGTTACTAGATGCTAATTCTTAGAATAAAAAAGTTCTTTACAAATAAACGGCTGCAGTCTCGGTTCTCCAAGGGTTTTATTCTGCTTAGTATATGAGATATTTAGATCTAAGGAGATTGTAACTTCCATGATGCTGAATTGGTTGTAGAGGTTGCAGTCATGGAGGACTCATATCTGTAATTTTTTAGGGGACCACTCTTTAGTATGCTGTGGGCATTGAAACAGCTGAAACTTCTCTGGATTCTCTATATGGTAGTATTTATTGCCTTACTGTTCAGCATCTGTTTTTCATGCAACATATCTCTGTGTCTGCAGGGAAAACTCTATATTAAAACTTCAGATATAACTTTCTGGCTAAAGTTACATAAAGTCTTGGATTTAGAGTTTCCCAAGTAAGGTCTATATATAAACAGCATCAGCCTATGAAATCTTTTATATCTATTGTATATTTTTATTTCACTAATAATGATAAATATTAACACGATTAAAATATTTTAACCAATTTCTGAACACCAGTAGAATCACTACTGGAATTAAGGACTGTTTGCTGTGTTGAACCTTTCTACATGACACCAGAAACAGTAGTTTCAATCCCTACAGCCTTTTAAAAGTTTCTCCCTTTTTTATTCCTTCCTCATATGAAAGAGATACCTTTTGAAGATTAATTCTTTCCAGGAAATTTGTATTCTTCACATCTTCCTATCACTGTCTAAAAACCATGCAGCTCTTCATCTTAGAAAACCACTGTAGAGTATTTAATTTATCTGATTATTAAAAAAGCACCCAATCTTAGGGCTATCATTATGCTTTTGCAATTATTTCTTCTCCTCATGGTCTGTTATATTTCTGCCTATTAAGCTGTGCTGAAATGCCTTCTGTATTTTTCATTTTCCGCCTTTAGTCTATGTGCATTTATTCTACTTCCAGTCCTCTGTCTCCAGTCTGGTCTCATGCCATGTTTGTAGGTCATGATGAAGGACAGCATATATATATATATCTGAGTTCATAACTATAATGAGTTTAATCAAGTAACAGGTGAACAACAAAAAGGATTGCACAAGATTTTGTGAAGAGGAGTCAAAAGTTTTTTAGTGTTAGCCTGGCCTGCCCATCAGCAAACACTTGATCTCTTACCTCACTTGTCCCTATCCTGTTTGAGAGATAAAATTGTAAAACTAGTTGAGTTTTAATTTTTTTAAACCAACATAGTTTAATAAATTGGAAGACTGAAAATTAAAACCACCTGTAAGGTTCCTTTACAAAAACTGTAGTCCTTCAGAATAGATATTAAAAAAAAAGTATTTAATACATTTCTAGCTTTTTTTTTAATCAATTTCTAGCTTTTCTAATTGCATTTCAGTCATTTTTTCTTACTGTAGTTTTTAACAATGCTGTATTTTATGAGCTTATGTATTTTTATGTGAGAAATTTAATAATTCAGTATAAAACATATCAATGGAGTCTTTGAATCTGCTTTAATCTCTTTCCTTAAAGGTGTGGACAATCAGCAAGGATGTTTTTGTTTTGTTATACTTTGTTTCCAAAGTCAATAGGAAACATCTCATAAAAATGTATTTTATTTTTGTAAGTTTAATGCTAGATGTTATTATTTACATGCTGTATTATGTTGGAAAAAGAGATAGCTAAAATTAATGGCATTAATAATTCCTCTCATAAGTCATATTGTAAAGAAAATAAAAAATTGCAATAAAATCATTTTTTTTCAAAATATAACTGATACACCTCAGGGAGTATCTTGGAATTATCTTTCCTAAGCAAGGAAATGAACATGGTAATGTTATAATTCCAGTAATATTTGCCTGGGTGCTTGACCATTTCTTTGCTAAAGCAATTGTTGTATCCCTGTGGCAGCCAGGGTCAGGGAGATGGAGAACATCCCTACCAGACCTATACAGACTGCTAACACAAAGTAGACTTTTCCTGTGGAAAAACTGACAATTGCTCTGGAGTGCATTTTCTATACCCTTCACTTTTAAATTGAACTGTCAGCAGGCACTATACTTAACAAGCCTACTTTATATGCTGTTGATTAGATGTCTGCTAATAAATGACTGACAAGGCAAATCTGAAAGATTTCATCAGTGATCTGTCAAAATGCAGCATGATTAACTCTCAAAACTTAGAAGTTACTGTCATGAGGGTTGTCAGTTTGAGTTCATTTGTTTGCTTCACTTGGTTTGGCTGGCAAAACCTTTCCTTGTTTAAAATCATGCCTCTGGGACTATCTGCCTGGTTCATTTTGTCTTCAGAATGGCTTTCTACCCAGTGCTGGAATCACCTACTTCTCACTGAAATGGTATTGGAGCTGATAGACCTGACTTCTGGGAAAGCCACAAGTTTCCACTTTATTATTGTTCCCATCCCTAGTCTGCACAAGTGTATGATTTATCATGTAGCTTGCACCACCCACACAGACCCATTTCAAAAGCTACAGAAGGTTTAGATATGACATCAGACTGGATTCTGCTTTCAAAGCTTATTGGAATATTAAGATTTTATGCTGATTCAAGTAACTTTGAATCAAACCTTTGCCCATAGTGTTTTGTGAAAGTGATTTTTAGATTCTAAGATGTTCTGCTGTATGAGGTAGAAACTCTGATAATTGTTGTGCATGACAGAGGGGTCTAAAACTCATGCTGTGACATTCCTATAACCTTTCCCAAGCTGTCTCTAAATGAACTGCTCTGGAGAGAGCCAGGTGCAGAGACCAAGCAGAGGCCAGAGAGCAAACCAACAGGTGGGTAATAGGGTAGATTTTGGTTCTTGCAGGCAAGATCATTCCTTAATCTTCCTTTGCTATGGGTGTATCTCTCACGTGCAGCCATATCCACTATAGTATCAGTGTATCAATACACCGTATCACCAAAGTATCCTGTACAAGAAATGCTGCACGTGATGGAAAAAGAAATGGAAAAAGGTCAAAATATAATTAAACATTGATGCATCTCCTATTCTATCTTTGGCTGACAAAATACCTCAGTAGGTGACTAAGTCCAAAGTATTAAGTGCTCAGCAGGAGCCCTTAAAATCCCTTTAAACCAGTTAAGACATAATAATCTTATTTCTTTGTTGGATTTATTAGATTCTGTTCTACAAAGTGTACTGATTCTTCTAGTAGAGATTCTCCACGGGGAACAAAAAAGAGAAGGTCCTACACTAATTGTAGAAAGGATGTGTTTCACTTTCATTTAATCCAGGAATGATTCAGGTTAGGTGAAAGTCTTATTTTATACTAATTGTTCACATGGAAACTTATTAAGAAATTCAAAATTATTCCTTCCTTTTCTAGACAGGCTGTAGCATTAAAAAGTAGCCAACTTACAGGTCAAAAAATGTAGCCTTGTCTTTCTCAGGATTTTGGTGAAAGTCAAGTGCTATATTTAATAAGTTAAATTGTTGTGTTATGCCAGAAATATGTAAAAGTTTAATTTCTTTTTTCAAGTAATATAGATCTAGATTTGATTTTTCTTTTCTTTTCCAAGTCAAGTACTTAGGAACAGAGATTTTCAGTTTTTACATCTTTCCCAAATGTCCTGGCTTGTCTTTTCATCTGTGTTTTTTCTAGGGGATAAAATACTAAATTTTTGAGTAGTTCATCATCCAGCCTTCAACTTTCTAAGATGTGAAAATATTTTATCATCTTTTCAAACACATTAATTCAGCAGGATTACTTGTGCTGAAATTAAGTATGCACATAACCCTTTTCAGGGATTAGATTGACAAATCACACCTTTAAAATCCAAGCCTTTTTAAAGATGGGTACACTGTTTCCCTTTTTCCAGTCACTTGGCTCTTCACCTGACTGCCATGACTTTTCAAATATCATGGAGAGAGGCTTAGCAACATCAGCCATTTCCCTCAGGATTCTGGGCTACATCTCATAGCTCTATGTACATAGATTTATGTGCATTCAGGTTCCTCAGGTTGTCATGAACCTGATCTATACTTACAGTGGGAAGCACTTTGCTGCCCCAGTCTCCATCCTGCTGTTCATCTTCTCAAGAGGTGTGGGAAGAGAGGTTACCATTGAAGACTGAGGCAAAGACTGTTGATTATCTCAGCTTTCTCCTAATCAGCTGTTACCGATTAGTTACTGTTGTTTTTCAGGAGGGTGCACCTTCTTTCACCTTCCTTTTATGGTTAACATACCTATAGAAGCTCTTGTTATTTTTTGAATTCCCTTGCCAGGTTCAGTTCCAGCTTCTCCTTGGTCTTCCTCACCCCTATACAACCAAACTTCACTCTATACTCTTCCAGGGTGTATTAACTTCCATCCACTGCCTGTGCATTTGCTTCTTTCCTTTTACTTTAACCAGCAGTTCCCTATTCAGCCATGCTGGTCTCTCACCTGATTGTTTGCATGTGGGAATTGCCAGTTCTTACATTCTGTGGAAGACTTCCTTAAGTCTATTTCCACTCCCTTGTCCTGAGGGAAGTCTCCCAGTGAATTCTATAGACTGTATCCTTGAAAAGCTGGAAGGTTTTCCTAAAGTACAGAGGCCTAACTCCACACCTTTCTGCGCCATATCCCTCAGGACCACAAACTCCACCAATGCACCATCACCACAGCCCAGGTTGCCTCCAGGCTTGATGTCTCCAATTACCTGCCTCATGCTGGTCAGGCCCACCACTGAATTCCCTCTGGCAGAGCTGTCTGTGGGCTGGCTCGAGGAGTTATCCTCCATGCATTCCAGCAGTGTCCTGAATGCTAGAGCTCACTCTGCTGCTTTCCCAGCGGATGTCGGGGTAGCTGAAGCTCCCCAGCAGGACATGAGTAGCTTTGATTACCTTGTTTGAGACTTGGCCTTAGTTTGTGTTTCTTTTCTCAGTAATGCCGCCTCATAAGTCCTTCTAAATATAGTTGAAGAAGCTAAAAGGCCACATGTCATCAGTGAACAGAGAAATATAAAATCATCTTTGCTTCCTCTAAGCAAATCTGGATGTTAAATCAGGCAGACCCCCAGCTGCTCTACATTTCTATCTTAAGAAATAGGAATGTGATACATGCTGAGAAACTCTGACTGCAGGAAGCTGTTAAAATAATGAGCAATTTATTTGGAGGGATAATAAGGGTTTAGGTCTGACTGTCTGCAATGAGGAAAAACAGAAATAATACAATTAAAGTATATGAAATCATGTTGGTGTGAAATCAGTGTGGATGTGGTCAGAAATGGAGGGTTCTAAATATGCTTCCTGGTTCAACAGTATTGATGAAATCAACATTTTCAGGTAATAAAAAAGGTTTTATATTAGGAAACCAAAATTCTACATTATTTCTTCTGTTTGTGTTCACTTTATTGAATATATCTGAGACCTGTTCCTTTCACCCCTGTTCACCTTGAAATAGTCATCATATTCAAATGATACTATTAAAGCCTGTGAGGTTCACTGAAGTGTATAATGCCTGAAGGGCTCAACCTTCAACTAATATGAGTTGGTTTTGAAAAAGATCCACACAGATTAAAATATAGCTTTTTTACTTTTTTCCTAGATACAGTCAATTTATGCAAAAATTGAAATATGAATGCTTCTACTTTACAGTACATTTGAATCCTTTTATAGATGTCTTGTATATCAAAATCCCCACAGAGTATATTTTTATATCTTTGTCTGTTAGGGTTATGCAAAAATTCTATGGAGTAATTTTATCATCCGATTATTCTCTGGGTAACAGCAAATGAAAATGCTGGATCAAAGTATTCTACTTTTATCTAACTAAAAGTCAGTATAATCTATAATACAAAAGCGAAAGCATTCTTTTTAGGTTTCATCAGGTCACAATGGTGGGAACATCTACTTCACTGTGTAATGTACTGTCATGTCACCTCAGATACACTGGGAAAGGATTTGGCATGGTGTCACCTGAGATCATTATGGGCAGGACTTACTCTCTCTGGCTTAGAGGAAAAAAAAAAAAAAGACAATTGTAGGAAGACACTGGGGAGAAAAACCTCAGGTTTTGATATTTCTCATTTGGAAACAGAAGACCATTTCAAATCATGGTATGGTTAAATTAAGTCAATATGTACCACAGTGGTGTAAGGTCCACCTTTCATTAAGAACTGTTACGTGTTTTAGAAAAAAAAAAGCTTGATTAAACCAGAAAATATTTTGTTCTAATCACTGAAATACGTTGCCCAGATAGAAGACACCATGTGTCTCTTTCTAAACATTCTTGTAAGGAATTCAAATTGGAATTTTATTCTTATATCTCATGAGACAATATTTGTTCTTTCAGATAGTTCTAAATTGAATATTCCAGTATGACTGTTATGACTGTTTTGTTCTCATTTTCCCACCCTTCCAAAATCATCTTTAACCTCACAACCTTTGAATGGGATTGGAATAAAAATTACTTCCAAAAAATCCCCATGAGGTAATTCTTCTGTATTCTAGCCTGACACAAAAGCAACCAAAATCTGCATTTACATGATTATCATGCATATTTCATACAATTTTGCTTGAATACTTTTGAACATGTACTGTTAAGAACATGTAGACTTACAGGAGTAATCTTGTGAGTTGACTAATGTAAAGTATAAATATAGTATAAAGTTATTGTAATTCTTCATACACAGAATGACCAAATCCAGCCCCAAATCTCCAGTTTGGAAAGGCCTTTATGTTCTTTCCTTACAAAAAACCATTTACTTTATATGATCATCATAAGGATTTCAGCTCTTGCTCCTCACTCCTTTGTGTTATGCTGCTGGTGTAAAAAATTCTAAAATTCACATATGACCCATATTTCTGAAGTTATCATGTTATATATATAGCTCGATTAAATTTATATATTCCAGTGGTAATTTCAAATTTTGGCATTGTTGCAGCTAATAAAATCTGTACCTTTTTTATTCTCCTTGGTACTCTGTGCAAGTCACCTTAAGTAAAATCCTACATGTTGGGTAATACAAATTCAAAAACAGCCTGGTTTTGTCTAGGCAGCTCATTTCAAGCTAATTGTGAATGAAATAACTTGGCATAAGCTACCCTTCTGTTGTTGTGGGCCGTTCTTACCAAATCAAACTAAACTTGAAAGTCATCTGTTCACACAATGACAAAGAGCTAGAAGTTTCTCAGGTTTATTTGACATTGTTCTAGCTTCTTTTCAGCCTTCTGGTTTCTGGTGGAGAAAAGGTAAGAGCCCACTGGGAGAGGAAACAAGGCTCTGGGGCTTTTGAATTTTTTTTTTCTTTTTTTTACTTACCTATTTATGCAACTACCAAAAAAAAACCTTTCAGAATACCAGCTAATCCCAAAGTCTTGCGGATAAAGTGACAAAAAGTAATTCTTTTGCTGCACGGGTGGTTTATGGCACAGCAGGAACAAGAGCAAAGCAATAATTTGCTCAGTTCAAGAGATCTGCTAGTCTGCTGATACTGTCACCAGAAATATTTACAGCTGAGCAGGTAGAAGCAGAGATCTTCACATTAGTTTTTTCCACTTAGCAAAACTTACTCTCTAAGATTTGTATCATTGCAGCTGTAATTCATAAATATTTTTAATTTTTAAACATGCTTCTAAATTAATTTTTAATAAGATTGTACTAGTTCATGAATGAAAAATGTTCTAGGCAGCAAAATCAAAGGCAAGCCTGAGTGCAACATGGACAGACTAATAGAAGAATGCAAGATGATTATTGTGCATGGATTCTTTTTTTAACATAACTCAGTTATCAATACAGTATAAATTACATAGGTTCTTTTCATATCATCTAATATTTGACATTCATCCACTAGGTCTGCAATGCTGTGTAGCACAGCCATTACCAAAATATCAACTTATTAAAAAATTAATGAAATGTGCATTTTTAATCTTCTGATTTTGAGAACTGCATTTAATCATTATTGAGTCATGAAATACAGTGATCCTTGGTGTGGCAGTTACATGTGTGGAATAAATAAGATACCAGGACCAATCCATGTTTCACAAAGGAGTGATTGTGATCTGTGGCAACCACTGTTAATGGCTGCTGTATGCAACTCTGAGCTTCCACACTATTAAAAAAGCCTGATTTTTCCAGCTTACATTTTCAGAAACATAAAAAATGCCTCACCACGAAAAATAGAAATATTAGACTCCTTCAGCCTGTAATCAGAAGGAAAGACACGGTTGAAAGCCCAACCATTGCCAAGGCTAGTATTATGGTGCACTGTGCTAACTATTTTTTTATTTTCCAGGAGACATCAGTGCTATTTAAGAACTTGTATTTAACATATAGCTGGCGTTTTGTATTTATGCATCGATATAATAAATGGTGCAATAAATGGTACCATACTACTATTTGAGGGCATGAAATTCATATCATCAAACTAGATATGTAAAGCAAAGTGTTTTTCCCTCCAGACACTTGAAAAACTGCTTCTAGGCAGAATTAGTGGATCCTTAGTCATGTAGCTACTAAAAAAAAAAAAAAAAAGGGAGCAGAAGTTTTTATGTGTTCCCCCCCCCCTACCCTTAGAATTTGCTACTAGCCAACTCAAAATCATTTACTTTTAATCCTCTCTCTGAATCTGGATCTATCAGACACCACTATAGATTCTGTGAAGGAAAAGGAAGGTGAAGTTCATTACATAAACCATTATAACTTTTTAAAATTCTGATTTCATTATTGAATTCTTTCTTGAGCCATTTTGGGACAGAGAGATGCAAATTAAAATGGGAAAATTTAACTCTTTGCCTTTTTTTTATTTATTTACTTATTTTGTTAATTATTAAATGTTAATTATTAAACATAATTTTAACATTCTTGTGTTAAAAGGAGACAGGAAACAGTATTTTCCCAGTAATTACTGGCAGTATTATTACTGCCCAGAGCTGCTTTCCTTTAATCTGTAGAATGGTGGGAAATCCTGTCTTTCTGGAAAGCTTTTCCTGCTGCAGATAAGACTTTTCTCACTACCCCTTCACCTTCATGACATACCTGCAAACAGCCTGTCTGCCCTACAGACCAGCTGTAATGGCTGCTAATGCTTTACCTATCCATGGAATTGACTTGTAAGTCAACAGTTTGATGGATGAGTGCAGTCTGTATCCTTGACCAAAAGGAGGATCAAGGCCTAGATCTGTGATGGTTTTACTGGTCTCCAACATAGACTGTGCTCATCAACTTAATGTGCCAAATTACGTGCTTAAACCAACAATGAACTCGTGTGTCTTAGAGAGGCAGAGAAATGTATGCATAAAAGTTTTGTAAATATAGAAGAAGACAAATCAGAAAGCGGATGATTCAATAATGAAGGGAAACAATAAAATTCAAGTCTTGTTTCTAACACCTCTTTGTAACTTAACACAGTGATATATCTGACCAAAAACATATATATTTAGATACATCTGGGGGTGCTAAGTCTTAGGGAAATCAAGGACACCAAGACTTGCAGCAGTGGTTACTGTCAAATGTTATTGAGTGAGAAGAAACAATAATTTTAGATTCAAGCAGAAAAATGGCTAAAAAGCTGTAGTTGCTGAAAAAAAAATACAAAAATTAATGAACATACGTAGATATATAAACACTGTGAAGCCAGAGAGTGAACATTTTATTTTTTTACATTATTTTGATCTCATTCTAATTCAACCAATATTCCCAGGGAATGTTTATATCCAGGTTTTACAGAAAGAGGTGAGCTATTACTGAACCTATGGAGCTTCTTTTTGGAAATTCACAGAACACTGTAAATTCATGCACATACACGCAAAAGCAAGAAAGTTATTTCTCCTTATTTAGACAAGAAAGAAAGCTCCTGAATATCATATTTTATAGATCTTCATTCTTCTCAGTTTCAAAGAATAGAAAAGTATTAAAAATAAAACCTGATCTGAGTCAGCAGCAGCATTTGATTTTAAAAAGCTGCTTTCTAGACAATCTGATTTTGTTTGTTTTTCTTTTCTATTATGACTTTTACTAAGATTGTATGGTTAGTGATTGAGGTATAGCTGGAGTATTTGCAGAACACTGTGACTTTAGCAAATTACTTTGTATTGTCTCACAGCAACTGATTTGAAAAAAATAACTAATCAAAATTGATTTGGCCTGTAACACTTAGCCCATGAGCTCTGAACTGGCTCCCAGACAAAGCCAACTGATGAATGGATGCATACTGAATTGCAGAGGGAAGCCAAGTAGTTATTTTGGGGCAGTCTGTACTTATGCCAGGCCTGGATGTGATTCATTGTTTCTTCAGTTTTTTTTTATGAGAACCAAATGAGTGTAATATATCTGGTTCCTTTTTGATGAAAATTCTCACATCTTCACAGTTGGGCTGGGTTTGGCAGTCTCAACGGGACAGAGGAAGAAAAACCAAACTGCTTCCTCAGAGGCATCCCTTTGAGGTTAGGCTGTGGATGAGGCCTGCTGACTGGGCAGCAATGGGGGCTGCAGTTTTATTACTGTTGACACAGCTTGTCTCAGACACATCAAACCTGCTTGTGGTAGTTTTGTACCATGGATGTTTCTTTATAGCTGTTTCACCTCTGTTTCATGAGGTTACGCTGGGTGGGAGAGGATTAAAACATCTGAGTTTAGCTATCTGCTTCCAAGTGTCTACCCGCCCTGGGTGTGGGATGGAGAGCTAGGCAAGACAGCCAAGAGAACAGCTAGGTTCACCTTGAAGTAAATACTGGGGCTTTATTCACTAGTGATGTGCTGAGCAGGTCTTCATTGTAACTGGAGTTGAGACATTGCTCACGTGGGTCACCTCTGTTTATTCATCATCCTCTGTGAAATGAACCCTAACCCTTTTTTCTTAGATGCTATTGTGAAGCAAACAAAAATGCTTGGCAGAAATATTTCAGTATGATGAATATGCACCATTCCTAGACTGGGACTTGGCTGTACTTCCCTGAAGTAGAGCTTGGAGAGTCATATTCACAGCTTATGTGATTAAAGGGCAGGCCTTAATATTGATAGTGTTGCAGACAATATTTCAGAGCTTTGTGACTCCCTGCTCTGAAGCTGAGAGCCTCTCATTTCTATCCTTAGCCTGGCTGTCATAGAAGCTGTGATACCACATTTCCAAATGCATCACTGAAATACTCATGAGTATTATATATAACTCTATATAATTATAGAGTCATCTGTACTTCTCTACTGGTAGTGGCTAGAGACATCATATTCCCAAAAACAGGGCCAAAAGACAACTAGAATTTGGCCAAAAATTGCAAGTCTGACCTATGGTCAGAATAATCCCACCACTAAAAATGACAAATGTGATTTACAGGATTAGACTGCTTTTTAAAGTTTGCCAGCAAGAATGGCAACATCACATGCACTGGAGCTCTTTTGCGTAAGTATCACTGATCAACCACCAAACTAAGCACTGACCAGCTATAAGAATACGAACCTATTTTATCTCTCTTTCTCTCCCCTTCAATTTACTACAAGTTAAGAAATCTTTAAAAAATATCTGTCAAAACTTTGAAACAAATCAATGTTATTCCTGGCAATAAATTACAAACTTTGCCATTTCAAATTAGAAGCAATCTGATCAGGAAGTAGATTTCTCCACTAATTCTGTAGAAACTAGTAGAAGATACCAAAAGTCTTTCAGCTCTGGTCCAATCTTGTGCTTCCAGTTCCCAAAAAGTAAGCATAAAGTTTGAACAAGATGTTAAATCAACAGTCAGATTCCAGCCTCAGGCACAGAACTGAGATTACTTTTGTTGTATCAAATTGTGACCTACTTGCAAGATCCTGGACACAGTAAGAACTTCCTCCAAGTACTGCTCTCTGTGCTGCTTTTAATACTGTGAATTATGAAGTATTTCTGACTTGCCTTTGTTATGGACTTTTGTTCTGTTATTTTTGTTCTATAGTTATATAGAATCTGAAGACAGACATTACAGTCATTAACCCATTCAGTAAAAGCTGCATGCAGATGTTTTCAATGGAGGAATGGAACAGCTATAAGGGAAACATTTATAAAATGCTCAATAAACATTGTGCTTTTCAGGGAAACATCTCTCCCATTTTTAAAAAGGGGAGACAGGAAACTCAGTGAGTCTCACTTATGTCCAGGCAGAGGCCACTGATGAGAAGTGTCCCTCCGGGGTCTGTCTTTAGCCTAGAGTTCTTCAACATCTTTATCAATGACACAGACAGTGGGATCAAGGGCTTCATTTGCCCCCAGGCTCCTTTCTGAGAATTTTACTAGGGGGTCCTTTCTGCACCTCATGATTCAAAGGGAGGGCTTCTCAAATAAATTTTATCTGAAGTTCCACTCTCTCCTGCAACAAAGGTTGGGGTTGTTCAGCCTTGAGAAGAGAAGGCTCCAAGGAGACCTCATTGCAACCTTCCAGTACCTAAAGGGCATTTATCAAACAAAGGATGAGGGAGTTCTTACACGATAATGACAGCACCAGGAGCAATAGTTTTAAATGGAAAGAGGGCAGGTTTAGATTAGATTAGATGTTAGCAAGAAATTCTTTACTCAGAGTATTGAGAGACACTGGCACAGATTGCCCAGGGAAGCTGTGGACACCCAATGTCTTGAAGTGTTCAAGAACAGGTTGAATGAGGTCTTGAGCAGCCTGATCTAGTGAAAGGTGTGCCCATAGCAAGGGGATTGGAACTTGATGATCTTGAAAGTCCCTTCCAGCCCTAACCATTCTTTGATTCTAAGATTCTAGAAATTCTTTTCTCTGATTTCTTCACTGTATGTTTGGGGTTTTTTTCCTCCCTGGATGGTGTAAATAATGATACTGCCTTAACTTCTGCTTCTAAGCCTTATTTGGGATAGCTTTATTTCATTTTATTCATTGTGACAAAACTGTACTTAAAATATTTATTAACTGCAGTTTCAGAATATCTGAGGAAAATCACAAGTGCCTATGATTCTTACATTAATGACAGACAGTAAGTCAGAATTTTGAAGTTCCTATGGCATCCTGGGTGAAGAACCTGCAGTTTTAGTGATAAAAATAAAAATTATATATTATACATCTGCTCTTTTGTATGAAATACACAAAGATGTATCAATAACTGGCTAGCCTTTCCTTATATAAGGGAGATAATAGACACAAAAATAAAAATATGGGAAGATATAGGTTTATAGAAAAAGAATATGCCATTGTGAGGAATGTATTCTGGCAATGACTTACATTCAGAAACTTCGAATAAAATCTCAGTATAATCATAAGGAAAAAAAATCCTATGTAGTAATTATATTAATTATTGAAATCTAACATCCATATCTGAAAGTTGTGGGTAATTTAATAAACAGCAAAGTGTGCCCAGAATTAGATTGTATGTGATGCCATTTGTCCTTTATGAGGGAGAAGAGTAGAGCAAACTTTCTCTGAAAACAAATGAGATATATCTGAGACTTTGCTACTGTGGAATTAGGGAATATTATTTCGCAACCTTTTTCCAATGTAGGTGTGAAAAGCTTTTGAAAATTAAAACAAAAAACAAACCAAAACCAAACCAAAAACCCCCAGATGATATGAGAAATCATATATGCTCAATTCCAGTTAGGACTGCAAGGGAAACAGAATAGCACAGATATCAAAAATAAAAACCTTTATCTACTGCTAACATTTCACCTTATAACCGTCAAGCTACAATTAGTCATTGAGATAGCTTATATCAGAAAAATCCCTCGGGAATTAATTATACCAAATCATTAAAGTTCAAATTTTTATTTTAGTGTGCTATTGAGCTAATCTAGCATGAGCATTAAACAATTTTTAATCAGTTTTGCATAGGTGGGTGGCAGCAACTACATTTTATGAGTGTCCTTTTGTAGCTGCTGTGATGTGTCTTAGCTGTGCTGACTTCTAGAGCTTGAGCAGTTGATGTAGAAAATAGGTATGAGAGTGGTTAAAAAGGGTCCATTCTGAAAAAGGGCAGATCTCTCACATCTTGGAAACTTTGAAGTTAAAATGTGACTTGGAAAACTCTAGGGTGAGATTTTCTTAAAGCTTAGCAAGATTAGGGGTTAGTATCATAATTTAGGTTTCACGTTTAAATTATACCTTAGACCGTCTTCAGGTGCAGGTTTCAGTTTTCAAATATTCACAAAAAGTACAACGAGTGATTTTTTTTTTTTTTGTAAGGGTTGGATTGAAGAGCCTGGGTATTGCTATGAGAAAAAAAAAAAATCCTTGTTCTGTGACAGTTCCCTCACTGGCAGATGCTTTGGAGGGCTGTCAGTTGGCCATTCCTTAATCCACTCATTGTGAGTTGTACTTACATTTCATCTGCTCATTATTAAATCAGCTCAACTTTCTTATGGTAAATTGCAGATTGGTCTCTGAACCATCTGCGATGTTGTATCTGAATGTATAAGCTGGTGGATGCCTGCTTAGAAACAAGGCAGTGAATTGATGTTCAGAAAGGAAGAGGAGCTTGACAAAGAGTCTGGTTTCTAAACATATGAAAAGAAATGGTTGCATTTGTGGTGCAGCTTGGCCAGGCTGCAGCCCATGCTGTGCTAGCACTGCAATGGAGCAGCAGTGCTGCAGCCTCTGCAGCAGGCTTTCAACATTTCAATTTTTATATAGTCTTCTAATTCTACCACAAATACTTTTATTTTGAAGTGATAAATATATGCATTTTTTCCTCAGTGAGGCATGTACAAAAGACGCTTTAAAGTATATTAAAGCAATATAGGTTTCAAATTTGGAGCTACTCATTATGGGATTTAATGTGGAATAACTATTGAGATAATATGCTAATATTTCCTGCCTTCTGGAGAAAATTATATATAAGCAGTATAACAGTGACTTACACCAGTGACGTAAAAGGCCTCTGCGTATTTGTATGTTATTTTTATAATAAAATGAAAGGTGATGTGGCGCATGGAATTACAGAGGTAGTCAAAGGTGCTTTACTTCTTCAATTTTGACTATTTAGTTGTGTTTGTTTATGGGTTTTATACCATGTGATTTCTGGTTGTTCCATGTGACTTCTGTTTGTTGTCTGTATTTTTAAACTCCAAGGACAAGGATTTTTTCAAATTTCAAATGCATCAGATTTGTGAAGACAGTGAGATTATGGATTTAAATTATTTTTTTCAGTGGTCAGAATCCTTATTCTAGAACTAAAGGCTCTTACTGTGAATCACAATCCATCCTGCCATGTGACAGCTATATTTAATACAAAGTGAAATAGGATAGCCATCTGAGCTAAGGGGCCTCCCCTTCCTTCAGAATTGGACCAGACATTGCCAGATAGGTGCCTCTGGATGCCTTTATTCAATAAGTTTAGATTCTTCTGTACTGTATTTCTCAGCAATTTCCTTTTTTTCTGAGACAAATTTATAAGGCTTCTTTAGCTCAGGAGAAATTTCCCTGTAATTGCTAAAACTTCCTTATTTCACAGATTCTCAGCATCTTTATGTATTCTTGCATGAGTTCATGCACTGTCTGCTGGTGGCTTCATCCCCTGAATCAGACTGGCTATTTCCTGAAAAATGCATTGGTTGTGATTTCCACTATCCACTCTTAGGCTCCCGAGCCAAAATGTGCTAAAATTCCATTATCATTTTTACTCTGAGCAGCTTTTATGTTTGTAACCCTGCAGTGTGCTGCCCATGGGAGGACGATGTGATTTCTGCCCCCTCTACATCTGCCACAGAGCACAAGGATCTGACTGATCTTCACATAACATGAAAAATCTCCATGTTCTTTGCAATTTGCCCCCAGTTTTGTTTTTCCACAGATTGCAAGAACCTTACTTCCACATTTTCAATGTATAATGATATCAAATGAGCTATCTTTGAGTACAGGTCTCTGGTAAGTGAAAGCAGGACACTTATTTCCTCTCCTCCGGCACTGATACTCTAAGTAGGAGGAAAACATCATTGACTTTATCTTTAAAAAACTCAAGGATTAGAAGGAGATGGTGGTCTTTTATCATTATTTGAATTTTTCTACTGTGAAGTTCATGATGCTTTTAAGAATCATGGTTCTTTAATTTTTTTAAGAGAATGTCTACCTCTTTTACTCA